>JAMJFZ010004146.1:0-227676 GCA_026225945.1 Cricetomys ansorgei
TATAGTTCTTGCATCATGGAAGAATTTTCCATGCTTGAAGGTTTGTTTAGCGAGGTACCATTGTGGTATCCTGGCTAATCAGCACAATAATAACTGCCACAATCAGTTACCTCAATCTATTCGGACTTTCAATACTCAAGATCAGATTACATCATCTGTAGCAATAAATCCAATGAGAAACAAATTTTTTCTGGTATCAATAAATACCAGAGACTAGGTCTGTGCCCTAAATTTTTAATGCGTATATAATGGCTACCATTGTGTCAGAAGTTCCAACCCAGTTCAATGGCAGTGGTTCTCATACAGATTATTGCTCCTGTTCTCTATCTAGAGTTAAAGGAAGCCATTATCTACAGATGTAGTAGCCCTCTCATTAACATGCAGACATTCCTAACTTTTAATCTTCTATGTTTTCAAAACATGTATATTTTATTCCACTTATATTGCTTATTGATCCTAGAAATAATGGTTCTCAATGGGTCTATTTAGGACAGTTGATGTTAATTTGTGTGAATAAAGAATAAATGCAAGAATGAGGATGGAAACTCTTCAAAGGGAATTGAAGCCACAGTGGTTTTCAAGAGTGAGTCCTTCCACAATAGGTATTGTTCCTGTGGGCTCAAACTCTCAGATCAAGAGCAGTAGAAGGAGAAGATCATTAGCATACATACAATCTCTGTGTATTTGACTTATGCTGAAGACTTCTTGAGGCATTCCCCAAAGGAGAATCAGAGGAAGCAAATTTCTGCAGATGCAGGAAGACATTTTCAAAGGAGGTAAAAGACATGTTGGCAAATTGTGATAGATTTGAACATTCGATTGATCTAATAATAAATTAATTAATAAAATAAGAGCCATTTATTATTTAATTTAGTAAAGGTGAGTTGAAATTAAAACATCTAAACAAACTATGAGTTGTTGAAATAGCATTAGAAATATTTCACATTTAAACTCACATGATTTGATAAAAAATATGAGCTCATGCCTCTGACTTTATTCCTGTGTATGAATTGCAAGGATAGATGATTTTCCTTACCATAGATGAAATGACTTGTATAGTTATCCAAAGAACCCAACACTCTAGAATCTAGAAATTCTTTAAGTATGAGGGGATCAAATGATCACTAGTAGAAGCTGCTTTGGATAAGACATCAAGTGGTCCAATTGAAGATGTTGAATGACAGAGACAGTAATAGTATGATTTAATCTTCAAAGAATGTGTATTCCTCCAAATTTTAAAATATAAACATAAAATCTCAACAATATACCACATATTGTGGATGTTGAATCCTTTCCTTCTGCCTTCCAATATCAAATAGCAAGGCTCTAAATCAGGTATCCGAAGAAAAAGTTTGGCATTTTGGAAGTGAACTCCTGAAAATACAGGTATTGAGGGGACTTCACAGTAGTATAAACAATACAGGATCATCAGAAAATCACATAGTGGATAGAAAAGCTAAAGGACATTAATATATAGAAATCTTTATAGCTGTGCTTTTATCTTAATAAGGAAATAGCTTGCTGCTAATTCTTCCCGAAGACAGGCTCCTGTATTGAATTTCTAATAAGCATCATGTTATGTAGATGTTGCTGTTGACTTCTAGATAATTAATTATCTCTTATTTTAATATGATTTCCCATAAAATCTCTCAATGAGCTATGCTCATAAGAGGTGTGAGAGTGAAAACAGGATAATGCAGTACAGACCACTGGTTGCAGACATAATACTCTGTCTAAGGCAAATAGAAGCATCAGAGCGCCAACTCTAGATTACTAGAACAGGACTGAGTAGCACAAGCTTAGCCAACACATGTGTTCATTAACAGGGAGGTCCTAGCCTCCAGACAAGCAGCAGAGCATCTTTTATTAATAATGTTGACTTATCTTTTTATTGTTTAAACCTTATATAATCCATTTACTGATTATTGTATCAATGTCAAATATCTACATTAACAGAGTCTGTACTTGTCCTCTCTACAGTTTTTTGTTAAAATCCAATGGATGCTACAACATAGATGACCTAGGTGTCACTATATTGATTCTTTTGACATGAAAAGGAGGTACATTAATCTTGCAAAAGGACCTTGGATAGGATACAATGATCTTTCCATGATGCCTGTAAACTTCAGTGTCCATTAAATCCTAGGTATTTGGAGATTCATTCAGTGGTTTCTAATTATCCAGAGTAAAAGCTGGGGGAGCCCAGCTGGAAACTTTAGCTTCCTTATTTATATTTAGACTTGTGGTTAGTAGTATATAATGGTCCTTTATTTAACACATAGATCTCCCTGAGAAGAGAAAATAGAACACATGTTGCAAGTCAATTGGTACAGGACAGGAATGAGATCAGGGGGTCACTTAGGGGAAGAGGGTTGGAAAATACATATTTAGGGAGAGACCATAGGAATTGGGGACATTTAGGGAATTATAAGGAGGCCTAGAAAATATCCAAAGGCACCCTAAATAGGGTCTGTAATAATAATGGATAAATAGTCAGAACTGCCAATCTTATGTAGCCAAGAAAGTTTTCCAGTGGTGGAACTAGGATACAGACCCAGCTACAAAAACTTTCAATACATATACTGTCCCACACAAAAGTCTTCTTTGGCAATTGAGGCACAGAAGCCCAGACTAAGGGAAGAGACCATGTCTGACATTGCAGGCTGGCAAGGAGGCCTAGATTTATATCCCAGACCCAAAAATATTATGCATGCTCATAGAATGGTGCTTAGCAAGATCTTTTATCAGAGAGGCCTCTCTAGGCAGTTGCAGGGAGCAGTTGTAAAGGGTCAAGGCCACGAACACAGAGGAGCTTGGGGAACCCTGTGGAAGCATGTAAGGAGGTATTAAGGAGACCACAGCGATCCAGGACACTAGGAGAGTACACTCCAAGCCGTCAATGGCCCAGGACTCATAGGGGCACACAAAAGTGAAGCAGCAGACACAGAGCCTGCATGGGACTCTGATAGTTCCCCTACATATATCTTAAAGTTGTTAGGCTAGGTGTTCTTGTAAAACTAAAAGATGGACTGTGGGGGAGGGGGATTCTGACCCTTTGTACTGCACTTGGGCCTCTCTCTCTCCTGCTGGACTCCCATGTTCAGCCTTTACATTGAGTCTTTTGCCAGCCTTCTTCGATCTTGTTAAGCTCTCTTTGATTGGAGAACCTTGGAAGCCTCTTTTCTGAGGGTAAGCAGGTAGGAGATTTGGAATAGGAATGTGGAGGTTGGGGGGATGGAGATTTCATCTGAGAGAGACAGGAGATAGAGACTGGGTCTGGCATGTGGGGAGAGCTGGACGGAAGGGGAATCTGGGGTTGGGATGTATTGTATAAGAGAAGAAATAATAAATTTAAAACAGCTATTAAAAAAAAACTTGTGTCACATGTGAATTGACTCCTCAGTATTTTGATAGTAATAAATTACACCATCTTCACACTCCAGGCTACTGATAGTACAGGTGAAATCTCATAAATTTAATGGGAAAAGAGTCCTAAAGTCGATCCAAAAACAGGAATACAGACGATTTCCTTGTATTTTGCTGTCACATTTTAAATAATATCTAATGCCTTCTTGGCCCAATAATTGATGGTAATATTTTCTCCTAGAATACATGACAGAGATATTAAGAAATAAGTCAATTTTACATCAACTTGGGTACCTGAGATTGCAATCATGCAACCATTATACTACATAAATCATGTTGGGAGATAGATTGTCTGAAGAATCAGAGTTGATTACATAGGGCTAAGCAATTCCACATTGTTGTGTCTCCTTAATGAGAAGAGCAGCATGAACTGTAGCAGCTGAGTGAGGACTTCTGCACAAGATCTTTCAAGCCTATTAAGAAATCTTCAAGTAGCTGAATTTTACTATAGGCACAGGCAAAGTATTTGGGACAGGGCGTAAAGGAGGATAGAATTATCTCAATAAGTCAGCAGGGTTTTATGGAATACCAGATATTGCAGAACAATCCAGGTATTTGTAAATATTTCTAAAAATAATGCATATGCATCTTTCATTGAGTATGAAAAGGACAGCTTCAGTACCCCTAGGAACCCCACATGCAGCTCTTCTTTTCCTTTGTGTAGCCACTGATACCTAGAAACTCTCTATTTGGGAGAAGCTCCCCCAGAGGCCACACTGAGTTAGGACTCACATTGTAAGTTTTCATTATTCTTTCTCTCCTCCATGATGTCCTCTGCAGAATCAGCTGCAAGACTTTATGAAACATCATGCAGAGGACCCTCCTCTCACCTCAACATGATCAACTTAATCATTACCTCTTGGCCTCTTCCTGGAACTCCAGCTTAGCTAATTCCTGCATATGCTTTCAGCCCTCTCCATCCCACCCACATGGATATTAGCTGCTATTACTAAGAAACTCTGGTTACCAGAGACCCTCAGTAGCCACACCAGTTGTACTCAGTGATTCTCATTATCCTTCCTAGCCTCACTCCCAACTCTGTACCTTCCTGATTACAGGAGCCCCCTTTCCCACCTGAACTCCACTCATTTCATATGCAAACTCTGTGCAGAGTCAGGGTCCTCCTAACCCCCATTCCTCTTTCTCCAGAGATATTCTTTGTCCTATTGCAGTCAACTTGCAAGAACCTTTCCTCCAACCATAACTCCAACACCCTGGATGGCCCATAACTTGGAGTTGACAGGATTCTCCTAAATCTTAACTCACACCTCCTCTTAGCATTTTCTTCCTAGAGCTATATAGGTTATAAAGGTTATTGTTTTTTATCTACAATTGAATTTACATGAAAATATTCCAGTCCTGTGGCCATCATCTCTTTGTACTCTTGCGTGGGTGACTACTACAACTAGTCTCAGAATGATGTCTATATTTGTGCCTCTCTTGGTAATTGCACTTCTCATCACAGTGTAATCTTGACACTATAATCTCAGCTGGCAGGTGTTAATGCTATCATGTGAAGGCCACTATGAATCTCTTCCTGTGGCTGCAAAATCCCACAAAGAGTTTTCATACTCAACCTACATGCATCTCTATTTGCCCTCTTTATGATCCAGGAAGGAAATATGTGTGGGTAAATGTGATAGTTCAGATATAGGAGATGACAAATTTTCAACAGGAGATTAATTTGAAAGTAAGTAAATGAATTTAAGTGAGAGAAATACTATACTACTAATGGATAAGAAAACACATGACATTCTAAAGGGAACCATAAAATTTTGAAATGGCATTGGAGATAGCGATTTTATCTTATGGCTCTCTAGCTAAAAGCATGAATGTTTACCTCCTTGTGAAAATGAATGATCTCAAGGTACACTTCTCTAGTCATCCAAAACATGCCATATTTCTAAGCAACAGAGTTCATTAAAAAGGAAGTATTCAAACTTTAAAAAATGTATATTTCTTAATCTACACAAAGATATATCCTAAAACATTTTTCAACTAAATCTCTTTGAGAAGGAGACAGAGAAATGATAGAATACTCAACATGTCTTGACGTACCCATCCCTGTCATAACAGAGGCTCTGCCCTATAGTTAATCCCCCCAACTGCTGCTCTCACAGAAGACACGATCTGCGGTGCACTAATGATAATGGAGAGCCTTTAAGGAGTTCATTGTGGCCCAATTATTTTGTTCCCAAACTCAAGTTGCTCTTAGATAACCAGTGTCCAGCTCAAACTTAATTTGTATGACTGAGAGAGGGCCACATTCTATGTCACCTTTTCTCTTTTCCTAACTAGCCAGTGTATTTGTTCTAATTCGTTTTAAACAATTTAGAATGTATTGCTAAGATTTTACATAAAATATGTGATATGAGCATTAGATAATCCATTATTATATCATATATACATATATATATATATATATGATATACATATAAAAATTTGGGAATAATATATAACTTTTCCATTCAGAATGCATTATAGCATCATGATCTTCTGAGATCTCTTAGTGATTATGGTGAATAGAAGTTCCTCAGAATTATCAATTTTGCATTTTATATAAGTGATAGACTTTAGTTAAAAACTGAATGTTTCTGTATTTAACTATCACTTTACTTATGTGCTTTATCCCAATTTAATGATCACTTCATGTAAGTTTTCATTAATGTATTAAATTAATATGCAATATCACAAAAGTCCTGTTAGTTATTAAGGATGAAAGTGTTACTTCTCTTAATACTTTTCTACCTATATTTGATACTTCCTGGTTGATTTTCCTGAAGTATTTGTTGAATCTTTTTCCTTAGTTTGACATATTTTTCAGAAGTTATTTTATTTGCCTCATAACTAAAGAGGTTTCAGTCCATAGTTTATTTTCTCTGTTCCTCTAATCTGTACATCTTGTTCACACTTTTTAGTGGAGACTGGCCTTTAGAACTCAAATATGTCAACCTGATTTTATTCAAGTAGCCAAAAAGTATAGCACATTTGAAAAGATAAATGAGAGCGATGTGGGTTTCCCTTAAGCATTTTCACCAGTCTTCTCAATTTTAAGATATCTCCCTTTGTGTATGAAATTCAACTTTCAGTGTCTGAAGCCAGGATGATTTGATTTTGATGTAATTTTTTATTAAGTCCCAGGTGAATGTACTAACTAAAATATTCAATAGTCCATATTTTATATCAGTACATGTTCTTAAATATACATATAGGAATTTGCATGTTAATAGAGTATCATTGTGTTTCCTTAGTGTGTTTATAAGTATACATTTATAGTTTCTCAGTTATTTATTGCAATATAAGCTGATGAAAGAGTGTTTATGGTTAGTGACTATTCTTATAAATACGCATTCATTCACTAATTTTTTGTATTTCATTACAGTTATAGATATTTTCATAGAAATCATATTTTTATATTTAGTAATAATTATAGTCACAATATATTAAAATCAGCTAAAATTATAAAATTAAAAACTAATATAATTCTTCTGCATACTTCATAACCACTGAACACTCTTGATAAGCTTAATCATTTTCTATTATTATTCTCCCATCTTAGTTACTTTTACATTGCTGCAATAAAATACCATGACCAAGAAGACTTATAAAAGAAAAATTTCATGTAGGCTTAGTGCTTACAGTATCATACTGTGAATGTATGCCCTTCATGGCAGGGAGCATGGTGGAAGGCATGCAGACATTTTACTGCAGTAGTATCTGAGAGCTCCTATCTTCATCCAAAATCACCAGGCGGCGACTAACAGAGAATGGCATGGGTATTTGAAATCTCAAAGCTCACCCCCCATGACATGTGTACTTCAACAAGCTCACACCTCCTATTCTTGCTCTAATAGTTCCTCCAACTTGAAACCAAGTGTTCAAACATATGATCTTACACCACACCTTCTTATTCATAAGAATATTGCCATAGTAAACATATTATTTCCATGGATTTGCTGAATAGCAAACCTTGAACGTAGAGACCTAATGTTCTTTTTATTGATTTATTTTTATTATTCATTAATAATAATAATGTTATCATTTTTAATTATTTGTTTATTTTATATTTCTTCTCTAATTGAACTTATAGAATACAACTGTCCTCTGCCTTCCCTTCACCCTCCTTCTCCTCCCAACTCCCCCAGGTCTACCGTCAAAACCGTGCAACAACATCCTCTCCTTCTCCACAGAAAAGAACTGTCCCTCCCAGTGTTACAGCACAATCTGAGCACGGCATAGCAGGATGGATCAAGGCCAGACACCAGGCACCAATCTCAACATCAAGTGTGGGCCAATCAGCCTGGCCAAAAGAAAAAGATGGTCTCACAGGCTGGTAAAATGTTCAGAGATATCCCCAGTGTAGCCTGTCAGAGTTTTTCAAGGACACCAATCTTGACAGCCATGTGATATACTTAGGGGATCCTAAAAGTTCTGAGTCTATGACTTCAGTGTCTCTGGGCCCCTGAGAGTGGTAGTCACTTGATATTGTAGGGTATGTTCTTTAGGTGTCCTGAGCCCTACTGGTTTCTGCCATCTTTCCTCTCTCTCTTAAATGTAATGTCAGTCATTTATATCTCTCCTTTGGTCCCTGGCAAGCTTTGTCTGTCCCAAGTGGGCCTCAATTGTTTCCCATCCAAGTGGTTGGGACATTGGCTATGTGGCCCAGCTACTGGCAATCTGTGGGAAGGAAGCAGTGGAGGGTGCGTAGTTCGGACATCTCCAGTTGGTCTGTGGTCAGGGAACCTTAAGTGCCGGTGGAGAATTCCGGGATCGCCTACAGACAGGGCAAAAATCAAATTTATTACAAGGGTCAAGGTCCATTTATTGGGGTTCAGGCCTGGAGGTTTGATGCATAGGTTAAGACAGGTAAGCAATTCTTCCAATATGTAGCTGGTTCTCTGGAGTCGCCTGGGAGTAGGGTGGAACCTTGGTCTATCAACACAGGAATTTATGCATACTCTGATTTCTCAGGGAGCAAAGTGTGACTAGCTCCCTAAAGCAGTGTTTCAAGTTTTGACCGTTCCACAGGTATGACAGTGGGGTTCTTATATCTCTGCACATTGTTTCCCTCAGCTACTGAGTGGGGCCTCTCTGTTGAGGACAGGGTTAGGTACCAATATATGAGCAGAGCATGACATCATTAGAAATCATGTCTGAGTTATCCAGTCTCAGTTGCTGCCTTGCCCTGCAGTGTCAGGCAAAGGTTCTCTCCTTTGGCATGGAGTCCTCTTTTGCCATTGTCCATGAGTATCTCGCAGGAACGATATGACATAAATCAGAGGTTTTGTGGCTGGGATGGTGACCTAATCCCAACTCTGGAAACCAGGCCTGTCCACCAGAGATTGCCTGTTCAAGCTCCCTATCCCCAAATACTAGAGATCCTTGCTTAGAGTCTCCCTCATAGAGTCCTGAGTTACCACTACATCTGATCTCCTTCTAATTATCTCCCACTTATTATGGTCTCTAATATATTTCTCCTTCTGTGACCCCATTTTCTTCATCAATAACATACTCATTATGTTCAGCTCAAAAATGAAACTCTCACTGTGTAAGTTATACATCCTAATAGGGTAGATAATAATACCAAAGCAAAGCAAAACAAAACAAAGCTTTTTGCACTATACTGAAAATCAAAACATTTTAATAGAGTTAAGTGGATGTCAGCATTTAATTTTATGAGAAATATAAACAGAATCCTTATCACTAAGAGGAGGATTTGATGATATGAGAAAAAAAGTGATTTGAGGTAGCAAAAAATGTTCTGTAGCCATGGCTTCCAACAAGCATGTCTTGATGTTAGACCTAATGGTTTGAGAGATGCTGAGAGAATAGAGGAAGTAGATTTAGTCAGTGACTTAGTGAGTCTTGATCTTGTTTTTTCTTGTTGGGGTAATGTGCATTATTAGGACTTCCTTTATGCTCTCAAGTAGCTATAACATCAAAGTACCAGCTGGAAACAGTTAGCACATTACAATTAGGACAAGTTGATTTATGATTTTATAAAATGGCTCCTCAGAACTGTGCTTTCATAGGTACAACCCACTCAAGGTAGTTTAGCACAAAATATTTGTGGTTGGCAGACCTCTATATAAATACAGTTAATAAAATACAGTTAATTTCAGGCTAGAATTTAGTGGATTAAAGTACTTGACACACAAGCATGATTACCTGAGTTTCATTCTTTTGATTCCTGGAACCCATTTCCAAAGCTTGACATATTAGTGTTTATTTAAATATCTCTTAGTTTAGGTAGGAAGCAGAGACAGGGAAGCACTGAAAGCTAGCAGGACAGCAAACATAGAATTAGTTTATGCAGCACAACAACAAGAATAGAAGACCCTTGCCTCAATGCAAGATAGAAAATTGACCTTAGACATCCATACATACTCTTTGGCATACAAATGCCCACCTTCATACAAAGACATCATACACACATACATAAATACACATACACCAACAAATATTAATATTAATTCAGGTATTATCTAAGGAAAATATTTATATCTGAGGAGAAAATAAAGGAAAGCTGTGGAGGTGACTATTTAGTGGCTGTATCGAAACAGAAATTCCAATATAGCCAACAAAAAGTCCTATAATTCATCCATGTATCCAATGACTAGGCCCCTTATTGGTCACATTAATACAGAGGACACAAGGTAATGCATGTCATTGATGTATTTTATATCAACCACCCTTACTACATTCTTTAGGCAATACCAGGTCAGTTTGCTAAGCAAATGGCAGATCCAGTAGAGAGTATTCATATCAGAATATTGTTCTTCTCATTTTCCAAGAGTAAAAAGTCCATGAAATTGCACAAGGGATCCATCAGCTACTGCCCTGCTCTTGGAGCCATTATTGTGTTGATAATCTCCTGTGAAATCACAAAGGTAGCTGTACAAATGATTTTCATATAGAAGTGGTGAGTGAGATAGAATCTATAATGCAAAGTTTAGAGAGCAAATATTATATAAAATATACTTCAAGAAGAATAAAAGTTCAAATCAATTATGAAAGTCCACATGGAATCCCAGCAGTACCAATGTTAGCGATGTGCACTATTGAGTCAATGGTTTCACATAAGAGCACATGATTCCTGCTTAATTTATGTTTCCATTTTCGGTCTCCCTGATTCTTTTAACCTTTTCTTGTAGAAAGTGCCTTCCCTAGCTTTTGGATATATTCATTTTTAATTAAAAATTATAATGTTTATTTTATGTGTATATTTTATGTGTACTTGGCAGTGCCTGTGGAAGCCCTGGGACTAGAGTTAGAGATGGCTATGAGCAGATGTGAAACCTGATCTCTTTACAAGCAGCCATGCTTGAATTGCAGAGTCATCTCAATTAACCATCTAAAGGGAAATTCCTCGACACAAAATTTCAACAACTTAACTTCTCATGAGAATCTGCTGCACGGCTCTCAGGATCTTTGTTTCTATTGGATGTACAAGGTCTCAGCTATCTAAATCTGAAGAAAACCTGAAGACCTTTTCTACTTACACTCATCCATTTCTTTATAACCCAGTACTAAGAAATAAATATTGGAGTGGAGTTGTATGTGCCAAGACCACTCTCACATGAGTTGACAGAGACTTGGATAGCTCACTGGATGGCCAGTGGGCCAAGAGTTTATTGATTCTCCTTTGTAATGTTGACAATACTGCTTGCATGAAGGCTGACAAACTTGCCTAGATTGACCTGTATTAGTAGCTCCCCCTGCTGGAAAGATGTTCAAAACAACTACAAGGTTGGAATTGTCCAAATTTCAGCCTGCAGTAAAACCTGGAGTCACAATGACCATGGCAAAAACTGAGTGCCCTAAGAAAAAGGTTCATGAACTTAAGAAAGACAGACACTATAAAGTTACAATCATGGCCTTAAAATGGCTCAGGGGGTAAAAGTATCCTTGCCCAAACCTGATGACCTAAGATAGATTCCTAGAATCCATGTGGTTAAAAGAGACAACTAACTCTTGCAAGTTGTTCTCTGACATACAGTCGTGTGTGTGTGTGTGTGTGTGTGTGTGTGTGTGTGTGTGTGTGTGTGTGTGTACACACTGAACTTTGATCAGGTTCTTCCATGTATATTCCTGTACTTTCTTCCCCCTCCTTTGCCAACATTATCTTCTTTTTTCTGAGAAGGCCTTCTATATTCATGTCTTTCTTGTTTCTTTATTTAGAACCCTCTTCATTTCATTAGTGTTGCCTTCAAGAACATGACAGTGACATATTTACTTGAGTAAGAGTACTTTATCAGTCGCAACACCACTGAGGTAAGTGACTTGTGCTATCCCCAAAGCAACCTTTAACTAATTATAGATGGTCTAGGAGGTGTAGAGTTTTATCATGATGTCCTTTATAATGACCTAATTGGGTGTGGTAACATTCCTTAGAGTGTGTCTTATAATAGTGTGTTTGCTAACCCTCATTGCTTTGCTCCATGTGTCTTGCCTATAGACTTGATGTGAATAGGTGCTATAAGCTCCTGTAGACTTGGGATGAAACTTGGTTTATATTAAAATTTATTTATTATTTGTGCATTGGTGGTTTGCTTCCACATGCTTAGTTCATGTCATGTGTGCCTGATGCTTTCTAAATCCAGAAAATGGCAATCAGATCACTTAATACTTGTTACAGAATGTTGTGATATTCATCCCTTTAGAAACGTAGCCAGGGCTCTTTTCTCATGAACTATCTCCAGAGAATTATATCTGAAATCTAGACTATGAGTTAGAATAAACCTAACATTGCTTTTGTGAGTGCATTTTATTACAGCTACATGAAAATAACTAAAATAAGGGAATCGTAGGGTGAATATATAGAAAGAGATAGGGTCTGGCTGTTTATTAACTGAGTATGTTCCATTCTTGGGAAATCTGTGTATGCCAATCCTGTTGTTAAGTCAAATGTCAACTTTCATTAAAGTATTCATTACCTTAACCGCTAGGTGGGCACATCTTAGTGACTTTAATCCAACTGCAGCTCCCAAATGTACATCTTACACATTCATTACTATATACTTGCCACGTTTTTATCTCCATGCACCTACACACAGTCATGGCAATTGTATTCTACTTGGAACTGTGGGCAGATTTGGTGGTGGTACCAACTGACAGAGAACATAGAACTTTCAAAATTCAAATAAGCAGTTGTTGGTATGGATCTCTAGTTTTGAAAATGGTTGGCAATTAGAAGAGAAGACAAAAAGAAAGGGATAATGTCCTGAGACATCCAAAGAAAAACATGAAACATGTATAATCAAGCTAAGAAGGGAGCTCAGATAACAGAGAGTGACAAAGCACTGAGGAAGGGAGCAATCCAATATTGCTTAGGTGATTCAAGACCCAGGCCTTCCATAGAGACATGACGCAACAATGATTTTAAATATTCTTCATGTCAAATTCAAGTGTATCCAGGGATGAGATAAAAGAGTACATATTTTTGTGTTCAACAATGTCAATAGTCAGAAATAAAATGGGAGCAATGGACACAAGTTCTGAAAGAGGAAATAAAGCTAATTGATTCTGTGTGTGTGAATGTGTGTGTGTGGTGGGTGTGTTATCGATAAGGACACAAAACACATATGAAAGTATTAAATGTGATGTGAAGCCTAATATCTTCCATTCTAACTGTATATAAGTTCATGAAGTTTCATAGACACTCAGGTTAATTTCAGTGTGTGATATTCTTACATGATCACAATTTTTTATGATAAAGTTTATAGTTTTTTGAAAGAAACAGAAAATGAATGAATAGGGTTTCTTTAAAATTGTGGCAGTGCTTCAAAAGATCATTCACCCAGAAAGAGAATGAACAGGGACATCCTGTGATTAAAAAAAGAACATACCACATACAAATTCCTAGTCTGCCATAATTTTTTTTTGACTGAGAGATAGGAGTATGGTCTCTGGAGACAGAATCCTTCTGCTCCTGTTTGTCTTAGATACCAGAGAAGTCTGGTGCTTATGCTGAGTCTCTGAGATGGGCCCAGGTAATCATAGAGCTGACCCCATCTGTGCACACCCCTGTGATTTGCATGTGCATGAAGCACAGCCCAGTGCTCTGAAGATTTCTTAAGACCATATCCATGCCATTTACAAGAGTCATTCTCAGTGAGGATACACCATCAACATGAAGGTCTTTGCTGAGCTCATGGGGCTGTTGCTGGTCTGACTTTCAGGTAAGGAAGATAGAAGTATAGAACTTTGTAAGAAGTATGGTGAGTGGCACCTGGCTTTTCACGGAAGTTGTCTTATAACATGGAAAACAATGAATACTTGTTTTATGCTTTGAACCTCAGATGTGAGATGTGACATCCAGATGACCCAGTCTCCACCCACTGTGTCTGCATCTCTTGGAGACAGAGTCACCATCACTTGCCGTGCCAGTCAGAACATTAATAGTTATTTAGCCTGGTACCAGCAGAAACCAGGAAATGCTCCTAAAACATTAATCTATGGAGCATCTAATCTGCAAACTGGGGTCCCATCAAGGTTCAGTGGCAGTGGATCTGGGACAGATTACTCTCTCAGCATCAGCAGCCTGCAGTATGAAGACATTGCCACTTACTTCTGTCTGCAATATTCTAGCTATCCTCCCACAGTGATACAAGTCATAACATAAACCTTCCAGGCATTCAGGAGAGTAAGGCTGAGCTACCCCAGCTGCTCTTCCTAGTGCCTGCACCTGCTTTCAGACTCAGCTGAGCTTTGAGTATCATTGGCACAAGTATCTAAAACTGTCAGTGTGTCCTCTTTGATTCAATCTTTCTTTGTCTGAGGCCCAAGAGTACAGAGAGACAACATTTCTCACAATGTGTGAAAGAGCAACCTTTATGTTAGAGTAATCCATGCTGTTCTAACCTTGGAATTCATACACAAAAACCCTTAGAGGAATACCCTAGAAATACTGTTTTAATTGAGGAAACTGCTATCTGGATTAAAGCAACTTCATGGTTTTTGACATGCTATGATTTGATATTACAATGCCTCCTAAAGCTTGCATAATAAATATGAGGTCATCAGATTGGATTCAATTATGGATCTAGAAACGCTAATTGTATATTCTCATGCTGGAGGAGGTAGATTAATGAGGGCAGACATTGTGTATACATTGTTTGTGACTATTTCCATCTTAGATCTTGTTTTCATCATCTCCGTCCTAGTTCCTCACCGAGGATAATGCAAAGCAGAAGAATGGAATACATTTGATGAGCATGCAAATGAAGGTACTGGGGGAAGGAAGACAAATAGCAGTGAATGCTTTTTAAGGCTCCAGTCACACTCATGGATTTGGAACACAGACCTGAGGGTGTTATTGATCTCCTGATCTTTCCTTTCATATTCGGCATGTAGTAATTTAATTTGGAAAAATCAGAATTTTGCATATATCATGATACATAGATGACAGTACGGGAATAAAAGAATTGTAGCAAGGGAAGACTACATTTGCAGTGGCCCCACAAGTCTAAAGTCTTTATAGTTTTTCCATTGAGAAATAAAAAAATGTTGAGAAAAAAAAACAAGTCATACTTCATTTGGCTACAGATGTGGTTGTGGATCCAAGTCATAAAATGTTAAAAAAAATTATGAAAATTGTATACAAGTAAGCTACAGAATACTGTTGTCCATCTTGTATATAAGCAAGTAAACAGGAGAATCACCAATATTGCATATTTCAGAATGAATAAAGAAAAAAACATGATTTAAAAATGATATTATGCAAGGAGAGAAGAAGCTTCAATACATCTCTCTATATATCACTGCAAGAGAGGTCTACACAGTTCTCATGTAACAATATTGCTATTGCTTCATAAAGCATGATCAGAGATCATTCTTTAATCCAGAAACAACCTCAAACACTCTACTGCCCATTTTCTTCAGCAGATTCCTTTTCCACATAATGACTATCTATGAGAAACAACTCAAAATGACTTACTCAAAGGGTAAATACCTACACAAAAATTGTTTTTTTTATCACATAAAAGGACAATGACAGTATGTTCAAATATGATTGCTTATTTGAACTTATATGATATACAGATTTAGTTAAAATACCAGGATATTGTACCAGGTGTCAAGATTGTCACCTTGGTGGTTTGTGTATAGTGGTGATGGATGGAGCAGGCATGAGTGAAGCATCAGTAGACCATGGTGTATTAAGCTGCACCAATACTGTGAATGTATACTAAAGTATATTTCATACATATTTAATATCTCTGTCCCTCAATAATGTGCTTTACTTAACAAAATAAAATGACCAAATCTAAACATTAAGAGGAAGTGTGTAATAAACATATACAAAAACTTATTCATGGTTAAGAAAAGGTTAAAACTTCTTTAGCAGAGTGTGATGAACTTACAAATTGTGAGAAAAAAAAGGAACAATTAAGCCAAAGCCTTTTGCTGAGGAAAAAGTGCTGAACTCTCTAACCAGTGTTCTTTGCAACTCATGCCACGGTACTCAGTGGAGCTCAGCCTCTGCAGTCTTATGCCCACTTGATCTGGCAGTTGGTCTCACTCTACGCACACACCAGGGCATTTGCATATTGCTGCATAGGAAGGCCCACCATCAAAAGTCTAAGATTAAAGTCAAGCTGTAAAATTTCCTGGGATGTCCAAGACTGTCCAGTTATACTCAGAAGACAGTACCCTGCAGTCCTCTGAGGCTGCTCATTCTCTAGATCCATGGTAATGGAAGAGGAGAGGAAGATGGAGAGTAGGATACAGGGTGAGCATGGGGCCACAACTGCCCATGGTAGGGTTTTCCATGTGTGTGTGGGAGAGGTTGGAAGTCTTGTCTTCCAATATGCCATGTGCCATTTAGATCTGTGAAAGTTGGGAAGATTCTGTTAGGAGTAAACACTTGGGCTCCCTACAAATGCTAACACATAATTGAGGGAAGGAACAGTTTATACTTAGGAGGCTATTATCTTTTTGAAAATGGGTAATGTGTGGTATTGACTAAAGTTGCCTATACACACACAGAAAAAACATGCTTCTTGAGAGATAAATAACACAAGGACTAACATAAATGTTACTTGTAATGATTTTAAATAACCTTATACTTCATCTTTTATTTATGGTATCAATGAAGATGTCCTAATGACTCAGACTCTACTTTCCATCGCAGTCCCTCTTGGAAAGGAAGGTTCCATTCTGAAGATCTTGTTAGAGGGTGTATATAATGATAGAATATTCTGTTTATCTTATATTCTTGCAGAAATCAGGCAGAATATATGGGGCCTGACCTATAGAGTTTCCAAATACCAGATAGGTTCCGTGGCATTGTATCAAGGACAGAGTATAGGAAGAAATTCAGCAGGATGAATATGAAGACATCAGAGTTTATTACTGCACTAGGCTTATACATCTTCCATCCATAGTAATCATAATTCAAACCAAACCTTTCAGCTCAGGGTAGCCTGCAGTCCCATGTTCTGCCTGTCTAAGAAGCAAGACAACAGATTCTCTCTGCAAAGAAAATCCAACATATATTAGACAAAAATTAAACTATTTTCTCTTTATTCTTGATTATTTTCTGATCAGGATGTAAACTTTGTTACTCACACATCTAATCATTTAGTAAAACACTGGCTCAATTTTAGGTATTTATCTAGGCTGAAGATAAGAGAAAAGCTATTATAAGAAAAAATTTGGGTCTATTCGTTAAAAATATACTGTCCAGTTTAACTACTATAGGAAAATGTTGAGATTCTTATTTCTTTAAGCTATTGGGACTCATCTCCAAGTGTGATTTTGGAATATCAGATGCCTCCTCTCTTGTGCTTTATGGCCAAGAAGTAAGCCATTTGGTTTGGCTCATTAAAATGGGTTTCTCTCTCTATGAATTCAGTGACCAATCTCATGACAGAACTCCAAAGACTGGTTTTACATATCATTATATATAGCATATAGAAAGATATAAAGAAAGTTTCCAGGTAAGTGTGTTGTTGTTTTTCAGAAGAAAACTGGTATCTCTCTGGGATCTAACAACCCAATCTACTAACTAACCAGATAAGCGTTTTACCGCAGCCTTTTCCTTCCGTACCTCTTCTAAGACTCCTGCTATCTATCTTGCTCATTATCTCATTTAATTTCATCTACAAATCTGCATTGTTTAAATAAGAAGAAACTAAGGACTGTAGACATGGCTCAAAAGTTAAGAATATGTGGTGTCCTTGTAGGGGACCAGGCCATCGTTACCAGAACCTACATAGTGGCTCACAATCACTTGCAATGCCAGTATCAGAGGATCCAAACATTTCTTCTGGCGTCTGTGGATACCAGACACAGAGATGGTCATGTACATATGTTTAGACAACACACTTATTTATGTAAGATAAAAATAAGTAGATCTTTGAAAGAATGGATGTCCCTTCACCAGAAATTTCTTCAATGATTTGTGAGACACATGTCTTTCTTCTGCTCAGTCCCCTCCTGCTGCTACTATAAGATCCTCATCTGGTGTGTTGAAAGGATACTGCTTCCCCTACATTCCATCTTCCAAACTCTTGATTAAAAATATATATTTTTGGTTCATTACTGAATCTCAGGTCATTCCTTCCATCATACACCTTGAAGAACAGTAGATTTCTCTCTCTAGCTTTCAGCTGCCAGAACTGGGTGATTGGCATGAATGTACTATCTTCTTTCTTTCTTTGTCCTTCTTTAGTTTCACTGAAAACTAATGGATAATTTTGATGTTTATATGGTGTGTGGTCTCTAACATGTGTGGCATGGAACATACAGATGAATGCTTACTCTTTCAAATCGTTTTCCAGCTTATAACATATGAAGAATTGCAAGTATAATAAATTTGCTTGCTGGTGATGGGAAACATTTTTAATTCCAGCACTCAGAAGCAAAGGTAAGATCTCTGCGACTCCAAGGCCAGCCTGGTTTATAGAGTGAGTACCAGGACAGCCATAGTTACAACAGAGAAATACTGTCTCAAAGACATACAATAAATTCTTTTTCAATGTCAGTCTCCATTGCAAGCATTTCATTAAGGGATTTTTTTGTCTTAATTACTGCTGGGTCCTGAAGGCCTAGAAAAGTGATTGTTTGAAAATCATAACTGGAGAAGCAATGTATGTTATTAAGTTACATGAATAACTTACTGAAAATAAATTAAGAACTTCATTATGCTTTGTCATTTGTCCACTGAAGTAGTAGTCTGAGACCTGTTGGCATAAAGTGAATTCAGATATCACTAAGATGTGTTTCTTCATTTCAAAGGACAAACCAGTTCTTTACAATAACACCCTAGATTCACACTCATGACTGTGGGTGATATAGGTGGTTTGGTGTTTAGAAAGATGTTGTAGAGGGATGTAACACCATGGTGTTACAATTTCTTTTTCCACTCTTCAGTTGATGGGCATCTAATTGTTTCCACAAAATCTGGTGGACATTGTTGTATCAAAAAAACTATCTTAATGTTCAGGGGCCATCAGAGAAAAAAAGAGGAAATGCTGTAAGAGCCAACATCTGAAAGAAACCTAATAAAACAGCTAATTCTTAACATGACAAGACTCCTGCTTTTTTGAACTCACAGCACAGTATATATGATTCCTGGTTTGCCTAGCACTTCTCTGGGAGAATAAGTTATTCAGTGTCTCCTATAGGCATTCAAATAGGGCCCTTCTAAGTTCCCAGCACAATATAAGATCCCTTTGGTGAAAAATCTATGATTTTATTGGTTATTTTGGTGTAAATATGAGCGAGCAGTTTATATTAAAAGATTTGTTGTTTAATAGTAAAAAACAATATCTAGACGATGTAGAAAACATATTTTCTCCCCTCTATCTGTGGATGACTTTAGATTATTCCATGATTATCTTTCAAAAATGATAAAAATTTAAAGATTGTGTCTAGGTTTTAGAATGGAATCTGTGAAGGCAATGTAGTAGATATCAGCTACACACAGTTAACCAATTATTTGCTTCAACAAGGAGGTTAAAGATGACAGGATTTCTATTTGGTCATAATAACTCAACAATAAGCCATATGTGGATTTTTTCAAGAAAAGAGTGTTCTAGTTACTCTCTAAGAAGTTCTTTTACTCTACTGTATTCATCAGAAGATAGCACATTTATATCTGCTAAAGCTCCAACGAATTTCCTGAAAAATCAGAAATCAATATGGTTCTTGCCTGGATGCTTCATACCCACTGACTAGCTTTCATGATGCTGGAAGTTTTATACAATTGCTGGAGGTAAAAATATCTTCACCAGTTTTACCCAGTAATGGACTCAATCTGTAATAAATGACTGACTGTGAAGGTATAAGAATGGATTCAATAATGGAATAAATGTTATGGGAATAAACAGCCACTTTCTAATCAGATAGATTTAAGAGCTGTCATGAATCTGTACCTAGACAGCTTCTATTCCCTAGGAGAGGAACATTGTGTATTCTTACATTCTACAAAATAACCCACTACTTATAATCATCCAGAAACTTCATTAAGTTTCACAGTTCGCCCCAAAATAGTTGTATTGGGAATTAAATGAAAACCAATATCTTTAAGGAGATTGACTTCACAGGAAAATTACAAAATAAATGCCCTTCAGAGGAGTTCTGAGTTTTTGTGTCTGTAGTTCTTGCATCATGGAAGATTTTTCCTTGCTTGAAGGTTTTGTTTAGGGAAGAACTATTGTGGTATCCTGGCCACTCAGCAGAATAATAACTGCCACAATCAGTTATCTCTATCTAATCTGACTGTCAATACTCGAGATCAGATCACCATCATCTGTAGCAATAAATTCCAATGAGGAAACAATTTTTTCCTGATATCAACAGATACCAGAGACCAGGCCAGTGCCCTAAAGACTTAATGCATTTATAATGGCTACCATTGTGTCAGGAGTTCCAGCCCAGTTCTATGGCAGTCGTTCTCATCATATATTATCCTCATTACTGACAATATAGAGATACCTGATTCTGACAGTTGCTATTGTTCTGCGTATCCCATTACCTGGCTCCATATCATAACCATTAAGAAGATGGTCAAAATAAATACACACAGTCTGGTATCTCTGTTCCATCTGGTTTCCAGTTTCTCTAATTGTGTATTACAAGATGTAGCTTCACTGTATAATAGTTCCATTTTCAGTATCTTTTAAGAATATCCATATTGCTCTCTAGAATTTCTCTGCTAATTTATAGTACTGATAATTATCTATAAAATTTGTGTTATCTGTGCATTTTCATGAACATTTGATATTCTTAAAATATTCATTATTAATAGTGTGAACTGAAATTTAATTATACTTTTTTGACTAACTTCCTTTCTGCTGGGTACCTTTAAACTTGTGGGAAATTGTTACATAACTACTGGAAAACAAGCCATCCAACCCAGCTATGAGCCCACTACAAATATCCTGGCAAGACATACACAGCAATGTAATAGTGCTATCCATCTTCTGGGGATAAGCTACTGCTTTTTCTGATTGAATTGGTGGCTTAATCCACCATATAGTGATCATGACTTATATTGTAAACCTGGTCAAGAGTCCATGCCTGGGAAGATCATAGGCCCTAGAAGAGAACCTACTCCTGTTGCATTTTATGTATGGATTCATTGCAGCTATGGTTCTTTGCACAAAACTTTAATAAGATAGGAACAGTTACCATTTCATCATTCATATATGTTGGGGGAACAAAGGTCTTTGATCCCACAGATCACTATGGAAACCTGGATCGTTAATCACATTCAAAGTAGGAAATACCAGATTTCTTCCCAGAATGCTGAGTGGATGGAAATTCTTGAGGACCTGGTGAACTTTTGCTATCTGCAGATGTAGACTATCCTAACTACCCAGTCTCAAGTTCCTGTCCTACCCTCCAGAAAGGCTTCTGTTAGCAGCTGAGAAGAACAGAAGCAGAAGCCCGGAGCTAAACATCATGGAGAGCACTAGAAAACTTGCAGAAGAGGGGGATCAGGCAGATTGGGGATGAGAGGGGTTGGGGACATCCAAAGAGCAGGCCTTACAGAGTCAATAGACCAGTGCTCTTATAATCCCTCAGATTGAAGCAGAAGATACGAAACCTAGAGGGTCTCCTAGATATGTCATGTGTTTGTCTGGCTTGGGGTTCTTCTACAAACCCTAATCCTAACCCTTACCCTGACCCTAACCCTAAGAAAGAAAAAATAATTAAAAAAAAACCTTATTCTGAGGCAGTCTAAATCAGGAGATAAAGTTTCATCAGGTCAATTCAAGAAATAACTGTTCCTGTCACTTGGACTGTATAACTAAACTAATATATTCATTATATTAAAGTCAGTGTTTGAGCTTTGTGTAAATCTTCAATAGCCAAGCATAGACTTCAAAGATTCTAGAACGATGAAGACAGGAGAAAAGGCATAAAGTGTCACTTAAAACCTGTTGCTAGCCGCATCGCTCAAACTTGATGTTGACTGATGGACCATGATTCTATAGTTCTGCTCTTTAGAACTGTGAGAGTTCATTTAAAGCATAGAGTTTTGGTATTTTGTTACAAAAGTCTCTGAAATAATCAAAAGAATTTTGGATAGAAAACAAAACAGGTCAAAGCTTCTCTGTTTGATTTAATATGCTGAGCAATTATTTTCCAGTGCTTCATATGAAGACTTTGCAGATGTTTATAAGAAGAAAGCACATGACACTCTAGAGTGTATCATGAAGTTCATGATGGTTGTTCAAAACCTATCCATGACTATTGTTTTCCCTCTGAAAAAAAGGAAAAATAAAAAGAGGGAGAGACAGAGAGAAAAATGAGGGAAGGAAAGAAAGAAGGGAGCTTCTATTAAACTACGATGGAAAGGATGGGCTAAATCATACAGAGTTTGATCTTGGAGCCTCTCCTCTTTCTTACCATGGACACTGATAGCAACAAGTTGACCAATAGTTCCAGCAAACTGATCTGGCTAACTGATCTCTGGCTCTTTTCTGAGTTCATCCTCTTAAAAGATAGTTGAGATCACTTGTGGATTCTGAGGCACAAATATGCAAACATTAGGTTGTAGGCTAGGATGTTCTTGGCTGAATAAATAATATGGTGTTTTCAGTTATTTGTATTATTTAACTTGATAAAATCCAAATATCTAAATGTTTTGTTTTGCTTGGTTTGTTTTGCTTTTTTTCTCTATAATGTGACACACTCCAAGTTCAGATTATTCCCCATAATTTTTCTCATACACAGGATTACTTTGATTTACCTGGCATGAACGTACCTGTTGTAGGAGCATGGGAAGTATTAATTCCATGAAGAAGCTCAGCTAAGGATGACTATTTTTAGTTAGAAAATCTGAGGCTCCGTATCTGTTGCCCCCAGGTATGGCAGCTGCTCAATTAAAGCCTTTCTCATACACAGCCTTTGCCACAAAGGCCCTGTGAAAATGAGTATGACAAAGAGTGGTCTGGAGTTTACATAGAAGCCACATACTGATAAACCTCCAGTTCAGGAACAGCAGGAAAAAATACTGATTTTGTAGCATCTACCATGAATCCAACACTTTGTCTGATGCTGATATTGGGAGAGCCTTGGTTTTTTTATCCTCCTCAGGCAGTGTTGTTGTTATAAGCATGAATGAGCTCCTGGAAGAAACTTTTCTCTGTGTCTAGAGGCAGTGAAATTTTCAGGATCACCAGGTTCCAGAGGCTGTGCCAATGACATGTGCCTGGACCAATCTCACAGGAGTGGTCAAAGTACTAGAGGGATTTATGGATGATAAGTGGATAAAGAGTAAGGGAAAAGCTGTCTCATCCTTTTTTTCCTTTTATTGACATTCGATTCTTTTCTCATTCAATATATTCTTATTATATTTTCCCATTTCTCTATTCCTTCCACTTCCTTCTCACATCCCATTCCTATAGACCCAATCATTTTCTATCCCTCATTGAAGAGAAAACTCTTCTAAGTGATCACAACTAAATATGACAAAATAAAATATAATAATATAAAGCAAAACTCATAGTATTACATGTGGACAAGACAACCCAACAGAAGGAAAAGAATCCCAAGAGCAGACACATGAATTAGAGACCCACTGATTCTCACACTCAGGAGTCCCTTAAAACAGTAAGCTAAACAGTAAAATATATACACAGTGCATACCCATTTTGGCCCTGTGCTTGCTACTTCAGTCTCTGTAAGTTCATATGTGTCTTGTTAGTTGAATTAAAGGAACTTGCTGTCCTGGTGTCCTCCTAGTTTTTGGCACTAATGCTGTATACCTTGTTTAGAGAAATGTGCTATTAGTGCCTTCTGCTGGAGATATGTGTAATAGACCAAGACAGAGCCTAGAGGAAAAAGTACAAGGATGACGATCAGTCCAAATCCTAATATACTCGGAAAAAATGTCATGAAAAGTCAAAGCCTAGAATGTTCCTCCATCTGTCTGACCAGAAAAAAGAATGATCCTGCACATTATTAACTCAGACATACATGTTCAAACACAAACATGCACCTCAGTTTTTGGAATCAGGTAAGAAGGCTTTAAACACACATGCATAAGTATGGAAAGTAGGTGATTTCCTACAAACACATTCTTCCCCTATTCATATATTATATTTCACACTGGGGATACATCAAGTAAAATCATGTATATCAGAAGTATCATAAATCAAAAGTTCATTTTACACATATATCCTACCAAACAATCTAATTTGAAATGTGCCTAGAAACTTACCTTGGTCATCTAAAATAAAGCCACTTAATAACATACTGTTCAATATTCCATGTAGTTCATTATATACCATACACTGTAATGTATTGCTGCTATGAGCTGTGGCTTGCTGCCATTGCTCATCAACAAAGATAAGAATTTACTAGTTGAAATAAAATTTCTATCAGGCATGCAGGCTTTTAGAAAAGAAAAATTCAGTTGAATCATTGTAAGTAGTCACATAGTTAATGAGAATTACATATATATATATATATATATATATATATATATATATATATATATATATGAAAGTGCAAGTATGCTTTTTGTAAACCAACAAAATGTTGATCCAACATTTTCCTATTTTATACTATCAGAAATAGGGCTAATTATAAATAAATGAGTAACTGTCAGATAAATTAATGTAAATAAATAATAATTTCGCTAATTTCTATAAATGTATAGAAAATGTGAGGTGTTGGCTTTCTTGTCAAACTTTACTAGAGGCAGAAGACATAAACATGAAAAACATGTAACAGTCAAATGAAAATTAAGAGTTAAATCATTTAGAAAATTATTTAAAATTTAGAATTTAGAAAATAACATGACTTTATAATTATACTTCATAAACATGTTTGAGAATATCTGACACTTTGCATAGCTCTATATTTTCCCACTTTTCCTAAACTTGATCTCTCTGTTAGTTTCTGCTTGAGCACTAGATGAAGACTGACAATGTCATGAAGAGTGGACTGACTTTAAATAGACACTTATAAGTTGATATAATAAACTTTATAACATGTAAATGTGATTCCTTTTTATCATGCAACACATATAACACACACAGCCTATTTTGCTAATATTTTATAACAGCATTTAAATGCAGTTTACACACGTGTATTTAAATTTTACTTTGTAGATAATATATAACTTCAAATGAAAATGCATTTACATACTCCTAATGACAGCCATTGAGAGCTTGAGAATTACTGTTAAGAAGTACAGAGAAGGGAATTGAATATTTAAGAGCCAGATGCCTAGCAGGTGTGCTGTGAAATGATGTCTTCTGGACAGGACAAAATGGTTGCCCAAGGAATTTGCAGCATCTGTGACTCCAAGGTGTGATCTTTACAGGATCAATCAAACAAGATCATCCAGCTTTCTATCAGGGAGAACTAATTGGTCACAGTGGGTGGGGAAAATGGAGAGGATATGAAGGGAAAGTGTTGATGTGTGTGCTTGGACCCTGTGAAAGTAATTTATAAGAGAAAAGAGCTTAGGAAGATTCACTGGTATGCGATGGCACAGAAGGTAATCAGGAAGATACATCACCTGAAGAATATTCAACTTGTTAGACCAACCTGATTCCATTTTAGGGTGAAAATCCATTTTGTTGTAAGGTCAGAAAAACATTGTTTATATTTGCTACAAAATTCAAGTTTGACTTACCTGTACTCTACCCTAACAAGATAATGTAAACTCACAAAGAACCTTGAGATGTGCCACCAAGATGACCTGTCAAATAATCAGTCCTGCTAGCTGCTTCTCTAAAATTTGCTTGCCAATTCCTCATGTAACAAATCCCCAGTTTCCATTGTTCCCTACAAAAGGAAGGCTGAAAATTTATTCCACACTGCACTTTCAAATCCTGCTTAGGAGAGTCAGTCCTATGCCTAATAAATTAGGCTTGCTTAATTGGCTTTAATTTGGATGATAGTTTTCATTCTTGCTTATGGGAATCAACAAACTCAGAAAACCTTAGCTATTAGAATTTTTTCACAGTAGAATGTTCCATGGTCCTTGACTAAATACAACAAATTGATAAGAAATCTTTTCCAGGTAGAGAGCAGACCCATTATTTCTGGGAAGCCAAACATCTTATGCTATGAGTCTCCTTTACTATGCTGAATAGTTTCTCTAACGTTGCTGACATCAAATAACCCACACTGACTATCTCCCCATTTCTCGAATCAGATTTCTCACTGAGATATAATTAAGGAGTAGGAATGACTGAATTTCTCTGGATTCTAGGTGTGATAATTTGTATCATGACTTTCCAGCTTCTAGGTAGTCCTGCATTCCCTGCTTTTTACCCTGTTCTTCCCTGACCCCAACACATCCCTTGGTTGGCACAGCTCCTTAATTTTTTCAGTTGGTATCCCTCTGAATCAACTGGAATTTTTGCAGTTAAATTGTTCTCTCTTTCAGCTTTCAGTGTCATGTCTGGATATCACAATGTTTAACTCAGGTAGTTTTCCAAAGCTCATTTTTCACATGATATTCCCTGTGTACAAGACCAACTGAAGGTGTTGAATTCTTTTGAGGGTAAAGTTGTTCCTCTGTCAAGAATTTTAGTTATCATGGCAAACCATTTTGATCTTAAAAAGAATGAAACCTCAATAAATAGATTAATGAGGCAAGGATGCAAGAAGATGTATGGTCACATATCCATCTGATACATGGCCAAGGGCTGTGGGACACTGACTGCACTGTGTCACACAGACTACAAAGTATAGAGTGACATGTGAGAATATTTTGATTGTTTGTTTCAGATAAAAGAATTCCTAATCAACTTAATAGATCTTTGGTAAGTATTTTATTATATGGTTAGAGTTTAATATTAGAAATATCCTTCATTAAAATTGCTAACATTTCTAGATATCAAGGAGGAAATGAAATTAGAATTTATACTAAACATACATTCAAAGTATAAGGCTTTGTATGCTGTATTACTTTGAGTTCATCCAATATAAGATTTTATTTGAAAATAACATATGAGAAGCTACAAAACTCCTAAAAGACAATTTTTAAAGTGAGTAGCAATAAAGTGTTTAGAAAGATGGTTTCAGTTGCAAGCTTCTAAAGAAGATGGCTAGAATTGTAGTTTAAAGCACTTCTGAATTATCCCAGCTGAGTGAGTTAAGGGGGCCAGGTGTGCATGCACCTGAAACTTGGCCTGCACAAGAGAGTTGCAATTAAAATGTACTGATGTTCTGTCCCCAAGGCAATTATCCTTGTGTTTCCTGTATAAGCTACAAAATTGATCTGACCAGCAGTAGTCAAGCATCCATGATGCTCTGGGGTCACAGGATTCATAGTGAGTATAATGTTGAAGACACAGCTTGTTGCACTTCCCTGATTGTTGAATCTGGTAGGACACTGGGAAACAATACAGAGATGTAAGAATCAAATCTTTCAACTCTAGATCTTCATTTTTCCAGATACCAGACATGTTCCATGTACATGGCTTTAGCTTAACTGGAAACACGAATTCTCCTGAAGATGGAGAAAGAGATTAATGCTTAAGCTTAGGTGGCATATTCTCACACACGAGTGAGAAGGACAACAAAAATGATACACGCAGGGTCACGCAATGAGCATCAGCCACACACCACCAACACAGCATGTTCACAGAACTGATAAACCCAGGACCTACCAGCTCTAAGCCTGTTACATCCCATTCTCAGAAGCATGTTGGCAAGGAGAGCAGCTTAGAGCAAGAAGTGGGTCCTTACTCTTCTTTCATCTATGTAGGCAGTAGCCCTATAGTTTCTAGACAAATCCAGGTGTATGGTTATCAGAAGTCTGATTTTGTTGAAGTATTGAGGTGCTGCACCACTAATCATTCTCCATTCTAATAAATCATGCAACTCATCACTAACTGTCAGAAAAGAAGGTAGAATACTGATGTCCCCCAACCAAGAAATCAATTCAGTTCTGGGATGTAAAAAGAACTGCAGCTTTAGAAAATTTTAGATTTCTGACTGGTAAACACATTGAAGAATCAGGCATTGTCATGTCTATGACTACTAATTTTCTTACATTTTAAAGAGTATCAGAGGGTCTTATTACATAGTTCAGAGTGTACAGGAATTTAGTGCCAAGTCCTGACACTTTGTTTCTGTCTCTGGAACTGGCCTGGTAGCAGAGAACTGACTTCCCTCAGCTTGTCTTCTGGCTTTCACATGTGTAACATTACACATCCTTTCCCCTAAATAAATACAGAAACAGGATAAATTTTAGGAAAAATGTAAAACAATGGCCTGTCCTGGGCCATTGCAAAAAAAAAACCTGATGGTCTTGAAGGCAATTAATTTTAGTAGTGGTCATGCTATTTTTAGGAAGTGAAAAAATTTCACATGGGTAGAAATGTTTTGCTGCCAAGGAAGAAAAGAATTAATAAAAACATTGAGGTGCTGTCTCTGCTTCTACCAAAACCTCAAAATTTCCTACAAAGACTGTGTGAATCTGAAATATGATATCAACAGTTAGAGGCAGACAGAAGAACAGCTGGGCACCTCAGCTGTAGTTTCCTTTGGGGTTTTTGTTATGACTTGTATCACTGTGAGAGGATATTTATCATCTTGTGCACAGTTATAAATTGTCATATCTTCTGGCTCCAAGTTGCTGATGGTGAGACAGAAATCTGTTCTATACCCACTGCCACTGAACCTTGATGGGACCCCATCTTCCATGTTGGATGAACCATAGATCAGGAGCCCAGGAGATTTCCCTGGTTTCTGCTGGTACCAATTTAAATAACTGCTGATGCCCTGACTGGCCTGACACTTGATAGTGTCTGTCTCTCCAAGGGATGCAGAAAGAGATGTGGATTGAGTCAGCTGGATGTCTCCTTCTGCACCTGAGTTTGGAAACATACAATGAATATATTTTGTAGATTATTTACAGCAGATAATCCCTGAAGAAACAGGAAGTACTATTAACTATGCTACTCAATTCTATGAGCCATCATTCCTTACCTGGGATCAAGAGCAGCAGGAGTCCCAGAAGGAGCCCTGGGAGATGCATAGGAGTCATCATGCCTTAGGTTTGTCGTCAGTGTCACTGATAGCTACATTGCTTTGCAACAACTTATTAAGAAGTCTTCAGATCAGTGGTTTGTGCTTTTGCACAGGCAATTAATCAGGGATTTGGTTAAAAGGAACAAACTGCTAGTTCCTCTCTGTAAGTCAGCTAGGGGATGGTTCTTCCTCATAAGTCAGCAAGGGCCTGGATCCCCATGTGTCCTATGCCGTCTGATGAATGTGCAAATTTTTCTACAATGAATGAATGTATTGGGTTTAGTGGACATTATTGACATTGCCTGTGAAAACATACTATTGTAATGTGATTGAATCCAATTGTAATGCATGTCTTTTATGCTACTATTTTGTTTTGGATTTGACTTTTCACAAAGTATAATCCCAGGACTAGAAAAAAGCTCACATTCCTTTCATTGCTGCTTAAATATGCTACTGATGACAAAATGTCTTTCCTTTGCTCCATTTCCATGCCATACGTTGGGAGAAACAGAAGCACAACATAAATCAATTTACCAGATAAAACTGTGATTTAAAACAAACACCAGGCTCTGACATCACTAATCTTCTATTCTGCTAAGTAATCTGCCTTTCAGAGAAATACCCATGATTTCTCTGTTGTATTTCTTTTATCACTGCCGGCAAGAATTAGCATTTCCCCTTTTCCCATGTGAGGAAACTAGGCCTCCTTTCAGTCTCTCCTTATAACTAGGTATGTGTCTGCCTAGTATTCCTAGATGATACAGATTACTGCTCCTGTCCTCTATCTAGACTTAAAGCTGCCATTGTTTCCAGGTGTAGCAGCTCTCTAATTAACATGCACTCATTCATATCTTTGAATCTTGTCTGTCCTCTAAATATGTATATTTTATGGCATTTATATTGTTTATTGGTCCTAGAAATAATGGTTCTAAATGGATCTATTTAGGACAGTTGAGGTTATTGAGTGTGAAAAAAGAAAAAAAATGCAAGAATGAGGATGAAAACTTTTCATAGAGAGTTGCAGTCTCAGTGGAGTTCAAGAGTTGGCCCTTCCATATTAGGTGATGCTGTTACTGTGGGCTCAGACTGTCAGATCAAGAGCAGTGGAAGAAGATCACTAACATAGGTAGTTTCTCTCTGTATGTGACTTTCTCTAAGACTGTTTGAGGCATGCCCCAAAAAGAAGCAGCTGTGTGCATAGATATGAAGATGTTTTCCAATGAGGTAAGGGCGATATTGACAAAGTGTGATACATTAGAACAGTAAATCGATCAAATAAATAAATGAATGAATGAAAATATGCTCCATGATAATTAATATAAGAAAAGGGATTTGAAATATAATATCTAAATGAACTATGAGTTTTTGAAATATCACTAGAATTATTTAACATTTATACTTAAATGATTTATCTAGAAAAACGAGCACATGCTTCTGTGTGGATTAGTGTGAACTGAATTCTGTAGATCGAAGACTTTCCATACCATAGATGAAATGACTTGTCTAGCTTCCCAAAGAACCCAAAACTTTTAAATAATTCTACAAATTTAAAATAATCACTGGTCTTTGAGTGAATATCAATTTCTGAATCTAGAATTTTCAATAAAGAAATTTTTTAAGCTTGAGGGGATCAAATGGTCACTAATAGAAGCAGCTATGGATAAGACATCAATTAATCCAATTGCAGAGTTGAAGGAGACAGACAGTAATTACCATGCTGGAGAAAACTGGAGTATTTAAATTAGAATAATACTTTAAATAGCAATACAAATTTAACAAAAAAATCAACCATATTTACATAAATCCTCAGTAATTAAAAAAGAAAAAAATATCTATGCAACAGAAAAGTTTGCCAGAGACATCTTAACCAAAGACCAAACTGAATATTTCAAACAGATTGAATCATCCAAAATTGTGCACCCTGTGTTGTGGATAAACATACAGTACCTCAGAATTTGACTGTTTGGACACAAGGTGTTTAAAAGTGGCAATTCTTTTCAGATAATTTTGCTGATTTCTAGCCAATATAAGTGATGTCCTCAAAAGTAGAGAAAATTAGTAACCAGAAGAATAATGGAAAAAACATTGAATACATAAGATAATGTTCTATAAGCCAAAGTGAGAGGTTCCAGATTAAAATAATGTGGCTATTTCTTTGGACTTTTTGTTGTACTTCACCAATATTGAGACTACAAGTGCCTGGTAGTACCTTTGTAGACATTCTAAGGACATTCGCTGGAGAGATGCACAGAAATGAATATTCATCCCAGACAGTCCACTAACAGAACAATGAGGAATATATTCACCTATGGGTGGGTGAGATAATGGTTTTATATGGATTGCTTAAGGGGACATTTCTTAGGGGTTTGTTAAAGGATTATGGATGACTCACTGGAAAGGCCCACCACAGTGTGGCTAATGATTTACAATAACTGCATCACCTGAGCCTTCATCCCAGTTAGTGTCCCATATACTGTACCAACCACAGGTGGCAGTTTTGAAAGGTAGAACATAGGGAATGGCTGGAATCCTTTGTGGAAGATAAGGAATTTTCACAAATTTCTTTCTTATAGGTAATCTTTTATCAGGCTCAATATTTTGACAATCCAGTATGATTAATCAAAGCTGCTCTAACTGGAAAGCAACATTAAGAATACCATAGCTAAAAGATAAAGTTATATCACAGATTCATAGCACAGACATACTCTGTCCATTAGAAAATAGTTGATCTAATTCTTGAGTCAAAAACAAGTCGAAAGGGAGAGGCATAGTATAAGTAAATGGTACGTAATCTTCAAAAACACCAATATCAGTAATTAAGGAAATAATTCAGACTATTCCAGGTAAAAGAAACTGATGAGGCCTGGGATAAAAACACCTGGTTATTCTGGGTCATTCTGTGTCTATATGCAGATGTTTATAAAAGAGACAGAAGAGATGATTTACCTGGGTACAAAAGATACCATGGGAACAACAGAAACAGTGTAAAAGGGTACACTTTTACACTTGACCAAAATGCTGATTACTTGTTTGTGTGGTTGTTTTGGAGCTATATAGGAAATAGTAGTTAGTAGGAAACATACAGTAAACTCTGGCAGGTTGAACTTACTTACTCAAGGTCTTACTCAAATGATTCCAATAGGAAATAAAATGATATGTGTTATTTTCTGAGGCTGTGCTTTCCCGTATTTAAACAATAAACATCGAATCTCAGCAGTCTAGTATATTGTGATATTACAGATGCTTGTGGATGTTGAATAATTTTCTTCTCACTTCCAATGTCAAATAGCAAGTCCCCAAATTGAGGAAACTATAGAAGAATAAGAATATCTTGGAAGTGCACTCCCAAAGGTACTGGTATTGAGTGGATTGAAAGTAGAACATATTATAAACAATAAAGGATCCTCGTGAAGTCACATAATGAATAGGATGTCTAAATGACATCAATATGTAGACATCTTTAAAGCTGTGCTTTTATCTTAATAAGGAAATACCTTGTTGTCCGAAATTTTCAGAAGGCAGACTCCTGTTTCAAATTTCTATTAAGTATCATGTTACATAGAGGTTGCTCTTCACTTCTGGACTATTTTGATCAATAATCTATTATTTTTATTTGGTCTACCACAGATATCTCAATGAGATACGCTCACAAGAGTGAGAACAGGGTACTGCAGCACTGACCACTAACTGCTGACACATTATTCTGTGTATGGCAAATGGAAGCATTAGAGCTCCAACTATAGAGTACTAGGGAAGGGCATAGAAGCACATGCTTAGCCAATATATATGCTCATTAACAGTTGTATTTTAGCTCCCAGAATAGCAGAAGAACAACTTTTATTACAATATTGACTTTCCATTTCTATTGTATATACCTTACAAAATCAAATTACAGATTTTTGTGTCAATGACAAATTTCTACATTAACAGAGTCTGTGCTTGTCATCACTACAGTGTCTTCTGTTTCTTTGCCACTGTTAGGCCAGGAAGCAGGTCGAGACAGGTCAAAACCCTGGGTATCTCACCTTGAGAACTGCAGGAATGGGACTACTCCCCTCCCCTGCTCTGGCATACAAGCCCAGACACACACTTGGGAACTGCTGACATGCTCCAGCACAAGTAGCATCTGATAAATTCCCTTTTCTCCAACCTTCCCTCAAGTTCACATTGTCTGGCAGCTGCTTGAACACTTCCCCTTTTACTACAGCATCTATCTCACCCTGCTTCTTCATTAAAATGAGATGATCTCTCAAGTTGTCTCCCAAGTGTTTGTTCTTCTAGCACTCAGCTTACGGCCAAGGTCCTTAGTGCTCCCTGTAGCTCCTGGTTTCTCTTCTTCACTGGAGACCACAATTCTGTACAAAATGGCTTTGTCATCCCGGATAGGGGAGACTAAATGGAACCTACATGTTATAACACAATTGATGCTACAACTCGGGTGCCTCAGTTGTCCCTATCTCTGTTCTTAATGTTATGAAAAGGAGACATGTTATATTCATTGGTTATGCAGAGGGCACAGATAGGATACAATTAGCTTGCCTGGCTGCTTCTAAATTTCAGTGTCCTTTAAAGCCTTAGTGATTGGAGATTCTTTCCATGGCTGGAATTACTTGGAGCTCAGGGAGCTCAGTTGGAAACTTCAGCTTCTTGTTTATATAAAGACTTTATATTAAGAATTGTGGGTTGTAGTATTTAACCATATCTTTCTAACACATGGATCTCCCTGAAAGGGGAGATAGAACACATGTTGCAGGCCAACTTGAGAGAGCCAGATATGAGGACAGGAGGGATCAGGTAGGGGGAAGGGAATGAACGGTTGAAAACATAGGGAGAGACAACATAATTGAGGGACCTTTAGGAGATTCTGAGGACACCTAGTGCAATGGAATCTCCCTGGCATATCCAGGGATGACCCTAGCGAGCATCCGTAGTAATGGAGGTTTGGGAACCATCGTTGCCATCTTCTGTAACCAGACAAGTCTTCCTTTGGTGGGACTGGGACACTATTCCAGCCACAAGACTTTTGACTTGTAAACTGTCCTCCCTACAGGATCTTCTGGGGCAGTGCAAGGGCACAGGCCCACCTCATAGGAGGGTACCCATGCATGAAACTGAATGACTGGCTAGGAAACTGAGACTGGATAGCCCAGAGGTGATTCCTAATGCTATCCTGCATGGTCATATATTAGTGCCTAGCCCAGTAATCATCAGAGAGACTTCCCTAGGTAGTGAATGGAAGCAGATGCAGAGGGCCAAGGCCAAGCACTCAGTGGCATTTTAGGGATTATTCATTTACAAGATATATGTAATATTTGTTCATCTAGTAAAATATCAAAATAAAATAGCAAATAAAAACAAATTTATAAGAAGTCTCTAACCATAGCCACCCACTCATAAATTAAGGTTAAAGTAAAAAAAAAAAAAAATATATATATATATATATATATATATATACATATATATATATGGAGAGAGAGAGAGAGAGATGGAGAAAGGGAGAGAAATATACAAAAGTATATACATAAACTAAAGAAACACAATGATAATCTGTTAATATTCAAATTCCTATATGCATACATTAGAGAACATGAGCTTATTTAATAAGATGAACTATAGAATATTTTAGTTAGTGCATTCACCTGGGTGAATTCACTTGGCTATAGACACTAAGGCACTAATTTCATTCACAAAAGGAGTTAATTTAATATTGAGCAGCCCAATGAAGAGGCTTAAGCAAAACCCACACCTCTATCATTTACCTTTTCATATGTTCTGTATACTTTTGGCACTGTGAAATAAAGAAGGTTGTCATATTTAAGGCATTGAGGCCAGTCTCCAAGACAAAGCATGAGCAAATGAACAGGTTAGAGAAAAGGAGAAAATAAACTGTGACTGAAACCTCTGCTGTTGTGGGCAAGTTAAATAATTTCTTAAAAGTATATCAAACTAAGTATAGTGACCCAACAGATATTTCAGGAAATCAACTAAAAAGTAGAAAACAAATCTAGGAAAGTATTAAGAAACATAACACTTGAATTATAAAAGAAAAAAACAACTAACATGTCTTTTATCATCAAATATTCATGCTAGTTTAACATATTAATGAAAACTTCCATGTTGCGATTAGTGAAATAGGATAAGACACGTAAGTAAAGTGATGGTTAAATCCTAGATCTCCCATCTTTAATTTAAGTAGATCACATTTATAACATGTTTACTAGATAACTCAGAAGAGCAAAACCACTAACAGATGGAAAACGCTCACTCTGCTACATTGCATTTTTGAATGGAAAACATTATTTACTATTCTAAAATTAGCATTAGCCAGGCAGTAGTGGTGCATGCCTTTAATCTCTGCACTTGGGATGCAGAGACAGGTAGATCTCTTTGAGTTTAAGGCCAGCCTGGTTTCCAGTGTGATTTCAGGTCAGCCAGAGTTAAAAATGAGGAAACCCTACCTTGATAAACAAAAAAAAAATCTGGCTAAAATAGTTTTCATTTAGATATGTCTAAGGTGAGGTATGTAGCAGAGACAGAAGATGCACATACTTACATGAACACACACACCAAGAAATGTTAATATATATCAGGAATAATCCAAGGAAAATGTTTAAATTCTGAGAGGAAAATTAGGAGAGCTGTGGAGCTCACTATTTGGTGGTTGTATCAAAACAAATATTCCAATATATAATCAACTAAAGATTTATCTTTCGTCCATTTCATCCTGTGATTAGGCTCACATTCATCCAAAGGACACAAAGCAAGGCATGACATTGATGTATTTTATGTCAACCACCCTTCCTGGATGTTTTAGGGAATACCAAGTCAAATCTCCAAGCAATCGGAAGATCCAGTAGTGGGTACCATTCTCAGAATATGTACTTATTAATTTCCAAGTAGAAAATATTACTGTATTTACACAAAGATTCCATCAACTACTGCTCTGCCCTTGGAAGTCATTATTGTGTTGATAATCTGCTGTGAAACCACAAAGGTGCCAATACAAATGATCCTCAAAAAGATGGGGTGAGTGAGACAGACTCTATAATGAAAACTTTATAAAATATATTTCACGAAGAGTAAATAATAGTTGAAAAGCAATTATGGAATATCACATGGAAGCCCATTAGTACCACTGCTTATTGTGCAATACTGAATCAACAGTTTAACATAAGACCACACACTTCCTGCTTAATTTATGTTTCTATTTTCAGCCTCCTTGTTTCATTTATCCTTTGATAGTAGAAAGTGCCTTCCATGGCTTTTGGATACAATCTTTTCTAATTAAAAATTTGATGCTTTATTTTACGTGTATGGATGTTATGTCTATGGGTGTATTTAGCTCATATAGTCAAAGTAAAAGCCAGGAGAGGACACTAGATCCCCTGCAACTAGGGTTACAGATGGTTGTGAGCTGAACTGAACCCTGTTCTCTTTAAGAGTAGATGTGTTTGAATTGCACAGCCAGTACAGTTTACCTTCTAAAAGGAGATTCAGGAGACAAAACTCCTGAGGCCACCTACAATTTAACTTCCTGTGGGACTCTTCTGCATGTCTCTAAGGATCCTTGATTTCTGTTGATTGCACAGGGTCTTGATCACACTAAATATGATGACACTTTAAAGATCTTTACACTCTACACATCTTATATTAACCCAAATGGTAAATGTTTCATAATACTTTGATTCATTGATCTATTTCACACTGATACTAAATACAAGTCATTGCTTTGACTTACAAAAAAAACCCTGCATACTCTAAAGAAAGAATTGGAGGGAGAAGCTTCATAGAAGTCTAAGGGGAGCCTTTGAGTGTGTGTCAAGACCAAAGACTTGCTTCCGGATCTTTATGAATTTTTTCCTCCTGACATTGTATATGTTCTAAATTTTAAACAATGGAGGATGCAAATCAACATCTGCTCTGGTACCGTGACTAAAACAGGTGACAGCAGAGGGAAAATCAGATGTGAAAGCTGATAGTTTTTATTCAGGAAGCAGGTTTATGTGGAATAAGTGTCTTGGAAAGATTTTTTTTCCTGTGCTGGAGATTGAGTTTTTCAGAATTACCAGCATTCAGTAGCTAATTGTGGAATCATATGTGCCCAGGCCACTCTCACATAAATTGACAGAGACTTGGAAACCCCACTGCTTGGCAAGTGGATTAAGAGTTTATCTCTCCTTTATCATGTTCAATTTACTGCCTACTTCAAGGGTGATGTACTTGCTACATTAGACATATGTCAGTAGCTCCCCCTGCCTGAAAGATGTTCAAAAGAACTACAAGATTGGAATTGTCCAAATTTCAGCCAGGTGTAACAGCTGGAGTCACAATGACCAGTGCAAAAGCCTAGTGCCCTAGGCAAAAGGCTCATGAACTCAAGCAAGAGAGACATTATAAAGTTATGATCAGGACCTTAACAATGGCTCAGAGGGTAAATGCATTTTTCCCAAAACATGATGACCTGCGCTGAATCCCTTGGGTCCCTGTAGTAGGAATAGAGAACCAACTCTTGAAGGTTGTAGTCTGACTTACAGTCTGGTGCAGACACACACACACACACACACACACACACACTCAATGAACTTTGGTCACATTCTCCTCCTTTGTCTTCCGTATTTTCTTCCCCCTCTTCTCATCGACAGTCATCTACTTCCTCCAGACTAGGGGTAGGGCTTTATGATCCTTTATTTTTTAATGATTTAATTGTGTGTTTTGACATTCCTTAGGCAAAGGCATTGTGGGTTGTACAAAGTGAAATAAGCTAGGGGTGTGTTAGCATCTCTTCATTGCTTTTCTCTATGTATCTTGATGGTAGAATTGATGTGACTACTTGTTATAAACACCTGCATATGTGGCTTTCTTGCAATAAAAAACTTATTCTTTATTAAAATTTATTTTATGTGTAGGGGTAATTTGCATAATTGTATGTCTGTGTACCATCTGTGTGTCTGATGCATTCAATATCCAGTAGAAGGCATCAAAATGAAATGTAAATATCTACAGCTTCCACATTTACCATATGTAAAGTCTATACTGTATAGACTTGTTTCTGTATAATTTCAATGTGTGCTGTTGTTACTTATCTGCAAAATTTTTAGGGCAAAGTTTATAACTATTTTTTTTAAAGAAAATCAGTAAGAAAATGAATAAATCTTCCCTTAATTTCTGGGATAGCTTCAGAAGGTCTGTTACCACATTTATTTGGAATGTACCTAAAAGAGAGCATGAACAGGAACAGGGAGTGTTAAAACAACATTCCACATACAGATTCTTACTTTGATATTGTTCTTTGACCCACAGATAGGAACATGTTATCTGAAAGCAAATCTGTTCTGTTCCTCTGTCTAAAATTCAAGGGCAGTCTGGTGCTTTTGTTGAGTCTCTTAGAGAAGCCCAGCCAGTCCTACAGCTGATGCAATCCCTGCATATGCCTGCTGATTTGCATATGCCATAAACTCTGAGGATTTCTTCAGAACTTGTTCAGACCATGTGCAGAAGTCATTCTCAGTGAGGATACACCATCAACATGAGGGTCATTGCTGAGCTCCTCGGGCTCCTGATGGTATGGCTTTCAGGTAAGGAAGACAGAAGAAGAGAACTTTGTAAGAAGGATGGTAAGTGCTGCCTGGGTTTTCATGGAAGTTGTCTTACATTAATGTTAACATGGCATGTTTGTTTTATGTTTCCAAACTCAGGTCTGAGATGTGACATCCAGATGACCCAGTCTCCATCCACTCTGCCTGCATCTCTTGGAGACAGAGTCACCATCACTTGTCATTCCAGTCAGAACATTAATAGGTGGTTAGCCTGGTACCAGCAGAAACCAGGGAATGTTCCTGAACTATTGATTAATACAGCATCTATTCTGCAAACCAGGGTCCCATCAAGATTCAGTGGTAGTGGATCTGGAATAGTTTACTCCCTCACCATCAGCAGCCTGAAGCCAGAGAACACTGCCACTTACTCCTGTCAACAGCATCAGGGTGTTCCTCCCACAGTGATCCAAGTAATAACACAAACCTCCCACGTGTCCAGGAGAGTGAGACTGAGCTAACCCAGCTGCTCTTTCTAGTGCCTGCACCTGTTTTGGGACTCAGGTGAGCTTTGAAGATCATTGGCAGAATAGTGTAGCACTCTCTGTTTGGCCACTTTGCTTTGATCTTTCTTGCCCTTAGACCCAAGAGTACAGATATGACAAAATGTCTCACAATTTGTATAGGAGCAGTCTTTATGCTTGAGCTGTCCTAGCTGTGCTATCCTTGCATTTCATACAGAAGACCCTCTAAGAATACCCTAGAAATACTGTTTAATTAACAGAAACTGCTATCTGGATTACCCCACCTGTGAGGTCTCTGTCATTCTATGATTTCATGCTTCAATGTTTCCTAAAGTTTGCATCAGAAATACTTGTTCACCAACTATAAACATATTACATTTCTAGAAACCTTAGTTATGTATGCCCACGTTGAAGGAGATAGATAAATGAGGGCAGAATTTGGGTATATATGATCTGTGACTCTTTCAATCCAAGCTCATGTTTTCAAATCTACTGTGGATTTAATGCAATGATTTCAAATGCCTTCCCCTTTTTACAACTTATTTTGTCTTCTCTAATAAAATATATTCCAATCACAGCCCCCCTTTCTTCACTCTTCCAGTCTCCTCCACATCCTCTCTTCCACATCCAATCCCATGCCACTACCAACCCTCTGCTCCAGCCCCCACACATCTGATTCCTCTCCAAAAAGAGGCATCCCAGGGTTACAAATCAAGCAGGGCTTAACAAGATAAAACAAGGTCAGCACAAGTCCCTATATCAATACTGGGTGAGGAAACACAGAAGTAGAAAGTGTCTGAAGGGCAGATAAAGTGTCAGAGACATTCCCTACACCTACTCCAACTTTTAGGAGTTTTACATGAATTCCAAGCCAAACAAGCTTAAGATACATGTATGGGACCTAGCACAGACCCTGGCAGGCTCCAGTTATGCCTTTTTGGTCTCTTTGAGCTCTATGATTTCTGGTCAGTAGGATCCAGGGGGTTGATTTTCAAATATCCTTAACCTGTCTGGTCTCTGCAGTCCTTTCTTCCTATCTTCTGCAGTGTTCACAGAGCTCTGCCCAGTGCTTGCTTTGGTGCTCTGCATCTGTTCCCATCTGCTCCTGAAGGAAGCCTCTCTGTTTATGATGGGATAGACACCAATCAATAAGTATGGCAGAACATATTTAGGAATCTTTTCTGGGCTATCCAGTCCCTTGTTCCTGTCCAGTCCTACAGGACTTCCCTCTTCTAATGGCCTGAAACCTTTGGAAAGATAAATAAATAAATCAGTTCCTCTTAAATTGTTTCTATTGGGTATTTTCATCATGACAATGCAAAAGTTACTAATATCAGGAGTCTATAATTTTGAGAAAGTTGATATTAGAAGTATGGGATTCTTAGTGCTTAGTCATAGTACATTAATTCACACCATGTTCTCTCCAAACATGATTGTTGTATGAAACATATTTTTTCTAAATTCTATTCAGTTTAATTATGCTGTCAATAAACCGCCTGGCATCCAAAGTTTAATCCAGGTTAACAAAGTCAGTTTGAACCAAATTATCATTCTCACCTCTTTGTTGTGTGCTTCCCTGCCTTCGGTCACTAACAAGACCCTAGGTCTCACTAAAAGACTATTTGCAGAAATGGATGTGGGAAAAGGGCATCAAATTTTCAGTGATGTGATCAGCACTAAGCCCATGTTCCAGTAAATAATCTTTCTCTAATGCTCATGCTAGTAACCACAAAAACGAATTAAAAAAATAACTTCAGTGGGTTAAAAATAGATGGATCTCATTTTCATGAAGACAGATTTGATTGGGTGAGAGGGAGGGATGAGAATGGATGATTGGTCAAACTATGCCTTTCCCTCAATATCCTCATGGACTTCAGCTATATTGAATCTAAGCATATCGTTTAAGCTGCTGAGCACTGACCTGCTCCCACATAGATGCCTTAAGGGCTTTGGCTCTCCAGTACAAAAACAGATAAAAAATTGTATGTTTTAATATCATGCAAGAGACAAAAAAATGGAGCACACCAAGCCCCACCCCCAGCTGCTCAGAGTAAACTGCTTTATGTTTCTTTAAATCCAGCACACTGACTGACACAGGTCAGCCAACTCTACCACACAGCCTGCAGGCAGTTAAGACAGTCAATCTCTGTGATTTGAATAACAATGCTTTTTTCCACTTTAATCAATTTTACAGGAAAATAGCTGTCATTTTAGGAGTATTCAATGTAGAAGTTAGGAGCTTTATCTCCTGTGGTCCATTGAATTTGTCTCTATCTAAGCCTTAAACTACATAAAAATTCTAGGAAGTTGTATCTCAAACATCTGTTATGAGATTATAAAACTGATGAATATTAAAATAGTTGACACGGGAAATATGGTTTGAAGAGACTTTGGAAATGAGGGAGGGATCTTTGGTGTTTGTAGATTCTTGTTTTGTGACTATTGATATTTCAAAGGTGTATTTCAACCCATTTGTTTTTATATGCATTAAACATGTATAACTTTACATGCAGCAATTATCTCAGTGAAACGATATTCTTTTATTTATTTATCTATTTATTTATTTATTTATTTATTATGTGTTTGTACATATTTGTGTGTAGGCATATTTAGTTCATGGCACACGTGGAGGACAAAACACAACTCAAGGGGTTCAGTTCTCTCCGACCATGTCAGTCCAGGGAACAACTCAATTTGTTTGGCTTGGTGGCAGGCACTTTCATTTGTTGAGACACCTTACCAATGGACTCAGTGAAATGATTTAGCAATGTATATTAATAGTAGAAAAGTCTCCCAGGTGCTTGATAAATGGCTCAGCAGTTAAGAGTGCTCACTGTTCTTAGAGAAGACCTGAATGTAGTAACTAGCACCTACGATGAGCTGTTCACTTATTTTGTCTGTAAGTTCAACTCCAGGGGACCATACACATGCACATCTGTCCTCTATTGGCACCAGCATGCTTATGTGCTTACACAAAAAGAGAGACACCAACATATACACAGCAAGTTAAAAAGTGATGTTTCTTTCTCACCAATAGAAAGCTACTAGCTGTGTGCAAAGAGGAGAGAAAAAGGGAGTGTGTCATACCTCAGAAATAGAATTTGGAAATCAAATAATCTGTTATTAAAACCTGATGGAAACTCCTGTCCTAGGGGTTAATGTAAACTTGATAGAATCCAGGAGCATTTCTGAAGAGAAAACTTCAATTGAGAAAATGCTTAAATCATACTTACCTCTATGCAAATCTGTGGGACAGTGTCTTGATTAATGATGGATGTGGGAATCCCAGACCAATGTGGAAAGTGCAGCCTCTGGGCAGGTGTTGCTAGGTGATATAAAAAAGTAAACAGATTAAACTGTGGGAGTAAGACAGTAAAAAGCACTCTTCCATGGCCTTTGCTTAAGTTCCTGTTTCCAAGTTCCAGTCCTGCTTGAGTTCCTTCCCTAACTTCCCTTCATGATGGACTGTGAAGTGGAACCCTAACTGACCACCTTTCCTCTCCTATTAATCAGGTCATAAATTACTTGCTGTGGAACAGGCAGGTATTAGTCTGACCCACAGGAGGTGTAAAAACATTTCAAGCACAGCGGAAAGTGACTGCAGATCCAGGGGCCTCATTGTCCAGCCAGTTTAGCTTACTCAGCAAGCTTCAGGCAAATGAGAGTCCCTGTCTCAAACAGAAAACAAAACTAAAATAAGGTAAAGTGCTTAGGAGGATCAGCTTCAAGGGTGATCTCTGACCTGCACACATGGAGGTACACCCACATATGTGCACACACATATTCAGAAGACCCTCTCCTCCTCAAGTGCACATGAAAGAAGATAATAACCTTAGATTTTTTGTGACTCACTTTTTATTACTGACACATATCGTATCCTAGTCAATATTCATGTGCTGTTGAGAAAAATATGTACTCTGCACTTTGATACAGAATGCTTGATGTGAGAATATTAGTTCTAAATGGTCTACAATGTTAAAGAACTAATGATGTCCCATTTTCGCTTACTGATACATCTTACACACTTCTAAGTACATTACTAAAGTACTCTCCTTTATTACTTTCTGCATATGTCTCTGCTAAGTACTTCCAATGCTCATTTCCCATACTTTAGAGTTCTGATATTTGGTTTTTAGATCCTTACAACTCTTCTACTTTCCTGGTGACTAACTTTTCTGTTTGAAGGAGTCAACTCTTGCTTAATTAGGTCTTTTATCATTTCTTGACTTTCCTTGGTTTCTTTCTTCATTTCTTTGTAACAGTGTCTTACTATCCCAGCTGATCTCAAATTTGTACTTTTCCAAAAGCTTCTTTCCTGCCCCTTTCCAGTCATCATTGCTCCTATAACCTTCCTAAGAGATAACTCTTTGGACACCTGCCTAGAGACTGATTCTCCTTCACTTGAAAGTCATGTAAGTTGTAATAAACCTTGGTTTCTTGTTCCAGCTTGTTTGTGGTCTCAAGCATTTTCAAGCTGCTTATTGTTTTCTCCTTGCAATTCAGATCAAGATTTCTGCTATTGCCTGGGATTCTAAGGGTTTACTCTTGAGTTTCTTATCTGTCTTATAAGTCTTATGTGTGTTTTGTGTTTGGAAATGAAATTATTTCACTTTGACTTTAGTTTTTCATCTCTTTACTCTCTTATTATTTCATATTCCCACATACATGTATTGGTGTTATTTATATAACCTTTAAATTTATGAGACATTGTTCTTGCTTGTTACATAATTTCTATTGATCTACTCTCAGTTTCTGCCTTTTTGGGGTCAGCTCTAGATAATAATTGTCTCTACTTAACACACAGTGAAGTAGTTGTGCAGTGCCCTTTACTCCAGTCTAACTGTAATCTCTTAGATAATGATAAACCTTTATCTGTTTGTCCAATCTCAGTCAGCTGCTTTGATATCCACAATTCCATTCTCAACTTCTAGGAGACAAAATGTCTTACTTTTCATCTAAGATTCTATTGTGGTTGTCTTTCTGGACCACTTGCCACTATATTTGCCAGCATCCATATCAGACATAAAAATTAAGCCTAGTATGCTTTATTAAATGTAGATTGCTATTGTTACCAATATCAATCTTGTGTAATGTACTTCTTTCTCCCAGTCATTGTGACATACATTTCCTTAGAGTCAAAAGAGATACTTGATTGTGTGTTTTTGTGGATAAAGAGTTCCCAAGGGAGTGAGCAGAGAAGAGTTACAAACCCAAGAATCAGACTCTGGGGAAAGCTTCCATAGTGTAATTCCATTTACTGTGTAGGGAAGTGGATTTATAAGGAGAAAGTAGGACAGTGCAGAAGGGGAGGTCCATTAGCATTGGTTTATGCTTACTATATACTCCAATCAGATTGTTAATCAGAGAGTGATAGGTAAAGGTCAGTAAAGACACAATAGTCAATATTAGTGAACAAGGTTTATATAAAGAGAGAGAAACTGGGTACTGATCTGATGGACTTTCAACTATTATACTCAGGACTGGTTCTTTAAAGGGCCACACATAATGTGCCACAGGCTGAGGTTGCTGTTGAAGCCACCTCTCTCTCCTGCCATTATGATTCAGTAGCTATCAACATCTCTTCTTTTTGTCTTAATAAAGACTAGTGTCTACATCAGTGTCTGAAGTAGTAGACTGTGGTACCATATGTTAGGCCATTACCTTTTAGTGGTCATAGCAACAATGGTGGAGACCAACTTGTAAATAAGTGGTCATAGCAACAATGGTGGAGACCAACTTGTAAATAATTTGGATAAGGCTGGGGAAAAACAGCATAATGATTATAGAAACATTTTTAATGCTGAACAATAACTCCTTGTTCTGCATAAAGCAGCTCAAGTGTCCTATTGCATTGTTAGTTAATGAATCTGGGTCTAATTGGCCTTAACAGGTAACTTTTTTGCTATGTCAATAGGCAGGATACAAGTTGTGTCCCCCAGTCCCAGGAAGTTCTTTTGACTAAATGTTCCATCCTGAGGAAATGGGATGTTGCATTCTTCCAGACTGCTTCCTGCTGAAATTGGTGCTTAGTAGTCAGGGGCCCCAGAAGGTTGGTAATGTAGTCAAAAGCTGGGGAGGGGGTGTCAGGCAATGGGGTATTCCTCAAAAGCATCTGGTTCACTGATCCAGCTGAGTGAACAGGAGTGACATCTGCTGAACTAGTCTGGTCTGTATCAGCTTCCAGCTTGTAGCTGTTTGAAGCACAGAGCTGATTTTGGGCAGTATCTGTCAGCCAGATAGAAATCTGTTGGAACATATTCTTGGAACAGAGGTTACAATTTAGGAAACTTAAAGAAAAATATTAAATTTGGAACTTTTAGGTCCATAGTCTTGGCAGCGGGGAAGAGAAGGGTTCCCAAGTTCAGGGAAGGGAGAGATGAATCATATTCTCACAAGTGAGCAGATGGAAGACTTAAGGCTGGATACTAGCCTATGGGAGGTGAATCCAAGTCGACTTCCTGAAGCTCACAAGAGATTTAAATTTACAAAAGATATAGGTAAAGTGGGTTATCACAATTTGTATTCTGTAATGAAGTACAGCTAACGCCATGTATTGGAGTACATATTATAGAGAAAGCAGCTAATAAAACAGTTGGAGCAGATTTTCAAATGGAGCATATCCATAACTTTGAGTCATCAAAAGCCATGACTCTGGGACAGAAGCATGAGCATTTTGTATATCTAGAGCATTGAATATACAAATTTGACTGAAATGTTACAGCCTGTGAGAAGCATCTCCAAGTCTATATTTTGAAAACACAACCAAAGAAAATTTTAAATTTTTAATAGTGGTATCAGCTTATCAGAACACCATTAAGAATACATATCTAGAATCTTGTCAGTGTTAAAATTCTGAGTCTTTGATACCCAAATACAATCATGAATATATCCTAATAGCTTTATAATTTGTATGTATAAAATTTTAAATCATATTTTAGATCCTCAGATCTTACTTAAGATTTTACTTTTTATACACCTTAAAACATTTTTGACCCTCATATTTTTCTAAGATCTTAACACCTCCCCCCCTTTTTAAATTTATCTACTTATCAGAGACATGATTAGTTATCGCTTAGAGCAATCACTGTAGTGTTTTTTCTTTCCTTCTTATTTAATAAAGGAACAGCAGAAAAGTTACAACTGAAACCTGTTTATCCTTAAACATGGAGCTTGTTCACCAGACAAATCTGTCTGATATCAGAAAAGGATGATAGTAGCTCTATTGTCTGAATAAATAAGGTAGCTGTATTCTTGGGCAGAGGATCTGGTTGATGTTTGTTTTTGCTAAAACTGTAGTTAGTCATCAAGCCATCAGAGATCTGAGGAAGAATAAATTATAGAATCTGGATGGTCTGTGTATCAACCAAAATGACAGGGACCTATTACCTAGTGGTTTCCTGAGATTCCTGTAGTCTGCTGGGGATAGATGTCACCTGATACATAGAAGTAGAACAATATTTGATCTCCGGGTATCAGACAGAATAGTGCGGGCCTCTGGCTGCCCAGGTCTGAAATGTTTTTTTTTTCCCTGTGGGAAAGAACAAGTAGAAGCTAGGCAGAGTAAATCAGCAAACCCAAATATGTCCAGAGTTTACACAGAGCCTGGCGGCAGGTGAGGCATAGGACAATATTGCCCAGTGGTTAGCTTCACTAACTAGGTGAATTCTTCATTAAAGAGCCATGTTAACTTCTTGGAGACCTCAAGGGATACTATAAGGAATGGTCATTATTTATTGTGGGAAGCTTAAACATTTAAATGTCATATTCAGCATATCTTTAGAAGATTTGAGGACTATAATCCCTCAAGTATATTTATGATCTATTAAGTGTTAGCTCTTTGTTTTAGACTTAAATTTGAAAACATATAGAGAGTTAAATTTACTTTTGGAATTAATCAGCTCTCTGTATACTAGAAAATATATAGCAGAAGGATGAATTAACCAGTGTTTTACATAACTAATAGAGATACAGCAAGAGGCTGAAATAAAGCTTATTTTTGTATATTAGCACTTAATATGACTTCAAATATAGCTTCAAGTATATTAAACAATTTGACCATTAACTTGTATGTTTTACTTACTAATAAAACTGTCTTGCACCATGGATTTGCACAATAGAGGCTTTCCCCAGGCCTGTTTCTTGGGTTCATTACTCTGTACCTCTCATTCCCTTGAGAACTCTGCACCTCTCACTCCCTCAAGAACTCTGCACCCACAAAAACCCACATTTCACTATTGCATTCTCATTTTAATATTTTGTTTTGAATCTGGTACAAGATAGAAATTATGCCCCAGAGTTGAAGCAATGTCAAGAATTGCTAAGAATTTGTTCACAGCTCTCTCTGGATTTTTTACTCTTCTTTTGAAGATAATGTAAAATAAGAATTCTAGATAGTCTGGAGTTTTGCAATGACTTAGAACAACACCAAAGTGAAGAGCCATGAAAGAAAGTGTATAACACAGACTTTAATAATGTGGCAACTGTTGGTCTGTGAAAAACTCTGTCAAGAGACTAGGATGTCTTCAAGATATCTATTTTTAAAAGGACTAGTGTCTTAAATATGCAAAGAACTCTTCAGTTCAACAATGAAGCCATAAAGCTTCTTATTACTTTTAAATAACATATTTATTTTTAAAATAAGAATATGTTTACATAGTTTTAGAAATTGAGCAAAGAACTCAACATGCACATCATCAAAGAGAATATGCACAGAGCAGCTCATCATCAGAAACTTTTGGTATATTATATGGTACTGGGAAATGAAATAAAAGCAAGTTGTAGACTGTTACATATCTGAGAAAGTGCTCAAAATAAAGAGCACTGACAAAACAGAATGAAGGGATGTGTGCTGTATATCTCAAATTTCTATTACTGTTGATGGAAAATGCAAATGGTGAGACCACTTTTGAAGACTATATGGTGATTATTAAACAAAGCATGTACTCATTCTGCCCTTCTCCAACCTTTGTATTCACTTAAAGGATTTAAAGTTTTATGTCCACACAAAAATAAACATGGAGTAGTTAGTGCAGCTTTACTCATAACTGTTAAAGCCTGGAATTTAGTGAATGGGTAAACAAGCTGTGGCATATTTAGCTATATTTGGCCAAGATTTTTAGAATACCATGGAGGATAAATCAGAAATGAGATACTGAACATTCATGAAAGAAACATAAATAATATATCCCCTAAAAAGTCAGTATGAGTTCTTTTATTATAATTGTTAGCATTTATTATATGAATCCACAGCAATGCTCTGAGGAAATAATGTTCTCTGAGAAGTAATAACATATAAATCCAGACCAAAGTAGATTGAGATGCTTCAACAAATGCATCTCCATTGTGGAAAATAATCATAATCAGAAAGACTTTGCATATTTAGGGTTATGAGGGACACCTGGAGCTTCTTTAATTCTCAAACTTCTCTGCTTTAAAAGGAACTATAAATGCTATGTATCTTTATAATCATCTATAATTCAAATAGTAGCAAAATGTTTAGTTTGCTACTAATTTGAGGTTATAACAATTGAGGTTAAATCTACAGAATGATGAACACTTCAGGTCCAACACAGATCTTGGTTGCTTCCAGTTCTAAGTAACTTTTCTCGATAAATGAGTCACCATACTCATTGAGCAAGAAATTGAAGGGTTACTATTTCTTTGTGTTTTTAATTAGCTGTATTGCTGAATTCATGTAAGTCAAATAAATAAAAATTACTTTATTTGAGAGTATTTTTCACCTAGCATAAAAGTATGATGAGTCTTATTGATCTCTGTTGGCCTGAAGTAGATTTTTTAATATAGCTTGGGACACTACTTCAATTGCTCTTGGGAACTCAAAAGAAGAAGGTAACACACAGTCTCTTTTCCTCCAGGATTAACTGCCTGTTGTTCTATGCTGCATCTCAGTGGGAAGAATGTTGCTCAATATATCAGGAAAGACGTTCTCAGATATGTGAATGTACAGATGCAGTAGAGTGAAGTCAGTTCAGTTGAACAGAAGCCTCTCTGGTTTTCTCAGCTAAATGTGCCATAAATCTCAAGCCTGGTTGAACCTAAGAAATGTTCTCCAGTTAAATGTTCCATCAGAGGCAGCTGGGAAGTTCAGCCTCACACTTCTGCTTCCCTGGATAGATTTTGTTATGGTCGGTATTACTGTAAGTGGAAGATCGTAACTCTGTTGTCAGTAATACATTGCAACATTTTTCTGATACCAGGCTGTTGATGCTGAGGGTTATAATCTCTACCTATCCCACTACCACTGAAACTCAATGGGATTCCAGAGATGGAATCATTTGCACACTTGATGAGTAACCCTTGAGTCTGATTCAGTTTTTGTTGGTGAAAGTGTTTATGTATGGCACTGTCCTCACTGGGCTGAAAGATGATGGTGACTCTCTCCTGTAGTCACAAACAGGACATCTGGAAACTGGATCAGTGCCTTTGGAAGCTGAAAACAGACAAGGAATATTACTTAGAACATGGGTGTATACATGAAAAAATCTCTAAACTACTTAGAACAGTGGGAAGCATATTGTTATTTTCTCAATTTCAGATCTAAACAATAACACTGATGTGGAACTTCTATATGAAGAAAGAAGTTTGTATATTTAATTAATATCCATATATTTCCAGTAGTCTGACCTGAAATCCAGAAGAGCAGCAGCCTAGCAAGCTATGGTGCTGCAGTATATCCACACTGTCACCATGTATACGTTTATTTTATCATGCCCGAAAACAGAGACAGATGCTCTTGTAATCTTCTAAGCATTCAGTATGACAAGTTGAACAAGTATTTATATAAATGAGAGAAGTTTCATATTGTTTTAAATACTGAGACTATCAGGATAGCAGGATCCATGGTACTGATTTTTCATAATGCCTAGAAGGCCACCAGCATGTGTCAGCCTGAATCAGAAGAAGATACTTCAACTCATTGATGTTTCAAAAGCATAGGTCCTGTCACTTGGGCCATAAATCAAGTGGAATATATTTCTTAAATTTGGATAATTTCTGGACTTTGTGACAATTTTTAATAAAGAGTCACAGCTCACGACATTATGATTGTAGATAATCAACATGTCCTCATTTGTAAAAAGAAATAAATAACTCTTCACTGACCACGGTGTAGCTCTGAGAATATGAGGACTTGTTAGACATGTATGTGACACTTGCTCAATATGTATAGAATTTCCAAATATAGGAATATAGACTTGCTAAGTTTTACAGTTTTCTTGGCCTCAACAGTTTTAAGTCTTAAGGGGTTTGTGATCAGGAAAGGAAGGAGAGAAAATGATATAATTTTATCTCAATTAACATATTGTAAAGGAAAGAATGTGATTGGAGTAGAGTCTACAAAGAGAAACTGTTCAACAAATTTAAAGATTCACACAAAATGAATTAAATCTTTTGGCTTGGCATAAATCATTGAAGATAACTAGTGATTTCAAAGTACAGCTGGAATATGCCAAGAGAATAAAATTTATTCATAAAGAAATGTAAAAATTAGATGTCATGGACTTGTTTTGCATTTTGTACTGATGCTGTCAATATTGTATACAATTGATTAAACTCAGTAAGTTGTTCAACAAACTTTTGAACTTCTGTTTTTAATAAAATCACATAAATGTCAAAGGAAAAGGAAACTGAGCCTTATTTTTTATGATTTGTAATATAAACATGAACCCTAAATCAATAAGTAAAGAAAATATAAAATGAAAGAAAATAAGCTTAGAGAAAGTAGATTAAAGCAATAATTAATGGAATTTGTAATAAGAACCATTTCTTATTTTAATTATTTATTTTTTATTTTATTTTTATGTTATAATTATGTTATTTTTATTAAATTTTAACTTAATATTTATTTTTAAATTATGTTTATTTATGGTGAAAATGAATGTTTTTATGGCATCACAATTGGAAGTTTAACCCTATGACTAACAGTTCTCCTTTTCCTGTCTATGGCTGATCCCCTTCCTCCTACTAAATTGTTCATTTTTCCATGCTACTTTCAGTGTGTGTGTGTGTATGTGTGTGTGTGTGTGTGTATTCAGAGAGACAAGCAGATATCAGTGGAGATAGACAAGAGATGATGCAAATGTATAAATGCATGTATGTGTACATATAGAGTACAGGTATATGAGGTGATGTGTCTTCTAATCTGAGTTTTTCCATAAATTTTATTTTAACAACATTAGGCTATTTTCCAAGGCCTTTTCACATATTTTAAGATGATCATATTTTACACTACTTTGTCATTTTATGTTAGCTATTACATATTAATATTACATATTATTACTAATTAGAACATGTAAACAACACTAGTTTCTATATAAAAGCAATTTAAATATTGCCACAATCATTTTAATGTGTTGTATAACTTTGTTTGCAATTATTTTATTGACAATGTTTGTGTCTATGTTCACCACTGAAATTTGGGTTTACTGTTGTCATGATGTCCATTTCTAGGTTGAGTATTGGGGACATCCTAGATCTACAGAATTAGTTTGACAATAGTCTATTGTTTTTCTATTATATGAAGAGATTGAGTACCCAAGGTGTTATATTATCGATAAAGAACCAGTAGAATTTTGCAATTAAATCCTCTGGCCTAGTACTCTATTTCGTTGGAAGAGTCTTTCCTTTTCCAGACTTGTTCATTATAGGTCAATTTGTTTGTTTTTTGTATCATCTGGAAACCATTTTGGCAAGGAATAACGTCTAGGAGTTTATCCATTAATTCTGTGTTTTCAACCTTTTTAAATATGTTACGAGAAGGATTTCTAACAGTCTTGGGGATTTCACTGGAATTTAACTTACCCCTTTTCATTTTTAATTTTGTTTACTTTGCATGTTTGTTAATCTTATTTACTTTTTCAAAAACTTTTAGGCTTCTTTCATTTTATGTGTTTTTTCTTCTATGAGTGTCTATGCACCACATGCATTCCTGGTGCCAGTAGAGGGCAAAAGATTGTATTAGATCCTTGGAAGTTAAAAAAAAGGTTGTCATCCATCAGCTGGATCCTGGAAATTGAAAATGGGTCTCATACAAGAACAGAACATGCTTTTGAAAATGAGACATCTCTCCAGACCCTTGATTACCTTTATAAAACTATAACTCTTGCATTCATTGACATTTGGTAAGAAGAGGGCCAGCATTAATGGGAAAAAACTAAGATGGAAATGGTATACACGTGTGAAATTGGAGAGAGAGAAAGGGAGAGATCTGTTGATAAAAAGTAGCAGAGAGATGTCTACAAAAGCTGCTAGAGATATCAAATATAATGACTGATGAGATATGTATGCTATGCTTTACCTTCCACCATAAGAAAAACGGAAAATAATAAATATTGTCCAATTAAAGTCTATGAGACAAATCACTGGAGTGTAGTAAGACATCAGGAGGACACTAGACTATTCAAACTAATCAAATGGCCTTGTCGGAGGTTATGACTATGATTTACCTAGTGTCTACAAGCCTGTATCACTGTATGAGAACATTTTGCATAGGAAAGAATAAACGTTATCATTACTAGAGAATAATCAATAGATATTCATTATTTAGTCACAGAACATAAGTGAACCTTTAGAAAAAAGTTACATTCTGAAAATAAAGTTAGTCATTGAAAAAACATTCGATGTATGATTTCATTCTTCTGAGATTTGATAATGGAAAAGAATACATAATGCATAGCTAGAGAATATAGATAGACATCTCAGCAGTTAAATACTTAAACGAGAATTTAAAAATACATGTGCATCACTAAAAGGAAGCAATAAAAATATTCTAGAAATTAATTAAAAATATTAAATGGAGCAGGGCGGTGGTGGCACTTGGCTTTAATCTGAGCACTTGGGAGACAGAGGGTGGTGGATCTCTATGAATTCAATGCTAGCCTGGTCTACAGCGTGAGTTCCTGGAGAACCAGAGTAACAACAGAGAAACCATGCATCAAAAAATATCAATTTCTAAAATCTTCAACAATAAACAGATTAATAAGATGAAATTCTCCCAATGCAGAGATAGTACCATGGCTGTTAAAACTTCAAGGACTAGAAATTGATGTCTCTTTATGTAGAGCCAAATCACTCATCTACTTAAATGGGTCTAGCCAGAGCTCCCTAAACAAACATTCACTGAAGTTCCTCAGCACCTTCTTCTCACACAGATGCAGCGTTCTCTGTTCCTCGCCAGTCAAGCAGCACATTGCATCTGGGACACCCAGAGCAGGGACGTTTTTGTAAGGGTCTGCATCACTGTGGGAGGATAATGTGTACCTTGCATGCAGTAATAAACTCCCAAATCCTCAGCCTCCACTCTGCTGATTTTCAGTGTGAAATCTGTCCCTGACCCACTGCCACTGAACCTGTCAGGGACCCCAGTTTCCCTTGTGGATACCAAATAGATTAGGCGCTGTGGAGACTGTCCTGGCCTCTGTAAGAACCAACTCAAATAGGTTTTTCCATTACTATATAAGAGGCTCTGACTTGACCTGCAAGAGATGGAGGCTGCTTGTCCAATGGGAACTGACAAAGAGAGTGGAGTCTGCGTCATCACAACATCCCCATTGGTTCCTGAAATTATAATAGAGTAGTACAAATTAATGTGAAAACTTACTGAACAATCTTTGTAAATTCCTTAATGTTATTCATTTCAAGTGAGATGCTAGAATTTTCTGTAATTTTTAAAAATATACCAAATTCCTAGGCACAAAGCAAATGAGTTAAAGTTCCTAAAGTTCTTAATCTATATGTCCCATCCCATGTATATCAGAATATCTTAGAAGAGCTCCTGTCTGATCTGGAATTTCTCATTATAATATCAACCCTCACATGCATGTCTTTGAGAATGGGGCCTACCTCATCATATATGACAAGCACCTATAGGCCACCAAATCTCTCATACTCAATTTCCATTCTCCTCACTCAACTCCTTCCATCCTTACCGAGAGTCAAGATCACAAGCAGAAACAGAAACTGGAAAATGCACATCATTTTGAGGAGATGGGCTAAGCAGAGAGGTCAGTGGAGGAAGGAAGACAGTTGAGTTTTTATTTCAGACCAGCATGGCAAGCACCTCCCCAGGGAGCAATATGCAAATACAGTGGTCTTTATCACAGTGTACACTGGGGACAGTTATGTGGGATTCTTACATTTGAAAAACATCCCCAAAAGCTGTTCTATATCAGGAAGGAAATTAGTAAAAGAAAATGGGGTAACTGTTGAGAGACTAACAGAAAGCTGAAAGATTGACAATATGTTTCCAATCACTTGTAAATATGGATTAACAAATTCATCTGGACACTTCATTTGAAACTTACTTAAACTTTGTCTCAACACACACAAATAAACTGAAAAGAACTAAGGGAATAGGATGAAAACATACAGCTCATGATTGCCATGGATTAAATGAGCTCCCAAATATTTGTGCTCCTAGTCTTTATGGCACTGCAAGAATACAAGATGGAAGCAAATTTGTCAACTCTCTTTTCAACTTATTGATTGTTCAATTATTCAGTATTAGAAGATGGACTTCTAATTATAATTAAGAGAACTCAGTGTTCTCAGTTTCAGTGTTCAATGTGTTTCACAAACAAAGGCATACTATACGCATTACCATAAGAAACACATGAGCACAACATTTTGTAATATCAAAATGTTTTCATTTTATCAATTTCTCTTAAGCTTACATACAACACAAACTCTGAACTTCTTACTCTTGCTGCACAATTTTTATTCTTTTCCATTATCAAAGCTCATAAGAATGAAATCACATACCATGTGTTTTTCAGTGACTAACTTTATTTCCAGAATATAACTTTCTTCTAAGGGTTCATTCATGTTCTGTGAATAAATAATGAATTTCTATTTATTATTCTCTAGTAATGATAACATTTATTCTTCCCTATGGACATTTTTATTTTTCTACCTTGAAACCTTATTAATAATTATACTATTAATACTTTTGTAGCAGATTACATGTGAACATTTATCTCCCTTTTTCTTGAGCTGATACCTAAGTGTGTATTTTGCTACCTCCATGTCAGTTATAAAAGTGAAACCTAGTTGTGCTTATTAACTGTGGATAGTTTTCTGAAGTGGTGTCAATGTTTTGTTAGGCAAACATTTCTCTCAGTCATGGTGACATACATTTCCTTACAGTCACAAGAGATATTCGATCATTTCGTTTTTATCTTAATAGTTCTATTTTATTTCATCATAGAAAAGAGAGACTCTGCCCCAAAGTATAAATACAGATACATTGCTTACACTTTGTTCATGGCTCTCTCTGTAGTTTTCAGTTGTGTTTAATTTTGTCTGTAGTTCATTTACTACTTAACATAAATATCAATTTGTTGCTTATACTTTTCAGATTTGAGGCATAATATGGCTACTACTTTTAAATAAATGATAAGTTGTACAAAGGAATTGCTGTAAAACCAACAGGTTGCCTATGACAACTGAGTCACTCACATTTCCTCTGAAAGCAGTTATTTTCATAATTATCATGTTTGCAGTATGTGAGGTTACAAATGACAGCTCAGGATAGCCCAAATATTGACTCAATTAGCTACACAGAAAGACATACAGAAAGACTGAACACATCACAGTAGCATGAACAGAGGAAGAGCAAGTACATATTCATATAAAAACCTTTACATGTGGGAAAATTAATTCAGTCCTCACATAAACTACCTGAAAATTATTACAGAGCTAAACATTAACACAAAACTAGGGGACATTATATCCTCAGAGAAAAACTAAGAGAACCAGGAATGCTCATCAAGCATGGGGTTTCTTCAATGGAAAATAAAAGCAAATACTTGCATTCCACCCAAAAGGCTAATGGAGGTTGTTAGCAACCTGGCAATCTTTTTGCTATCTGTAGTGACATGCTTCACCCTAATTCTTAGATCAATGCTTCCAGAATCTAGACAGTTATTATTATCTCCCACTTAGCAGAACTTAAGCTTAAAATGTTACATGTTATGGCCTGCAAACCTCTATGATATCTTAGTCAAAGACCACATTAGAATCTAGACTCTTTAGCTATATGACTCACTGTCACAGTCACATATAGGTTGTAAAGAAGTTTCTTTATAATCAGACTTCAATCTTTACTGTATACCTGGAATTGGAATGATTATTGCCTAGAAAACTGATACATGAATTATTGTTACCTAGAGACACATTTCCAAGCTCTGTTGTGTTTAAATATGCCTACAATAATCTGTCTGGTATCAAAACTCCATGAAGTCTTGATCAAGGTTGATGAAGTCAATGTGAGATGTTTTCATTCTCATCTCTTCATGTGGTTTGCTTCTCTGACCAACACTTGCAGAGACCCAATCAATAGAGTCATGAAATAGTTCCACTTCTAGCTTCCTGGGTACCACACTGATTTCCATAATGGTTATACAACTGTGAGCTCCAAGCAGAAATGGAGAAGTGTCCCCCCCTCACTGGCATGAGATGTCATTTGTTTTATTGATCTTAGTCACTGGTGTCTGATGTAATCTTAAAGCAATTTTGATTTGCATTTTCCTGATTACTAAGGGTGTTGAACATTTCTTTAACTGTTTCTCAGTCATTTGTATGTCTTCTTTTAAGATCTCTCTGTTTAGTTCTCTACCCCACTTTTATTTGGGTTATTTTTTCTTGATGTCCTATTTCTATGGTTGATGATATATTTTAGATATTGTCCCTGTATCAAATGTGTAATTGGTAAAGATATTTCCCATTCTGTACACAGGGGCTTTATCCAAATTATGATGTCCTTTAACACCAAAGCTTTTCAGATTCATGAGGTGCCACTGATTGTTGGTTTTTGTGCCTATACGAATGGTGCTCTGTTCTGAAAATCATTTCCTGTGTTAGTAAGTGCAAGACTATTCCTCACTTTTTCTATATCAAATTCTGGGTATCTAGCCTTATGTTTAGGTCCTTCATTCATTTTGAGTTAAGTTTTGTGCAGGGTGATGAATAAGAATCTCTTTGCATTCTTTGACAGGTAGGCATCCAGTTTAACCTGCATCATTTGTTGAGGATGTTGTCTTTTTTTCTCCAATGCATATTTTTGGCTTATTTGTTAAAAAAAAAACAAGTGTTATAGGAGTGTGATTTAATGTCTGGACTGTCTATTCAATGACATTGCTGAATGTGTCTGTTTTTATTCTGCTACCATGCTACCATTTTTATCACTACAGCTATGTAGTACAATTTGAAATTAGGATGGTGACACTTTAAATTTATGTCCATTTACATTGATAATGGGGATGCTCTATCCTGCCTTTATTGTACTGAAATATATCCCTTGTAGTCATAGTTTCTCTAGGCCTTTTCTTATGAGTGGGAGTTATGTTGTCAAAGGCCTTGCCTGCATCTAATTAAATGATTATGTGTTTTTTGCCTTTTGGTATGTTTATGTGATGGATTAAAATTATTGACTTATAGTTATTGGGCCACCTCTGAATCTCTGAGACTAAGCCTACATGATAGTGTTAGATAATATTTTTGATGTGTTCTTTAATTCAGTTTAAAAGTATTTTACTGAGAATTATTACATCTCTGTTCATATTAGAAATTGGTCTGTAATATTCTTTCCTTGTTTAGTTTGTGTGGTTTAGGAATCAGGGTAATTGAGGCCTTGTAAAAGCCAAAATAGGTAATGTTCCTTCTCTTTATAAATTTCAGATTGATTTGAGTAATATTGGCATTTTTCTTTGGTGGTCTTGTAGAATTCTGCATTGATTCCATCTGGATCTGGACTTTTTTTAAGTTGGTAGAATAAATTACTTCTTTTATAAGTTATTATGCATCTGGTTAAATTGATTAACTGATCTTAAAACTTTGGTAGGCCATATATATCAATTTTGTTTCCATTTCATATAGATTTCCCAGTTTTTTAAGGTATGACATTATAATTCTCTGGATCTCCTCAGTGTCTGTTGTGATATCCCCACTTTTGTCTCAATGACACTAACTCAGATTTTCTTTCTCTGTCTTTTTGATAATTATGTTAAGGATTTGTGGTCTTATTGTTTTTTTTTCAAAAATTTGATTTCCTTGATTGTTTTTGCATTGTTTTTGTTGTTGATGATGTTTATTTGTTTGTCTTTACTTTGTAGATTTCATCCCTGATTTGATTATTTCTTACCATCTACTCCTTGAGTGCTGTTTCTTCTTTTTGTTCTAGAACTTCCAGGTTTGCCAAGAAGTTGCTAATATGAAATTTCTCCCATTAATTTATATACGCACTTATTGCTATAAGCTTACCTCTTAGAATTACCTTTGCTGTGTGTGATGTTTGAGTATTCTGTGTTTTTGTTTTCATTCAATTCCTTAAAATCTTTAATTATTTCTTATTGTCTGTCTTGAACAAATTTTCATTCAGTAGTGAGTTGTTCAGTCTCCATTAGTTTGTAAATTTTCTGCTGAAATTCTGTAAATTTTCTACTGTTTTTCCTTGTTGATATTCAGGTTTAATCCACAGTGGTCAGAAAGGATGCAGGATGTTATTTCCATATTTATTCAACTACTGAATGCTGCTTTGTGTCCAAGTACGTGATCAACTTTGGAGAACATTCCATGAACTGTTGAGAAGAAGCTATATTATTTTGTGTTTGTGTGAAATGATATGTAAATAGGTCCATTTGGATTTTGTATTATTTAATTATAAGGTGCCCATCTTTTTTCCCCTCTGTCTATGGACAATAATGGGGGATTGGAGTCACCCACTATAACTGTGTGAAGGTCAGTATGGGATTTTAGGTGTAATAATGTTTCTTTTATAAACTTATGTACCCTTATAGTTGATGCATAAATGTTTAGAATTTCTACATCTTCTTGGTAGGTTTTTCTTTGATGACTCTGTGGGTAGTATTTTTCCCTATCTTTTCTGATTAGCTTTGATTTTCAGTCTAGTTTATCATATATTAAAATATATAATATTATAATATTAAATTATAATATATAATAGTCATATATTAAAATGACTATACATGCATAGTTATGGGGGCCATTTGCATGAAATATCTTTTTTTCCATCCTTTTACCCTGAGATGATGTCTATCCTTAATGTTAAAGACTGTTTTTTTGAATGCAGCAGAAGAATGGATCTTGTTTTTTTATCCAATATATTAGTCTGTGTCTTTTTGGGAATTGAGACCATTAACATTGAGAATTATCAATGAACAGTGTTTCTTGATTTCTTTTATTTTGATATTATGGTCTGTAATTTCCCCCTCTCTTTTGATTTGTTGGTCGGGTGTCATTTAATCCTTGTATTTACTTGTATATGGGTAATCTCTTCAGACTGAAGTTTTCTTTCTAGCACCTTCTATGGAGCTGGATTGGTAGATGGATGCTGCTTAAGCAAGGTTGTATAATGGAATGTGTTCTTTCTCCATCTATAGTAGCTGACAGCTTTTCTGGATACAATAATCTGGGCTAGAGACTGCAGTCTCCCATAGTTTGTTAGATCATATTTTCCAGGTCTTCTGGGCTTTAGAGTCTCTATTGAGAAGGCGGGTGCCTGCTTTTATACATTACTTGGTCTTTTCCCTTCACAACTTTTATTATTTCTTTGTTTTGTATGTTTAGTGTTTTGATTTTTATGTGTCTTGGGAATTTATTTTCTAGGCCTGTCTATTTGGTGTTCTGTATACTTCTTGTAACTCTATAGGCACCTCTTTCATTAGACTATGGATGATTTTTTCTATGATACTGTTGAAAATATTTTATTTCCGTTTGACCTGGGTTTCTTTTCCTTTCTCTCTTGCTATTATTTGTAGATTTGGTCTTTTCATTGTTTCCCAAACTTCCTTGGTGTTTTGTGTCAGACATCGTTTTAACATTTTCTTTGACTAACATATCCCTATCTTCTACCTTGTCTGCAACTACTGAGAGCCTTTCTTCCATGTCTTATGCTCTTTTTGTGGGGCTTCTCTCAGAGTTTCTTGTTTGACTTCCTAAATTTTTCATTTCTAGTGTGATTTCAGTTTAGTTTTCTTTAGTGATTCTATTTCTACTCCACGTTTTGAACTTTACAATTATTTTATCCCACTATTGTTTGTGTTTCACAGACTTCATTAAGGGATTTATCCATAGCCTGTTTATGGTACTTGAACATATTCATAATTTCTCTTTCAAAGACCTTGCCTTGGGCTTCAACTAAACTGTATTTCTAAGGGACTACTGTAGAAGGCTTATTGGGTCCTGGTGGAAGCAAATTATCTTGACTATTAATATTTGTGTTTTTGTGCTAGGGTCTAGGCAACTTGGGTAGGATGAGTTTAGTGATAGTAATTGTTGATATCTGATCTTGTTCCTGTTGGGTGGGTTTTCTACTCCTTGGTTTCCTTTACTCTCCTGGGATCTTAGAAAAATGTGATGACTTTGAGTTTCCTGGCAGAAACTGGTTCTATGGGTTCATTGATGGCAGAGAGGAATAGAGGCTAGCAAGGGGGAAAGGCTGAGAGGGGCTTCAGGAAATATCTAATAGGATCCTGTACACATTAAGAACCAGAATCCCCATGGAATTAAAGATGTAGTGGGAAGAGAAGATTTCATAAGTAGGTTGCAGTAAAGCAAGGAATAATCTGGGGAGACTAGTAAGAAAGTGCTAGGGGGACCCTGTGTCTGAACCAAGGATTGAAGTTTCCAGTGAATTGAATTGAGGTCTGTAGAAGGACGCCTGTAAGCAGATTGTTATCAAGATAAGGGTGAGAATGGAGAGCTCATAATGGAAGACAGGAAGAACTGTCTGGATCTGCCTTGTCTTCATGATTTCCTATCAAATATGGGCACGTAGGGTCTCAGGTACAGAAGGTTTATAGGTATTGGCAGCTGACACAACAAAATGGAAAGAAGAGCTGAGAGGTTCACAGGGAGAAGGAAACTGTGTCTATAGCAAGGTTCGTGGAGTTCCCAGGAAATGGAGGATCTGTGGGAGGAGAGGCATCTACCAGCATTTGGCTACGAGGCTGGAGGCAAGACAGCAAAGATTGTGGTAGAGGAGAGGAAGGAGAGTGAAAATTGCCTACTTAATTCCCAGCCTGGTGCATTCACTGGGGATCCCATGTAGAGAGTGCTTCTGGTATGGGTGGCTGAAACAAAGAAATAGGCACATGCTAGGAGTGAGGCCTGTTGAGGTCCACAGGAAGAGGAAGAGCTGGGTCCACAGCAAGGTTCAGCAGAGCTGGTAGGGTGGGAGAGAGGCACCTGAAAGCATGTACAGCTGTCTTTAAGTTAGACTGTTTTACAGCTGACTTTCTGGTATTCATTCCCTTACAATCTTTCTGCTCCCTCCTCCATGATGTTCCCTGAGCCACAGATGCAGAAAGTGTGATATAGATGTATCCAATGTGGCTGGAATTCAGCATGTTATATTTATATATTGTGCATACATATGCATGTGTGTGTGTGTGTGTGTGTGTGTGTGTGTGTGTGTCACAATAATGATCTCAGATAGAGTGGCTATTAAGTTGAGAGTAGGGGAAGATATGGGGGCTTGCAATAAGGGTATGAAGAGGAGCATGAATAAGGAAAAAAAGGAGAAAAGGATGCAGTCCTATTTCAGTGTAAAATATCTTAAATACTTTTACTTTATATTTATGTATTCTGTGTATAATACATCTCGATTCAGATCCTCCCCTCCACTCCTCCCCATTACCTCCATCTCTGCTCTCCCTCAGATCCACCCTTCCCCTCCTGATTCCCATCAGAAAAGAGCTGTCCTCCCCATGGTTACCATTGGGACAGGGTAACCTGTTCAAGATGTAACAAGGCCAGGCATGAAGTCCTAGATCGAGGCTGGATAAGGCAAGTGGGCAGGAGGATAAGAGTCCCGAGGTTAGGGCAGCAAAAATGGTCAGAGAAACACCCACCCCCATGCACACACACAATCTAACTTGTAAGCATTCTACAAGAACACCAAGCCAGATATCCATAAAATGTAGGCTCTGTTTCTGGTGCTTTAGTCTCTGTGAGCCCTTAAGATTACTTGTCAGTTGACTCTGTGGGGCTTATTCTCCTGGTGTGTTGTCTGTAAAGATGGCTCAGCCTTAAAGGCTAGACTCACAAACAAACAAACAAACAAAAACAAAAACATGCAATGTGGAGAAGGGAAAAATACCAGTGCTAATATATATTGGGAACTGGAGTTTCCTGCCTCTTGCCTCTAAGTGGAGATGTGAGTCCATCACTCTTGGGTTTGCAGTAATACACGTGGCTGATAGGAAAACTGATTAAACTGAAAAGCAGTTAAGAGGGTGTTTTCTCATTGGGCAGTTGCCTTTCCCTTATAACTACTAAGTTCTAGGTGGTTATACTTAAATCTGTCATCTGTGTGGATTCTCTTGAGCCTCATGGAAACTTCTAAAGATATGGGTTTTCTGGATTTGGTACAAAATTATCTTTCATTTCCTGATAATGTCTCTGATGGGTCAAGCATTTACTCCACGCTCTGTCTGCATCCTTTTCTGGTTTTCATTGTACTGTCCTAATACAGTCACTAAAGCTCACATGTCAAATAACTGTACTACTCAAGAACTTTGAAAATGCAAGAGCGATTAAACTCATGTGCAGCTGTAATACTTCTAACCTGTGCTCCCTAGATTTCCTGACACTGTTGATGGCATCCTTGCAGCAGGCTGCTTTCAATGAGAAAATCTAGATTAACTCAACAAAATACCATAAGGTGGGCTGTTGATTGATGAAAGAAGAAACAAAAGGGCATTTGACTGGTGGAAATATTTAGCCCACGTGGTTCATAATAGCCCAGGTTATATAACTTCTGAGACAACTCAGCCATCTATGTACATTTATCCTCTACATTTTTTGAAGTTAAGATGTTTTCTTCTCAATATTTGGTATTCAGACTGTAATGTCAAGGAAAATAAAGTCAACACCAAATTCTAAATAAATAAATTTTCTATTTTATCATCATTTTATTTTTTATTTTATTTATTTATTTTATTTTATGTATTTTTCATTTTGATCTTTTTTGAGAATGTCATACTTTGGAACTGTATTTACATCATTCCCACCATTTCCTCTCCCATGGCAACATCTCCTATGCTTCCCATGCCTTCTCAAGTTTATAACCACTTATTATATATATACTATTGTACCCACAAAAAGTAACAAACATACGAGGTCCATTTAGTGTTGTTCTTGCATGCATATGTTTAAGAATGAGTAGTTGGAATTAGGTAATGTGCTAAGAAGATGGTCCCTGGAGAATATTGATTTTCCCTGTCTCAGTGAGCATTGACTGCCTAGAGCTCCTCAATTAAAGGTGAGGTTTCATGAAATTTACCACTGAGTTGGCATGCACACAGTATTTTCTTATGCTGTCAGATATATTTTTGATTTCATAACATTGCCTCTAATAATGCAAATAGTAAGGAAACAGCAAATAAGACTAGATATTATGTCAGACATCGGTAAGTGTTCATATAATATAGTATTTAGAATAGAGATCAAGAATAGTAGGTGATGAGGAAGGCAAAAGGTAGGCAAGAGGACTCATACAAATCTAATTGTTTGAGTCACTGACTTAATCTTGCTGATGGGTGTTTTGTGTGTGAGTTTATTACAATAAATTGAATTATATTTTTGAAAAGTAAATCATTGAAAGGACGTCTTTCTTTCTTATTAATGAGAGATTTCTGCTTCTCTGTCATTTTCTCTAAGTTGTAAATGAAGAGAGGTGATGATTGAATGATAAATTTACTTTGTGTAATACTATCTCTTCCCTGAAGAATCTTCAAGTTTAGTCTGTGTATGGCTATTCATCTGTCCTACATAAATAAGCTGACAGAGCTTCTAATGTAATTTAGAAGCCTACTGACTATAGGCCTTATAACTTTCCCTTATTAATTGACACTTAACAATCATGATGCCAGTATAGAAGGTAAATTGAGTGTTTTGTTTTAAACCACCCTGCAAGTGCAGTACCTGGCTTGAGAATAATAAATTAATAACAGCCATCATTTCTCTCTTCCCTCTCTTTCTGTGTTTGACCAGGAGAAAATAACTACAAGAAACTACTAAGTTACTAATTGTGTAGATGACCTATGTATTCATAACCATGAGAGTTTTAATACATTAAGCAACATTTTAAAATGAGCAATGCCTAGTACAAAAAAGAAAGAAAACAAAATGTTTCTTCACATTAAGCTACATAGACTGTAAGTATGAGAATAAAGCAGACTGAACTCCTTATTTTTATACCATTTTCCAAAGAAATTTCTTGTGGTTCAACAATTCCATCTCCAGGCAATGCTCTGACAATGCCCTGGATCTCTATCATGGGATTTGATGCAGACATCCCTTTTAGTGCTGAGTGTTCCACAAAGTCTTTCACTCTCTGACATTCAGTACATTTTTAAACTATCAGAGGAATGGTCTGGAAATGTTAAAGGAGACTTTACAAAATTTTCAGTAACATCTCTGAAATAATTTACAGGTAGAGAAAAGCTCTGGAGATCTACACCAACCAGTCAGCAGGCTCATTTTTTCAACACAACACATATGCTGACTCTTCCCAGTCTTTAAAATGGGTCAGTGTAAGCCTACGAATATATAATCACTAGTGAAGAGCTCTTGAATTTCTAACCTTTGCACATTAGCATGCTGATTATTCAACCATATTCCAGGGTACAGTAGCAGTTTGTATGTTCTTGTTGCTATGCACTATTTCTTTCTGTGTTTGTGTGTGCATGTGAGTGTGTCTGTGTTTCTTCTGTTGATTGACACTTAGACCATTCCCACCTTGTAACTATCCTTAATATCACATCAGTGTGGTGGTGAATTTGGCTTGGTGCTACTCTGCATGTGCTGAGTGGAAGAGGAGAATAAGTGTCAATTCTCCAGCTTGTTCACCACTTTGTATCTCCTAGCACAATGCATGAGCATTTTTCTCTGTTCCCTGTGTTCGTACTCACACTGTGTAACTTTTCATATTTAATTAATTTTTTGACTTTTTGTTGTAGTTGGGATTATCATGGCTATTATGAACACCGTGGTGAAAAGCAACTTGGGGAATAAAGTGTTTATTTTGCTTATACTTCCAGGTAAGAGTCTATCACTGAGGTGAGTCAGGGAAGGACCCCAAAGGCAGTAACTGATATAGGGAGGGTGCTACTTACTGACTTGCTCATCATGGCTTGCTCAGCCTGCTTTCTAGTAGAGCCAAGGACCACCAGCCCAGAATGGCACCACCCAAAAAGTGCTAGGCCCTCCTCCATCAATCACTAAAACAATGCCCTACAGCCAGATCTTATGGCATCATTTCCTCAACTGTGGCCCAGTCAACATTTGTTTTTCAAATTACTCTTGCTTTCTGTAAAGTTGACATAAAACTAGCCATCACAGTGTTCCAGGTAATTTGTTGTGAATTTCCCTCCCTTTTAAATCATAAATGGTCATTTGTACGTAAGGACAGTAAAGCACCTTTCATTGTAAGAACAGTTCCTTACAGATTCTGCAGTATCAGTTCAATCCTCTTCTGTTCCACTGTCTTGTTAACTTCACATAGCCCCACATGTCAGTCAAGCCCGACTCTATGAGTTCTCACTCCGGAGCTTCCTCTAGTTTGCTGTAATTGCATTACATCCTTGTTTTCCCTCAGAAAATAATTCAATTTAATGAATTTTCAAATATAGAAATTTCCTATCACTGAGTGTTATGTTACTTTCTTGTTCCTTAGAGCATCTGTAATTCAATTGAAAAATACGTTGGAAAAAAATTTGGAAATCAGTTTAGAAATCTGATGCCTTTGGTGAATTTATTCTAAACATTTGACAATTCATTTAGATATGTGGGATTTTTGTGGGTAGGTTTATGTTAAATTACACAAACTAGGGCCATCTGAGAAGAAACCTTGATTGAAAAAAATGCTTCTGCAAGATGGGCTAATAAACAAATCTGTGGGGCATTTTCTTGATGAATAATTGATATGGTAAGGTGGTACCACCCTAGTCAAATGGTCCTGGAATGTATAAGAAACCATGATGAGAAGTCTTGAGTATCTAGGAAGTAAGTTGCATCCTTCCATGGCCTCTGCTTCAATTCTTGGCTCCAGGATCCTGCCCTGGATCTCCTCAGTGATGGATTAAAATTAGGACAGATAAGTCAAATAAACTTTTTCCTTCCCAAGTTGCTTTCTGTCATGGTTTATATCATAGCAACATAAGTCAAACCAGGACAGGTGATTTATACTTTTTATTTTTATTTTTTCTTGCATGATGGATAAAGCAAACTGCTTTTCAAATCTCAAACCAACAAATTGCCATCACTCATCTTAATTCTAATTTTTGGTGAATTATTTGAATTTTCTCCAAAAACAGTCAATTTGAATATTGGACATTATATCTTGAACGGCTCTTTTCCAGATCTTGTGTTGCTACTGACGGAGGTAAAAATTTCCTCCTTGCACAGAGCACAGCATAGAAAGAAATATTTCTAGATTTTCACCTTTTATATCTTTTCTGGGGCCAGTGGCAACACAATTGCCCTCATAAAAGGTTGAGTTTCATTCTGGAAATCATACTACAAAACTTTCCCTGGAGTTACTGAAAATCATCTCACAGCAACTGCATATAAGGGAAGCAAGTGTTAGACTGAAAAACACTGTGGTCTCCTGGAGGTTTTTGCTACATGTTGAATCACTGTGGAAGACCAACATTTGTAAGGCCCACAGTGAAAACCTGCAACATCCTCAGGCTCTAAGTTGCTGATAGTGAGATTGAAGTCTGTCCCAGACCCACTTCTACTGAACCACTCTGGGACATCACTGGTCCTGGTTGATGCACCATAGACAAGGAGCCAGGGAACATGCCCTGGTTTCTGCTGGTACCATGCTAAATAGCTGCCGACATTATGACTGGCCATACAAGCCATTATTGCCCTTTCACCCAGAGAAAAACTCAGAGAAGCTATAGACTGTGATGTCATAGCTTCTCCAGAGACATCTGAGATAGGAAAGAAAAAAAGAGACATCTCATCTGTGCATCTAGCCCATACCATTATCTCCCAGCAGAGCCGTGATCATCTTAGTCAGCTTCCTGGTAATAGAATTCAACAATATTCAGAGAATTTTCACACATGTAGAGTTCTGTAGATTTCTGTCACCTGAGATCCATAGTAAAAGGAGACAGAGAAGTTAAACTGGAGGTTCCATGGCTCACTCTGTTTCCTCTATGAAGCAGATTCTACTACAGAGTTCCAAGTCACTGTTACGAGCAGTAGACAACAGAAGGTTCTGGGAGGAGATGCAAAGCAGTTGGGGAGGAGTGAGCTGTGTCTCCAGCTACAGAGAGTTTTCCTTCCTTTCTCTGAACTTAAGCAACTTATACCCACAGGGTCACATTAAAAGACTGAGGGAGGAATTTCTCTCCTGAGTACACATAATTTATCTCTGTTTCTTTCTTCTATGCTTTCTCGTTAGTTCAATCAGGGGTTTGCTAGAAATCAGATGAGAGAACAGGTGCCTCTGGTCCCATAGATCACTAACACCAACACACATAGAAATCTCCTTCAGTACATGGTTCATTGGATGGAAAGAGTTGACCAATCATTTGTGTTTCAAATCTTTTTGTTTTCTCTCGGGTCCATAAAGACACTTGTATTCTTATAATAATTATTAAACAAAAGCACTTAATTTTGATGAGCAATATGTTATCAAGAAATATGTTACCTGTGCAGATGAGGAGGACACTGACTATGACATTCCCTTAGGATAAATGAGTATTCTTCCAGGTTGATAGTGCTCTTCCTCTTGAATGATCCTCTATTTTCTAAACAGATTCTTTTCTCGTTGCACATATAAACCTGTTTCAAGCCACAACATTCTTGAGAATGTGAAAAAATTGTGTAAACACAGACTCACACACACACACAAGCACGCACACCTGACCTAAATCATCTCCGGGTTTTAAATCTTTAGAATAATGCCATGAGGTCTTGAGAACTTGATGCACTGATGAATTACTATGAATCTAAGCAGCTTCTCCAGTTTGCACCTCACATTCAGATCATTTCTAGATTTTTTCTTTCCATCTTAACTCCTTTGCATTCCTCATCTTCTATATTTATAAAGGAACAGATTTAATAATGCCACTCAAAATTCTAAAAAAATCTTCATACTCTGGAAATGTTTAATCCACATCTGGATATTATCATTCTACCGTTGTAAATGTTTTTATATGGTATAATTATACATGTCATTGGGCATTGAGGAAGAAAATGTTAGATTTCTTAGGCACCTGGAAAAGACAGAAGACAGAAAAGTGACTGAAGTATGTTTATCTGCATTTCTTTATATGTTTCATGAATTTTCTTTGGCAATTTTTATTCTGTTTGTATTGTACTATGCTGGCTTTGTTTATTATTGTTTGCTCTTGTTTTTGTTGTTATTATTGTTGATTTTTAGAGGACTGTTAGATTTTTGATTGATTTGTTTTCTTTTGGTTTATTTTCGGTTTTAGTTTTTGATTTAAGGTCTCTCTACATAGTCCAGGCAGTCCTGCAACACACTACATAGACAAGTTCAGAAGCAATGGGAGTTGTGTTTGAAAACCAAACACTTACTGGGCTGCATACCCATCTACATGGGATAAAAATATGTTTACAAAGTTTTGGGACATCCTCTTCTCAGGACCTCTTCCTGCTGTGGCAGGGGGTTTCCTGCAAGGGTCTGCCACTACCTCCAGGAGGCAAGAGCGTTCAGAGCCACGGATGACCTGCTGAGTCTCAGAGCAGGTCCAGCAGAGACTGAACTCCTTTTGGGTGAGAGGGAGCTCATGGACCAGGTCTACTGGCTCGCATTGGTCATCAGGAGACTGAGCTTCTGGTCCCTGTGGGTCCAATTCATGGTCTGAGAGCAGTAGTTCAAGGAAGTGTGGACAGGGCAGGTGGTGTTTGCAATGGCAGGGGCCTGTATGTGGCTTGGTCCTGGGGACTGGGCCGCTGCAGGGAACGACTCCTCCTCAGCTAGCAAGCCGGAGTGGGCGCTTTTAGATTCTCCAGGTCCACTCTGCCTGCTGCAGCCAGTGGCAGCAAGCTGGCCCGGGGGAGGTGGGGGTCACCCTGCCTGCCCCACAGTCCTGCAGGGGTGCCGGCAGGGCCAGCTGGTGCCAGCAGGTCTTGCCCTGTACCGCTGGCGCCTGGGTGACATGCTCTCTGGCTCTGAAACTATATGCGGGTTGTGTCCTCTGGCAGACCTGTCCTTCTGGCCAGTTTCTCTCTGGTAGCAAAGCCCGGGGATCGGTTCCTTTGGAATGTTTGCAGCAGGATCCCAAACTGGAAGGCGCTGAAGCCAGTGTGAAGCTTTCTGCCATCCGCTGGGGAGCCACGACCTTGTTGTGCAGGGCCAGTGAGGTCCTCGGGTCGCTGTGGGGTGGACACTAGCCCGCTGGGGCCCGCCTGTCCCCCACCTGGGCCGCACCTGACCTCTCCAGTGCGGCTTCTATGGTTCTGAAACCACACATGGACACAGGACTCCTACAGCCCCAGCTTCCCTGCCCGTTCCTGCCCTGAAGCTTGGGTAAGAGTCCCTGGAGAAAGCCGCCAGCAGGGCCTGCTTCTGCCCCTGCCCAGCTTGCCACACAGTTCTCCTCTGCCAGGATGCCCGCACCACTGCGTTGATGCCCAGATCGCTGCCTTCCTCCATGCTGCCATGGAAGCAGAGCCTATGGTGCCACCTGGCTTCCCACAGTGTAGTGGGCATGGGGGGGGCAGTGTGGGGAATGGGCTACCACAGGACATCCCTGGGAAAGCTCCAAGCAACAGGGGAACCAGGGATGCTTGTTCTGATCTCCTCTGGATTTTGGCCTGCTTGAGTGGAGGAGTTTTCTGTGAGGGTGTACTCCTCTCCTCAGGAGGCGCACCCCAGGTCAGCCAGGAAAGTGCTGTGTGCTGTTTGTTGTGTCTGTCAGGACTGGCAAGCTGTCACTCAGTCCTGGAGCCTTGCACAGAAGGCTGTAGCTCCTTCTAGTCTGCCAGCAGGGAGCTCCACATCCTGGGCCTTAGATACCCCAGTGGTCCCTTCCACTGGACCAGGGCCTTGCCTGATGCCAGCCAAGAACCAGGCCCCTGCCTTCAGGACCTCTGGGCCTTCCCTCACCAATGAGATACACACCAAACTGCCAAGAGATCAATAGAGGGGAAAACCCACAAGCCCCTCCTTCCCTACCCCTTGCCTAGGCAAATGCATACTCCTGTGTCTTTTCCCCAACCCCATACCAATGCAGCTGTCCCCAAAACAAGTGGCCTCTCCCTCTCTGGATTCAGCTGTTTCCCCACAACATAGCAAGATGCACAGAGGCCTTCTACCTCTATGGCAGTTGGCCTCCAGGGCTGGGTGCCAGAGGGAGCCTGCTTTGCATTACTTCCTACTGCATCACAGTGCCTCCTATCCTCTCTGGCTTCCTCAGACTGCCTGTCTGTCTTGTCCTGACTCTCTGAGCTCTTTCTCCGTTGGAACCTGAGCATGTCCTCGCTGCTGCTAATCTTTCCTCTGATTAGACCCTTTTATCTTCCCATACTGCAGTCCTCCATCCCTCCTGACCTTCCCTCCTTTCCTCGGAATTCAGTTCCATTCATCCCTTTTGCTGGGTACCTTCATTCATGCGATTCCTCCAAGAAGAAAGCAGCAACCAACCTAGAAATCAATTAACTGCCAAAAGAAAAGAAAACAAAAGCAAAGCAAAGAACGAAACAGTCCACACCACCACCAACTTGAAAGAAACACACAACAATGCTAGAAGGACCCCCAAGTAGAAATGGAGTGACTGCAATATAACTCAGCTCACACTTTGCCCACACTGTCCTGTGCCTGAATAGCCATAGAAAGGGTTCATGCCCAGGGAAGACTGGCTCTTTCCTTCTTAGCTTTCCCTAGAGGCCTGTAGAGTGTAGAGAAGGGTGGGTGCTCCACCACTCTCCTCTCCAGGTCCCAGGATCCAAGATGGGGTCCTTGTCCTTTAGGCTTTTGTTTTCTCTTATATGACCTCCATTTCAACTTAGAGTTCCCCCCCCCCGAGGTTTCCAGGAGACACATACCTTCTCAGAGCCGATTTCCTACCTCCTGAGGCTCTCCAGAAGGCCCTGGAAACCTTCTAGTGGTCCCTGAAGTCCTTCCTGTCTTCCCTGTAACGCCTTTGGTTGATTCAGAGGTGGAAGTTGAGTTTGAGACGCAAACGCTTCAGCGGCTTCAGGTATTGGTTTTCTGTGGGTGTTGTTTAATTGCTCATGACCTGCACGTGCTATCAGTAAAATACCTTAGGTATTAGAATTTTTAAAAACACCTGTGCCATGACCCTTATGGTTCAATTATGGAGGCTGTTGCTTGCCATGATGGTGGTTCACTCTGATGTGGTCTGGCAGAGTTTCCATTTATGTAATATTCCTCTTGCCTTTCTACTTGAATTCCACAACAACATACTACTACATATGGTGTACCAACGTGAAACAGTACATCACACCAGCTAATCCAAGGTGGAGACAAGATGAAAATTAAAAAACTGCAGACTTTACAGAGTCCAGTAAATAATGCTCAGGGAAGCTACATCAGGATAGAAATTAATGTATTAAATGAAGGCTCTTGAAGGAAGAGGAGACATAGATAGTAAATAAGCCTCTATGAAGAGAAAAGGCTGTGAAGCAAATAAATAAATAAATAAATAAATAAATAAATAAATAGGCTCAAAGTTGAGAGCCACAGAATGGAAGCACTTAGAGATAAATAATTCAGCTCAGAGCTGAAAAGGCAAGTTCTTATTGCTTTACTTAATCATGGAGCTACTGCTCCCTTCTACCATTGGTGGTAGCTTGCTGTTTCACAAACTGTGTTTTCTGATAGTTGCTTTGTATACTTGTGAATTTCAAGATGTGTTTGAAATCTATCAAAAGGGCTGTATGTTTCCCCTTAGAAATGGTGAGAAACAATGCCAAACCAAAAGAATGTTTCAACTAGATACTCTTCATATCATTCCAGGTCTCCTTTTTGTTCTGTAGCTTAGAGCCAAAAGTCTGCTTAGTTATACTGAACATTTTTTTTCATGCAAACGTGTTGTATGCTTATGTTGTAAAGGTAATGCAATTTTTATACAGAAAAGGGGAATTGTTGGAGAAGTTTATTTTTAGTCATGTATAAAAACAATTTATGCACTGTTGGGTGAGGGGCTGACCTAGATCTTGGTGTTCTGTATTGTTTGCAGGTGTTGGGTTTACATGGGAAGATGTTAATTGGTAATGATCTGCATCTGTTATCAGTAGAATACCTAAGGAGTTCTGAATCAATAAAACACTTGAGCACAGATAAATGCTCGGGGTTGCACAGTGAGTATGGAACTGGCCATAACAGTGGTTCCCTCTGCTGAGGTCTGGCAGGGCTTTCACTTATGAAAATGCCTCCTTGTCTTCTTGGATGAACCACCATATCAATGAACTACTACAGAGATGTGTTCTTTCAGGAGTTGCAAGAGATATAGAAGTGGTATGAAGGTTGGGGATTAGGGCATTAATGAAGGATTACCTTGAATACAGAAAAATTCTCTAAGCACTATGCAAGAGTCAGTTTCAGGCAGAACATAGCCTCAGGGTTAGGGCCACTTCTCAGATCTTCAGGCTTATGCTACATTGGCTCCCATTGAAGAAATGTTAATCTCAGGAATTTTCTTAAAACACTAAAGTGAGTGCTGGTTGTTATTTGAAGGAGATATCATAATAAAATAATTACTTATATAGGTTTTGACTTAATTTTCAAACTTCAGATGTGATATGTGACATTTTGATAACCTAGTGTCTCTCCTTCCTTGATATAAAGCTTAAGACAAACCAAGCAGGGAAAGAAAAGTATGAGGCTAGGATGACCAAGCATTACCCAACTGTCATGCAATGCTCCCCCTGCTGACAGCATTTCTCAGATATAGCTCTGAAGGTCACTTGGATATTTTGGTTTAAGGGGTTTTGTGGGTTCCTTTGCACCAGATTTCCTACCTCATCAGCTCCCGTTGTACAGACATGGCATTTCCTTCTGTGATTCCTTAAGAGCAGGAATTTTACACCTGACTTGAAGTCATCCTCAATTATGAGGCACGCAGGGAGATTTTTTCTTCTAATACGCTACTTGACAAATAGGTGTTCCCATTGACTTTTGGACTTATTTTGATCAACAATCCATTTTTTGCATGTTTTCCTGTTGAATTGATTAATTAGTAGCTCTCCAGAGAGACTGATGAGTCAGAAAAGGAGAATGAAATATTCACCATCAACTCCATACACATGGATAGAGTTGATACATCAGAGAATCACCATTATATTGCCACAAACAAATGGAAGCTTCATCCAATTAATTGTGGATTACTAAGATGAGAGTTAGGACCACACAAGTAGGCAGCTCCATCTTCAATGGCAGGTGAGTTCCAACTTCTAGGCAACTAGTGAAATTCCTGCCAATTACCAGTATCAATTTCCTCATCACCTGAAATTTCTTAAATAAGCTATGATGGCTTATTTATACTATAGCCATACGTACAAAATAAAAGCTATATATATACTATTAAAACTATCCCCTGTTTTTGTATCTATAATGCCTTCTGTTTTGCTTTATGATAACCCTAGGAAAGTAAGGCAACCTACGCGTCCCAGGTGTAGTTAGCACTAATGTAATAGAGTCAATATCTATTTTTGTGCTTCTAAGGAAGAGGAGAATGGCAGAGTATCAGGATACAAGAGGTTTTCCTGGATGGTTCTACTAAAACATTGCAGTGTTCTTCAAAGCCTGACTGCATCTAGAAACATTCGATCAGTGGATATTCTAAGAGGGACACCTGGGGCTGTTCATCTTCACACTTCTTCCTTGAGAGGTTTTTGCTGTGACTTGTATCACTGTGGCAGCATCTCATAAGCTTGCTGACATTAATAAGTTGCAACATCTTCAGACTTTAGGCTGCTGTTGATAAGTGTATACTCTGTCCCAGATCCATTCCCTCTGAGCCTGAATGGGACTCCATCCTCCAAGTTGAATGCATCATAGATCATAAGCTTACGAGCTATCTCTGGTTTTTGCTGCTAAGAAGCTAACCCACTGTAAATGTCTTCACCAGCCTGGCAATGGAGAGTGACTTTGTCTCCCAGAGATGTAGATATTGAGGATGGAATTTGAGTCACCTGAATATCGCATATGACACCTGATGTTAAAAATACAAAACAAATATCCAGTGATTCAGCATGTTATATGGAAATTTACCTGAAGAAACAGGCTGTACTGATCCCACTGAGCTGAAAAAAATCCCCATTGTTAATTTCTTACCTGGGAACCAGAGCAGCAAGAGCCTCAGGAACTGAGTGGGGGACCTTTATGTCCATGCTGTACTGTGCTTGTAAGTGACTTCTCCACAGGGTATGGCCAGCCTACAAAAAAGTATGCAGGGTAGTGGGCTGTGCTCTGATCACATGCAAATAATTAGTGACTAGCCAATGCTGAGGACAGTTGCAAAACTGACTCATTTAATTAACTCAGCAAGACCCTTGAGGCCCCAGGTGTTCCAGAGTATAGTTGGAATATGTATATTTTATACAAAAAACCTGTGATGTTCTTTAGGGGCCAAAAACAGTCTTTAATCTTGTGTTCCAAGAGTGTCAGGCTATTTGAATAATTTCAGCTTTCTTTGATATAGTTCCTTCTAGGAGTAATCTGAGAAATATATGCAAGCATACAGACTCCTTTTGTTGTTATCTGCAAACATCTTTGATGCTGGGGTGTGATCCAGGTCAGTGACATGGTCTTCTTCCACTTTGAGAGCACAAGCCTCTAGTGCGCTCAACTGTTCATATGATGATTTGACCTCTTTCCACAGTACCATAACTCTGGTTTTGTTTTTATTTTAAAGTCTACTAACATTGAAGGCTATGTTGCAACATTGTTTACCTGTATTGTTGTAACATCTGGATTTAAGCTTTTGCGGTGTTTGAACATTAATGCATATAGGCATTGGGGGTGGGACCAGTTTGTAGAGCCATTTAGGAAGTTTACTTGGGGTTAGGTATATGTCCTTTTTTGCCAGCCCAGAGTCGTAGTTTAATAAAAGCACCATCCCAAGAGTGAGCAAGTCCAGCACAGTCCCAGTTTTGTCTGATCATGGAGAGACATGAAGCTTTGAAGCTGGCAGCAGTGGAGGTCCTGACTCGGCCTGATCTGTCCTAGAGGTCAGAGTCCCTGGACATTAATAGCTTTCAGCAGGAATCAGTGGATGGGTCAGATCCTTCCTCTTTCCTGGTCTTCTCTCAGCTGCTTGACTCACAACGTGTGAATTAATTTGAGACCCTGGGGTAAGGGCTAGGCACAGCTGCAAGCAATGTGCTGGAAGGCAAGGTCTAGTACTTAAAGAGAGGCATTAGTTGGCAAAGGGATTTGGTATTTGTGTGAGACAGGTGTCTCTGAGTGGAGGTCTTAGAGGACCATCGTGTTGTTTTCTGTGAAGAAAGGGTTAAGTTTGTTAGTAATAGAGGGAATTTTGCATTGTGTGTCAGATCAGGAATCTCCTTCATTCTTGATTGCTCTGTGAGGGAATGAAGTGTCAGATTTAGAATCTTGCAGTCATTCCAGTCCTCCTGTGTTAGCTGAGTTAGAATCAAGAATGACAAAGACAGCTGTCATAGAGGATAATGTTGCCTGTGGAGAGCATATGTCCTTGGCAGTGGCCGCTAACTCCTGGACATCCCTCCAAGTCACCATCTTCTGGCTGTTCCATGGGTGGTGTCTCTTGCTTGGTTCAGTCAATTGGTAAGGGAGAGTTGGGCAATCCTCTTGGTGGGCAGGGCAATGTCGGACATTCCTGGTTGGGATCCAAATGGGCTTTGGCTGGTCCTGTGGAAAGATGCAGGTGAAATCCTTCCTATTGTAATGAGGGGATCAGGTCCCTTCCAAATGTTGTCTAGAGGATCACACTATCTCACCAGGATCGAAGGAAGCTTTCCTGGGGCGTGCCAATGGAGAAAGAAGGGTGGATATTTCAACTTTTTATAAATGTTGAATATATTGAGGGTAGTTAGGGCCATTGCAAGTTGCATATGGGGGGCGTAGTTGGTTGCTTTTAACATAATCCTTTTTGTACTCACTGGTTATCACTTCCTCCAAGGCCTCCAAAATGTCTCTTCATAAAAATTTGTACGAATGTTGGCTATGAGAGTGGGGGAGGAGTTGAAGATAAGAATCTCTACTGACATTGTTGGGTCATATCTAATAAGCCCCAAATTTTTAAGGGCCAAATTTACATCATCCAAACCTGGAACTGCCTCAGAGGGTGGATTTGTTGGGAGGATTTAGAAGGCATATTTTGTTAAGCGATATTTTTGTCCCCAGAAACATGAAGTTTTGACCCGTTTCCATGGTACCACATGTCCCTTAATGTGCTTTTTCCTTGTAGACACCCTAGAGACATGAGTGCTCACTATCCAATCTGAGGTAATGTAGTAACCAAGCACAGTTGACAGACTTCCACTCTATAAACTGTTGCTCATGTTCAGTAAAGCAGATGTTATTCCCTGAAACTGTATCCAGTGTAATTTATCTCTGAGTCTTTTGGAAAACCACCCACATTACTGTCTTGTTGGGAGAGACCTGGTAACAATGGCATTTGCCACCTCAATTAACCTAATCTAGAAAATTCCTGATAGTCATCATTAGTATGTATATAATAGAGGATGTTCAGCCATAAAGAAAAAATAAAGTTCTTCATAGATTCCATTTCAAATGTCAATTCTTTTTCATTATTTTTTCTTTTGTCATACAGTTCATACATTACCTCCTGGACCCCTTATCCCCTCCCTCCACATTTCCAAGTTCCTCCCATCATCCCTCTCCCTCAGATCAATGCCCCCACTACCCACCTACCTCTGCTTCTCCCCAGAAAGGAAGTCTTCTCAGTGTTACTGCTCAAACAGGCTTTGGCATAGCAAGATGGAACAAGTCTGGACACTAGTCCCTACATCAAGGGTGGGCTAGGCACCCTAGCAGGAACAACAGGGTCCCAAGAGCAGGTAAGTGTCAGAGAATTTCCTACACGCAGCTTTTAGGAGTTTAAAAGAACACCAATCCAGACAGCTATACAGTATATGTAGGGGACCCTGTGTGTTTCCTGCCTGCCATTTCAATCTCTGTGAATTCTAAGAGTGCTAGTCAGTTGACACTGTAGAGCTTGTTCTCATGGTGTCCTTTCTACCACAGGTCTCCACCATCACTCAAATGTCAATTCTAACTATATAAAAGTTCAGTAAGTTGTACAGAACTTTGTTATGGCTAATTTAAAGTGTCATGTGTTTATTTATTCACCAATTTTTTTATGATAAAGTCCAACACAGTAAGTGAATTAACACATTCTCAAAAATGTATTAGCATGCACTGTCCTTTTTTTATGGGTTCTAGATTTTATAGAAACAAAAAATCATGTACGTGCAGATGACATGGGTATAGACATGAAACTCCCTGGGAAAGAAACAGGTTATGGGGCAGCGTGATGAGTGAGTAAGTAAATGCTAGTGGATTATGTGGTTTATAAGCTTGAAAGTACATTATATAAATTTACATAATGCCCACTAAAAATTTTTCAATTATAAATATAAAAAGAATGAAGGAAGTCTCTGAGTAAGAAGCATCATGAGAATAACAGTCAAACACAAGAAGACATTCATTTATAAGCACAGATGAGAGGCCACACAAAAGAATAATACTGCTGATTTCTTCATTTCATGAAGCTCACCATTACTCAAAATGGGTACCTGATCTTCAGGTTTCTCAGTCTGAAGTGCTTTGAAGCCCTTTCTGGGGACAATCCGTGGGGAACTCCACCAATACACCTGTAGGTTACCATCACCAAAACAATAAATTTACAGAGAGGATTTCATCCTTATGTTAGTGAACCAGTTAGTTTATTAGGTTAGTGGTCAGACTAAACTATTTTTCAAAGGAAGCTACATCCCTCATGTGTCCCTTCCTTCCTGGATAGAGATTCACAGCAACTGCTTGACTACAGTCCCCATCTTAGTCAAACTTCACCTTTTACTTTCTAGTAAGCATGTGAGACATGGCAGAATTATGTATAACACAAAATAAGCAGAATTGTCAAGTGAACTTCATATAGCACACAGGGACACCAGCTACTGTGATAGCAACAAACAGTAGATATTCAGAAAGAAGTTCTATGCTGTTATCCATTACAAAGCAATGGATTAGACTTTCCATGTAAGTGTAGTTGTTCGCAAATGATCTTTTCCAACTAATCATATTTGCCCTCCATGAAAGGTTTATAGAGTGTCACAAGGTACAATACATTGAAATGAAATGATACAATGGACATTCCCAAATCTAGGTGCCAGTTGTGACATCCAGGTTATATAGTCTCCATCCTCCCTATTCACATCTCTGGGAGACAGAGTCACCATCATTTGTAGGGCAAGTGAGGATATTTAAAAACTTATGGCTTGGTACCTACAGAAACCAAGAGAAGTTCCTAACATCCCAATGTATTATGCATCACCTTTGCAAACTGGACTTCCTTCAAGGTTTAGTGAGAGTGGATCAGATTATTCCTTTACCATTGGTAGAGCCTGAAGTTGTACCAGGTTATTATTGTCAGCAATTTTATAGCCTGAAACACAGTGATACAAATCATGAAAAAAAACACTCAGAGAAGCAGGTGTGTGTGAACTGCCTCAGATGCTCCTGTTTGTTCTTTTACATGCTGACAGCATTTCTCAGATGCAAATAGGCTCTGATGGTCACTTGGAGGCTTTTTGTGAATGACACAGGGAGTTTGCTATGCACCAAACTCTTCATCATTTCAGCACAGTTTTACAGGCATGATAATGACTCTCATGATTCCTTAAGTACAGAAGTCATACACCTGAGTGTCTGGGTGTCAGCAACAGTTGCGATGCTTAAAGGAAAACAGAAGTCATCCTAGATATTAGAAGAAGGGATTATTTTAGTACAGGAAGGTACAATACAACTAATAGCCATTAACTGGCTTGAATGCTCTTGTAGTAAATGATAAATACTACATAGTATGTAGTAAATGATAGATACTAAATAGTATTCTGAGCTGCTCTCTTAGAATAAAGAGATTTCTGCCAAGAATGTCTTAGCTATCTAAACCTGTGGAGCTCAGACCTGTTCAGACTATCATTGGGTGGTGACATAAGAAAACATAATATGATTGAGATTGCAGTATTTCAGATAATAACAGACAAGTGTCGAATTCATTATATATGATTTGTTCAGTGAAGGATTATCAATAAGCCTTGGACCAGAGTGAAAAAGAAAAAGAGAAAAAGACAAACAGCTATAATTAAGCCATATAATAAACAGAAAATAAAAATTTGCTTGAAATATTTTGCAATGCAAATTAAGACTAATTTAATATAATGAAATACAGATATCACTCTCAATTTCATTAACAGATGAAAGTCCTATTGATCAAATTCATCAAAAGACATCTCCTTCCATGGAAGCTTGTTAGAAATGTGAACTAGCAGTCTATAATTTACACGCACTAGCGATGATCTACATTTTAAGAAGACATCTGTGTCAGATTTGTGTGTTCTCTGTGGTGGGTTATATACATATTAGTCCAAGTTATTGCTGTATTTGCAATATTTGCTGTAATTGCTGTATTTATAGTTTTTCTCCCATGTCTGAGCCCTGATATTCCCATAAAAGCTGTTCTCCTATGAACACTTTAAAATATTTCTTAAAACACTGGGAAGTTAGCTATGAGATTTATTCAAAACTAGAGTAATTTTCATGCATTGGATGATTCATTCACTTCATTGATCCCTCACTAGATTTTCCTAGTGAGTGAAAGCTTTTCATTGTCTGTTTGTTTTTCAAAACAGGGTTTTTCTGTAGTAACTCTGGCTGCCCTGGAAATCACTCTGGAGACAAAGCTAGTCTAAAAAGTGCTGATATCTGCCTGCCTCTGCCTCTGGAGTGCTGGGATGAAAGGTCTGCGCCACCACCACCCAGCTGGAGTGAAAAAGTTTAAGACTAGGACAGTGCTGGTTTCATCTGTGATTAGGTGCAACCATTTCTAACCAGAGCCTGAGGAATGTAGGCCCCTGAAAAGATCAAGAAACATTTTAAATTTTACACTATAATGTGGGTCCTTTTTTATATTTTAATAAATGTACATTGTGTACTTTGGTCAAAATATAGTATATATAAGTTTTGTTACATGTTTCCTCTGTGGATAAATATCTTCATATTCTAAGTGTGAAGTTCAAGTATAAAGCAGTCATACCATAGTATGAAATTCACAAAAAAATTAAAAAGATATTTAAGCAGACTGAGACATTTTAATAGGCCATGGTGTTCTGTATAGACAGTGTTACTGTCCAGATTGTTCAACATTGTCACTTGCTGTGCTCTTTTTGTGCAAGCTGACTGGAACAGAGCATGTCTTCATGTAAAGCCACAACTATCCTCCCACAAGATCCCTGCGAGTAATACACATTTGCTGTTCATTCTCTTAGGAAGTAAAGTTATTTTAATACTATTATCTGCAAAGGAGACTTAAAGTGGCAGAAGGAAGGAGAGAGAGGGGAAGCAGGATGGGAGAAGATGAGGTAGAGAGAATACAGTGAGCATATAGAAAGAGCTTAACTTTCTGTTTCACTATCTCAGTGAGGAATCACAATTTTAACACTTATCTGATGGAGGCTGATAAACAAGTTGGGCCCTAGATGCAATCACAAGCATTCTGTCTGATTGATAGATTAAATAGAGCCATTAAAGAAGTACATGTGAGCATGGAGGAAAATGATGGGGTGATGGGGTGACTGAGATGTAAGAGCTACAGAGGTGGGAAGAATCACAGGGAAAGTCTCACTTAAAACCTGGGTGATGGTGGCACACAGCTGTAATCCAAGCACTCAGGATGCAAAGGCAGGGGCAGAGGCCGAGGCAGAGGCAGAGGCCGAGGCAGAGGCAGAGGCCGAGGCAGAGGCAGAGGCAGTGGAAGGCAGATCTCTGTGAGTTCAAGACTGCCTGGTATATAGAGTGTGTTTCTGGACAGTGTTACAACAGAGTAACCCTGTCTTGAAAAAAGAAAGAGAAAAAAGAAAAAAAAAGAAAGAAGAAAAGAAGAAAAGAAAAGAAAAGAAAAAGACTGTCTAAAGTCACCTCCACTCAAATTCTGACCTTGACTCATTGATCCAGATACTACAGTACAGCTTTAGAAATGTGAGAGTGTACATCCTCTTCATTTAAAATACAGATTTCTGTATTTCATTATGAGTCATTGAAACAATTAATTCAAATTTGACTCAGAGAACAAGACAGGTTAAAGTGTCTTTGGTTGATTTAATCTCCTGGATCAGTTCTCCAGTTTGTCAGCACCCAAGGGATGGGCAGCAGTGACTCTGCTGTGTGTCAGGCAGACTTCACAGTATACAGTGACATGTTACAAAATGCTTTGATTGCCAGTTTCAGATAAAAGAATTTCTGGTTAACTATAAACAAAGTAAAACATATTACATGGGAGACATTCTCTGTATTAAGAGTATTCTTTGGGTTTATATCCTAGTAAAAAAGAATTTCAACTTAAGTAGAAGTAAAAAAAAATACAAGTAAAGCAAGTGGAAGTAAAAAAAAAAGTTTAAGATAAATCGTCTGAATAGAATTTTAGCAAATATTATATGATATGCTTAGAGTTTTATATGAGGCACCCTGCATTAAAAATGTTAATGTTTTAGCTACCAAAGAGGAAATGTAGTGAGAATTTATACTAAATATGTCCTCAAAGTATAATGTTTTGACTTCTATATTACTTTGAATTCTTCAAATATAAGATTTTTTTGAAAACAGCATCATAATGAGAAGATGTGAAACTCCTGGGAGACAAGGGGTAAAGTGAGTAGGAATGAAAAATGGATTTGAAGACCATTTAGGCTGTAAATGATGAAAGAGACTGGATAGAATTGTAGTTTAAAGTGCTTCTGAATTATTCCTTCTGAGTGAGTTAAGGGAGATAATATGCAAGTACTTGAAAACTAGTCTCACATGACAATTGAAATCAAAATGTACTCATGTTCTGGCCATAAGAAAATCATTGTTGGGGCTCCTGCATAAGCTCCAACACCAATCTGACCACCAGTACTCAAGTATCAGTGAAACTCTGGAGTCACAGTTTCATAGTTCATCTTTTGACGGCATAGCTTGTTGCACTTTGTTGCAGCTTGTTGAACTTCCATGACTGTTAAAGCTGGGAGGACACTGGGAAACACTACAGAGATGTAAGAATCAAATCTTTCAACTCTAGGTCCTCATTTTATCCAGATCCCAGATTCATACCATGCATATGGTATTAGCTTAAGAGGAAACAGGAACTCTTCTCAAAATGGACAAAGAGGTTGATATCTGGCCTTGGATGGTGTCTCACACTAAGGGTAAGAAAAACAGCCTGGCAGTAGTGGCACTTGCCCTCCCAGCACTTGAGACAGAGTTAGACAGATCTTTGTGATTTTGAGGCCTGTTTGGTCTACCAAGTTACAACAGAGAAAATCTCTTAAAAAACAAAAACAAAAAAAACAGAGTAAGGGAGACAACATGAATGATACATGCAAGGTCATGTAATGAGCACCAGTCATACACCCCCAGAATGGAATATGTGTCCAGGTCCAGGCATGTTCATCCCTTTCTCAGAAACATGTTGGCAGGGAGTGCAATGTAGAGCAAGCAATGTTCTTCCTCTTCTTTCTTCTTTGTAGGAAGTGACACTAGAGATTCTAGACATCCAGGGGCATTGGTAACAGAAGCCAGATTTTGATGAAGTTTCAAGGTATTATACAACTAGTCATTCTCCATTCTGATAAATCATGCAAAACATTACTAAATGTCAGAAAACATGATAGAAAGTTGATGTCCTTAAACCAAGAAACCAGTTCAGTTTTGGGATGTAAAAAGGCCTGCAGTTTTAGATAGTTTTAGACTTCTTAGTGACAAACACATTGAAGATACATGGCATTGTCATGTGTATGTAATGTTCTTATATTTTAAAGAGTAACAATGAAGCCCATGAGATGACTCAGGGTGTACAGGAATGTTTTCCAAGCCTAAGAATATGGTTTCAATCTCTAGAACTGATATTGTAAGAGAGAACTATAGTTCAACAACTTGTCTTCTGGCTTCCACATGTGTAGTACTACACATCCTGCCCCTGAAATAAATACAGAAATGCTGTTTTAAATTAAATCTGCAGCAGCTTCCCAGGCCCTCGAGGTAGCTCCACCACCAACAGCCAGTGGCAACAGAGGGCTCCTGGGCTGGAAGCCATGCTGAAGCTTGGTTGTATGGTGCACTCCTTGGTTTATGTCAGAGTTCTATGAGCCAACAAGAACAAACAGGATTGTCTGGAGTAAGTGACAGAGGGCTTGGACTCGCTTATTGGGGGAAGATCTTCACCACTTAAGGCCAGAGTTATGGTCCCTGTTTCCCAGGAACGTTATGGGAAGCTCCTTGTTTAGGGCAGACAGTCTTACTTGCACATTCAGGGTCTTAGATATTTTTCCAGTGACCAGAGGGATAGAATTTATATGGAAGGGTTTAGTGGTAACTCAGATAAACAATTCTACCAGATTGTGTTCCTTTGGATGGGGTGGCATTTTGATGTGGCTTGTGGACCGTCAGCTACAGCAGAGTGGCAGGGCCAGATTTCTTCCAGATCTTCAAAATGAAAGTTTGGGTTTATATTTGCCCTTGACTCACTTACATGCCAGACAGCCCCACAATATATGATAAAATTTTAACAAAAACAGATACAATGGCATACTCTGGGGACATTGCAAAATAATTTGGATGATATTGGAAGCAGTTCATTTTAGTGGTGGTCAGTTTATTTTTTAGAACTGAAACAATTTCATAATGGCAGAAATATTTTGTTGTCAAGGCAGTAAAGAATTAATAAAAACAGTGGCTGTTACTGTTAAAACATCAAAAAGTCTATCAAAGACTCGGTGACTCTGAAATATACTATCAACAGATGGAGGTGCACAGAGGAACAGCTGGGCATCAATGCAGAATCATTGGCTTCCTTTGGGGGTTTCTGTTATGACTAGTATCACTGTGGGAGGAAGCTCATCATCCTGTTGGCAGTAGTAAGTTGCAAAGTTGCCTGGGTCCCCAGGTGCCCTATGCCATATAATGATTGTGCAAATTTTTGTACAATGAATGTGTTGGGCCACAGGGCATTATTGATATTACCTGTGAAAACATAATGTGGTAATATGATTCATTCCACTTGTAATGAATGTTTTTATGCTACTATTTTGTTTTGGATTAGATGTTTCACAAAGTATAATCCCAGGAGTAGAAAAACATTCAGATTCTTTTCATTACTGCTTATATGTGCTACTGATGATAAAATGTCTTTCTTTTGCTCCATTTTCTTGACATCCTTAGAGAGAAACAGAAGCATAACATTAACAAAATTACCAGAAATAATCTGTGATTTATAATAAAGAGCAGGCTCTGCCATCACTAATCTGCTCTTCAGCTGAGCAATCTGCTTTACTGTGTTTATGATTTCTCTGTTGAATTTATTTAATTATGGCCAACAAGAGTTAGGATTTCCCCTTTTCCCTTATGAGGAAAGTGGTCCTCCTTTCAGTCTCTGCTTCTAACTAGGTGTATGACTGCCTACTAGATCATACAGTTTATTGCTCCTGTTCTCTATCTAGATTAAAAGGAAGCCATTGTCTACAGATGTAGTAGCCCTATCATTAACATGCATGCATTCATAACTTTGAGTCTTCTATGTTCTCTAAACATGTATATTGTTCTCTAAACAAACATATTTATTCCACTTATATTGCTTATTGATTCTTGAAATAATGGTTCTAAATGGGTCTATTTAGGACAGTTGAGGTTAATGTGCTTAAATAAAGAAAAAACACAAGAATGAGGATGGAAACTCTTCATAGGGAGTCGCAGCCACAGTGGAGTTCAAGAGTGGGTCCTTCCACAGTAGGTATTGTTGCTCCTGTGGGCTCACACTCTCAATTCAAGAGCAATGGGAGGAGGAGATCATTAACATAGGTACAATCTCTGTAGATTTGTCTTATGCTAAGACTGCTTGAGGCATTCCTCAAAAGGAGAATCAGAGGAAGCAGATCTGTGCATATACAGGAAGATGTTTTCAAAGGAGGTATAGGACTTGTTGGCAAATTGTGACAAGTTTGAACATTCGATTGATCAAATAATAAATGAATTATGAAATAAGAGCCATTTATTATTTAATTTAGTAAAGGTGAGTTGAAATAAAACATCTAAATAAACTATAAGTTTTTGAAATAGCATTAGAATTATTTCACATTTAATCTCACATGATTTAGATACAAAATATGAGCACATGCCTCTGAGTGTATTCATGTGAATGAATTGCAAGGATAGATGATTTTCCTTACCATTGATGAAATTACTTGTATAGTTGTCCAAAGAACCCAACACTTAAATTCCATAAATTGAAAATAAATCACTCATCTTTGAGAGAATATCGATTTCTGACTCTAAAATCAAGAAATTCTTTAATCATGAGGGGTTCAAATGATCACTAGTAGAAGCTGCTTTGGATAAGACATCAAGTGGTCCAATTGAGGATATTGAATGATACAGACAGTTGTAGTGTGATTTATTCTTCCAAGAATGTGTTTTCCTCCAAATTTTAAGGAATGAACATAAAATCTCAACAGTGTACCACACTGTGATATTGCAGATGCTTGTGGATGTAGAATCCTTCTCTTCTGCCTTCCAATATCAAATAGCAAGGCTCTAAATTAGGAAACTGAAGAAAAAATTGGGTATTTAGGAAGTAAACTCCTGAAAATACTGGTATTGAGGGGACTTCACATACAGGATTATCATAAAATCAAATAGTTTACAGAAAACAAAAAGGACATTAATGTATAGAAATCTTTATAGCTGTGCCTTTATCTTAATAAGGAAATACCTTGCTGCTCAAACTTTTCAGAAGGCAGACTCCTGTTTGAATGTCTAATAAGCATCATGTTATGTAGATGTTGCTGTGACTTTTGGACTAATTTTAAGCAATAATCTCTTATTTTCATTATGGTTTCCAATAGAACGTCTCAATGAGATAAGCTCATAAGAGGTGTGAGAGTGAGAACAGGATAATGCAGTACAGACCACTGGTTGCAGACATATTACTGTGTCTAAGGCAAATATTAGCATCAGAGCACCAGCTTTAGATTACTAGAACAGGACTGAGTAGCACAAGCTTAGCCAACACATATGTTTGTGTTCATTAACAGGGAGTCCTAGCTTCCAGACAAGCAACAGAACATTTTATTAATAATGTTGACTTATCTTTCTGTTGTTTAAACCTGATATAATCCATTTACTGGTTATTGTATCGATGTCAAATTTCTACATTAACAGAGTCTGTACTTGTACTCTCTGCAGGTTTTTGTTAAAACCCAATTGATGCCAGAACATTGCTGACTCAGGTGTCACTATCTCGGTTATTAATGACTTGAACAGGAGGTATATTAAACATGTAAGACGACCCTGGATAGGACGCAATGAGCTTGCCCCAATGCCTCAAGACCTCAGTGTCCATTAAGCCTAGGTAGTTGGATATTCATTCAGTGGTTCTAGTTACCAGAGTAACAGCTGGGGGAGCCCAGGTGGAAACTTTAGCTTCCTTGTTTATATTAAGGCTTGTGTGTTGTAGTACATAAAGGTCCTTTATTTAACACATGGATCTTTCTGAGAAGAGAAAATAGAACACATGTTGAAGGTCAATTGGGACAGAACAGGAATGAGACCAAGGGGATTACTTAGGGGGAGAGGGTTGGAAAATAAATATATAGGGAGAGGCAACAGGAGTTGGGGAACATTTAGGGAATTATAAGCAGACCTATAAAAATGGAAACTCACTGGAATATCCAAAGGCAACCCTAGCTATGATCTGTAATAATGATGGATAAGGAGTCAGAACTTTCCATCTTCTGTAGCCAAGGAAGGATTCTAGTGGTGGAAATGGGACACCAACCTAGCTACAAAACTTTCCACACATATACTGTCCTACCACAAAGATATTCTGCTGCAATTGAGGCACAGAAGCCCAGATTAAGGGAGGAGACCATGGCTAACACTGCAGGCTGGCCAGGAGCCTGAGACTGTATATCCTAGAGGTGATTCCTAAAGATATTACACATTTTCATAGATTGATGCCTAGCAAGATCTTTTATCAGAAAGGCCTCTTAGGTAGATGCAGGGAGCAGTTGTAAAGCACCTAGGCCACGGAGTCAGAGGAGCTTGGGGAACCCTGTGGAAGCAGGTAAGGAGGTACTGAGGAGACCACAGGGATCCAGGACACCAGGAGAATACACTCCAAGCATTCAATGGACCAGCACTCATAGGGGCACACAAAAGTGAAGCGGCAGACACAGAGCCAGCATGGGTCTCTGATAGTTCTCCTACATATATCTTAAAATTGTTAGGCTAGGTGTTCTTCTAAAACTAAAAGATGGCGGGGGACTCTGACCCTTTGAACTGCACTTGGAGGCCTCTCTTACTGATGGGCTCCCATGTTCAGCCTTTATGAAGAGTCTTGTGCTCAGCCTTGTCTCATCTTTTTATGCCCTCTTAGAAAACCTTGGAAGCCTCTTCTCTAAGCATAAGCAGGTAGGAGGTTGGGAATAGGGATGTGGATTTTGCGGAGTGAGCTTGCATCTGAGAGAACAGGAGATAGAGACTGGGTCTGGCATGTGGGAAGAGCTGGAGGGAAATATAAAATAAATTTAAAACAGCTTTTAAAAAAAGACTTGTGTTACTGTGTGAATTGACTCCTCAGTATTTTGATAGTAATGAATTGCATTGTCTTCACACTCCAGGCTACTGGTAGTGCAAGTGAAATCTCATAAAATTCTACTTCCATTGAACTTTAATAGTACAAGAGTCTAAACTCAATCCAAAAATCCAGAGTATAGTAGCTTTCCCTGTGTTTTGCTGTCACATTTTAAATAATATCAAATGCCTCTTGGCACAATAATTGGTTGAAATATTTTCTCCTAGAGAGCCTGACAGAGATATTAAGAAATAAGTCAATTTTACATCAACTTGGGTACCTGAGATTGGAATCATGCAACCAATATGCTACATAAATCATGTTGGGAGATAGATTGTCTGAAGAATCAGACAGAGTTGATTACATAGGGAAAAGCAATTCCACATTGTTGCCTCTCCTTAATGAGAAGAGCAGCATGAACTGTAGGAGCTGAGTGAGGACTTCTGCACAGGAAATTTCAAGTCTATTAAGAAATCTTCAAGTAGCTAAATTTTACTATAGGCACATGCAAAATATTAAGGACCGGGCATAAAGGAGGATAGAATTATCTCAATAAGTCAGCATGTTTTTATGGAATACCAGATATTGCAGAACAATCTAGGTATTTGTAAATATTTCTAGAAATAATGCATATGCATCTTTCACTGAATATGGAAAGGACAGCATCAGTTCCCCTAGGAACCCCACATGCAGTGCTTCTTTTCCTTTGTGTAGCCACTGATACCTAGAAACTCACTATTTGGTACAACCTCCCCCAGAGGCCACATTGGGTTAGGACTCACATTGTAAGTTTCCATTATTCTTTCTCTCCTCCATGATGACCTCTCGAGGATCAGCTGCAAGACTTTAGGAAACATCATGCAGAAGCCCCTCTTCTCACCCCAACACAATTGACTTAATCATTACCTCTTAGGCCTCTTACTGGAACTCCAGCTTAGCTAATTCCTGCATATGCTTTCAGCCCTCTGCATCCCACCCACATGGATATTAGCTGCTATTACTTAGAAACCCTGGCTACCAGAGACCCTCAGTAGCCATTCCAGTTGGGACTCAGTGATTCTCATTATCCTTCCTAGCCTCACTCCCACAGGTGTCCCCTTTCCCACCTCAACTCCATTCATTTCATAGTCTAACTCTGTGCAGACCCAGGGTCCTCCTAATCCCCTAACCCTCTTTCTTCAGAGATATTCTTTGTCCTATTGCAGTCAACTTGCAAGAACCTTTCCTCCAACCATAACTCCAACAGCCTGGATGGCCCACCACTTGAAGTTGACAGGATTCTCCTAGATCTTAACTCACACCTCCTCTTAGCATTTTCTTCCTAGAGCTATATAGGCTATAGGTTATAAAGGTTATTGTTGCTTTTTCTCTACAGTAGAATTTACTGAAAATATTCCAGTTCTGTGGCCATCATCTCTTTGTACCCTAGCATGCCTGACGACTAAAACTATTTTGAGAATGATGTCTATATTTGTGCCTCTCTTGGTAATTGCACTTCTCATCACAGTGTAATCTTGACACTATAATCTCAGCTGACAGGTGTTAACACTATCATGTGAAGGCCACTATGAATCTCTCCTTGTGGTGCAACTTCCCACAAAGAGTTTTCATACTCAACCTACATGCATCTCTATTTGCCCTCTTTATAATCCAGGAAGAAAATATGTGTGGGTAAATGTGATAGTTCAGATATAGGAGATGGCAAATTTTCAACAGGGGAGTAATTTGAAAGTTAGTAAATGAATTCAAGTGAGAGAAATACTATACTATTAATGGATAAGAAAACACATGACATTTGAAAGAGAACCATAAAATTTTGAAATGGCATTAGAGATAGCGATTTTGTCTTATGGCTCTCTAGCTAAAATCATGAATATTTACCTCCTTGTGGAAATGGATGATCTCAAGGTACACTTCTCTAGTCATCCAAAACATGCCATATTTCTAAGCAACAGAGTTCATTAAAAAGGAAGTATTCAAACTTTAAGAAATTTATTTTTCTTGATCTACACAAAGGTATATCCTAAAACATTTTTCAACTAAAGCTTTTTGAGAAGGAGAGGGTGAAATGATATAACACTCAACAAGTCCTGATGCAGGAGCTCACCTAGAAACACAGAACTCTACCCATCTCTGTCATAACAGAGGGTCTGCCCTATAGCTAATCCCCCCAACTGCTGCTCTCACAGAAGACACAATCTGTGGTGCACTAAAGATAATGGAGAGCCTTTAAGGACTTCAGGGTGGCCCTTATATTTTGGGGCCAAACTCAAGAGTTGCTCTTAGATAGCCAGGGTCCAGCTCAAACCTAATCTGTGTGACTGAGAGAGGGCCACATTCAATGTCACCTTTTCTTCTTTCCTATCTAGACAGTGTATTTGTTCTAGTTTTAAAAATGTGGAATATATTGTTATGATTTTACATAAAATGTATGATATGAGCATTAGATAATCCATCATTATATATATATATATATATATATATATATATATACACATATATTTATATATTCATATAAAAGTTTGGGAATAGTATATAACTTTTCCATTCAGAATGCATTATAGCACTATGAGCTGTTTAGGTCTTTTAGTGATTATGGTGAATAGAAGTTCCACAGAATTATTAATTTTGCATTTTTATAGGTGATAGACTTAAGTTAAAAGCTGAACATCTCAGTATTTAACTATCACTTTACTTTTGTGCTTTATCCCAATTTAATAATCACTTCACATAAGTTTTCATTAATGTATTAAATTAATATGCAATATTTGATTATAAAGTTCTGTTAGTTTGTAAGAATGTAAGTGTTACATCTCTTAGTAGTTTTCTAGCTATATTTTACACTTCCTAGTTGATTTTCCTTAAGTATTTGTTGAATCTTTTTCCTTAGTTTAAACATATTTTTCAGAAAGCATTTTATTTGCCTCACAACTGCAGAGATTTCAATCCACACTCTATTTTCTCCTTTCCTCTAATCTGTACATCTTGTTCATGCTTTTTGGTAGAGACTGGCCTTTAGAACTCAAATAGGTCAACCTGATTTTATTCAAGTAGCCAAAAAGTATAGCATATTTGAAAAGATAATTGAGAGAGATGTGGGTTTCTCTTAAGCCTCTTAACAGGTCTTCTCAATTTTAAGATATCTCCCTTTGTGTATGAAATGGAACTTTCAGTGTCTGAAGCCAGGATGATTTTATTTTGATGTAATATTTTAAGTACCAGGTGAATGCATTAACTAAAATATTCTGTAGTTCATATTTTATATCAGTACATGTTCTCAAATATGCATATAGGAATTTGCATGTTAACTGAGTATCATTGTGTTTCCTTAGTGTGTATATAAGCATACATTTATAGTTTCTCAGTTATTTATTGTAATATAAGCTGATGAGAGAGTGATTATGGTTAGTGACTATTCTTATAAATTAGCTTTTATTCACTAATTTTTTCATATTTTAGTACAGTTATAGATACTTGCATGTAAATCATATTTTTATATTTAGTAATAATTTTAGTCACAACATATTAAAATCAGCTAATGTTATAAAATTAAAAAGAAACATAATTTTTCTGCATACTTCATAATCATTGAACACTCGAGCAGCTTAATCATTTCCTGTTATTATTCTCCCATCTTAGTTACTATTCCCTTGCTGCAATAAAATACCATGACCAAGGAGACTTATATAAGAAAATCTTGATGTAGGCTTAGCGGTTACAGTATCAGAGGGTGAATGTATGCCCTTCATGGCAGGGAGCATGGTGGCAGGCTTGCAGGCATGGTGCTGCAGTAGTTGCTAAGAGCTCCTATCTTGATCAAAACCTCCAGGCAGAGACTAACACAAAATGGCATGGGTATTTGAAATCTCAAAGCCCACCCCATGTGACAAGTCTCCTTCAACAAGCTCAGACCTGCTAATTTTTCCCAATTAGTTCCTCCAACTTGAAACCAAGTATTCAAACATATGAGATTACACCGCACCTCCTTATTGATAAGAATATTGTTATAGTAAACATATACTATTTTCATGGATTTGTTGCATAGCAAGTCTTGAACCTAGAGACCTAATGTTCTTTTCATTGATTTGTGTTATTCATTACTAATAATAATATTATCATTTTTTATTATTTATTTTATATTTCTTCTCTCATTGAACTTATAGAATACATCTATCCTCTGCCTTCTCTCCACCCTCCATCTCCTCCCAACTCCTCCGATCTACCCCCAAAACCATGCAACAACATCCTCCCCTTCTCTACAGAAAAGAATCATCCCCCCAGGGTTAAGCACTATCAATGCATGGCACAGCAGGATGGATCAAGGCTAGATGCCAGGCAGCAATCTCAACATCAACTGTGGGACAATCATCCTGGCCAAAATAAAAAAGGTTCTCACAGGCTGGTAAAATGTTTAGAGATCTCCTCAGTGTAGCCTGTCAGAGTTTTCAAGGACACCAATCTTGATATACCTGTGATATACTTAGGGGATCCTACAGGTTCTGAGTCTATGACTTCAGTGTCTCTGGGCCCCTGAGAATGGTAGTCAGTTGACATTGTGGGGTTAGTTCTCAGCTGGTGTCCTCAGCCCCTCTGTTTTCCCCCATTTTTCCTCTCTCTCTTAAAGGGGGTGTCGTCATTTCTATCTCTCCCTCGGCCCCTGGTAGGCTTTGTCTGTCCACAGTGGGCCTCACTTCTCTCCCACCCAAGTGGCTGGGACATTGGCCTTGTGGCCCAGCTACTGGCAGTCTGTGGGAAGGAAGCCGTGTAGGCGGCATTGATCGGACACCTCCAGCGGGTCTTTGGTCTGGGAACCTTAAGAGCAGGTGGAAAACAATGAATTCCGGGATTGCCAACAAACAGGACATAACTCAAATTTATTACAAAGGTTCACAGACAAGGCAAAATTTGTCTTTACAAAGCTTCGGGTCCATTTATCAGGGGTCAGAGCTGGGGACGTGATGCATAGGTTAAGACATATAAGCAATTCTGCCAGTCTTAGCTGGTTCTCTAGAGGCAGTTGGTACTTGGGTGGAACCCTGGTCTGTCAACACAAGAGGGATGCATACTCTGTTTGCTCTGAGAGCAAAGGGCGACAAGCTCCCTCAAATGATGGTTCAAGGTTTGATCGTTCCACAGGTACCACAGTGGGGTTCTTATATCTCTACACATGGTTTGGCCCTGGGCCTCTCCAGATGTTAATCTCAATTGCGGAGCAGGGCCTCTCCATTTAGGAATGGTTGGGTACCAATCTGTTAGCAGAGCATGACATCACTAAAATCATATCTGAGTTATCCAGTCTCAGTTCCTAGCTTTTCCTGAAGTTTCAGGTAAGGGTTCCTTCCTTTGGCATGGAGTTCTCTTTTCCCATTGTCCGCGAGTATCTTTCAGGAAAGATATGACATAAATTAGAGGTTTTGTGGCTGGGATGGTGCCCCAATCCCAACACTGGAAACCAGGCCTGGCCACCAAAGATTGCCTATTGAGGATCCCTATCCCCAAATACTAGGGATCCTTGCTTAGAATCTCCCTCATAAAGTCCTGAGTTTCCACTACACCTGATCTCCCTGTAATTGTCTCACACTTCTTATGGTCTCTCCATATATTTCTCCTTCTGTGATCCCCTTTTCTTCATCATTAACATACTTATTATGTTCAGCTCAAAAAGAGAGTTCTCACTGTGTAAGTTATTCATCCTAATAGGGTAGATAATAATATTAAAGCAAAGCAAAACAAAACAAAGTCTTTGGTGTTACATGCACTATACAGAAAATCAAAAACTTTGAATAGAGTTAAGTGGATGTCAGCCTATTAATTTTATGAGAAATATAAACAGAGTCCTCATCACTAAGGGGAGGTTTGATGATATGAGAAAAAGAATTGATTTGGGGTTGCAAAAAAAAGTTCTGTATCCATAGCTTCCAACAAGCAGGCCTTGATGTTAGAGCAAATGTTTTAGAGATGCTGAGAGAATAGAGGAAGTAGATTTAGTGAGTGATTTCGTGAGTCTTTATCTTTTATTCTTGTTGGGGTAGGGTGGATTATTAGGACATCTTTTATGCTCTCAAGTAGCTAGAACATCAAAGTACCAGCTGGAAACACTAGGCAGGTTACAATTAGGACAAGTTGATTCCTGGTTTTATAAAATGGCTCCTCAGAATTGTGCTTTGATATTCACTACCCTCTCAAGGTAGTTTAGCATAAAATATTTATGATTGACAGGGATCTATTAAAATACAGTAATTAAAATAAGGTTAATTTAAGGCTAGAATTTGGTTTAGTGGATTAAAATACTTGACAGACAAACCTGATTACCTGACTTTCATTCTTCAAAAGCTGGACATATTAGTGTTTATTTAAGTATCTCTCAGTTTAGGTAGGAAACAGAGACAGGGAATCCCTGCAAACTAGCAGGGCAACAAACATAGAATTAGTGTATGCAGCACAACAACACGAAAAGAAGACCCTTGCCTCAGTGCAAGATAGAAAGTTGACCTAAGACATCCATACATGCTCTGTGGCATGCAGATGCCCACCTTCATGCAAAGACATCATATACACATACATAAACACACATATACCAACACATATTAATATTAATTCAGGCATTATCTGAGGAAAATGTTTAAAATCTGAGGAGAAAATAAAGGAGAGCTGTGGAGGTGACTATTTAGTGGCTGTATCAAAACAGAAATTTCAATATAGCCAACAAAAGAAGTATAATTCATCCATTGTATCCAATGGCTCCTAATTGGTTACATTAATCCAGAGGACACAAGACAATGCATGTCATTGATGTATTTTATATCAACCACCCTTACTACGTACTTTAGGCAATACCAGTAGATATCAGCAAATACCAATTTGCTAAGCAAATGAATGATCCAGTAGAGAGTATTCATATCATAATATGTTCTTCTTCTTTTCCAAGAGTAAAAGTCCTTGAAATTGCACAAGGGATCCATCAGCTATATAGAGCAAATATTATATAAAAATATACTTCAAGAGAAATGATAGTACTTCAATTATGAAATGTCACATGGAAGCCCAGCAGTACCAATGTTAGCAATGTGCACTATTGAATAAATGTTTTCACATAAGACCACATGCTTCCTGCTTAATTTGTGTTTCCATTTTCAGTCTCCCTGATTCTTTTAACCTTTGCTTGTAGAAAGTGTCTCCCTAGCTTTTGGATATATTCATTTTTAATTAAAAATTATAATGTTTTATTTTATGTGTATAGATGTATTGCCTGCATGTGTGTCTGTTTACTCCATATGGGCAGTGCCTGTGGAAGCCAGAAGAGGGCATTAGATCCCCTAGGACTAGAGTTAGAGATGGCTGTGAGCAGAGGTGAACCCTGATCTCTTTACAAGCAGCCATGCTTGAATTGCAGAGCTATCTCACTTAACCTTCTAAAGGGAAATTCCTGGACACAAAATTTCTACAACTTAACATCCCTTGAGAATCTGCTGCACGGCTCTCAGGATCTTTGATTTCTATTGGATTTACAAGGTCTCAGCTACCCTAAATCTGAAGAAAACTTGAAGACCTTTTCTACTCATCCATTTCTTTATAACCCAGTACTCAGAAATAAATATTGGAGTGGAATCGTATGTGCCAAGACCACTCTCACATGAGTTGACAGAGACTTGGATAGCTCACTGGATGGCCAGAGGGCCAAGAGTTTATTGATTCTCCTTTGTAATGTTGACAATACTGATTGCAGGAAGGCTGACAAACTAGCCTATATAGACCTGTGTTAGTAGCTCTCCCTGGTGGAAAGATGTTCAAAACAACTACAAAGTTGAATTGTCCAAATTTCAGCCTGCAGTAAAACCTGGAGTCGCAATAACCATGGCAAAAACCGAGTGCCCTAAGAAAAAGGCTCATGAACTTAAGAAAGACAGACACTCTAAAGTTACAATCATGGCCTTAAAATGGCTCAGGGGGTAAAAGCATCTTTGCCCAAACCTGATGACCTAAAATAGATTCCTAGAACCCATGTGGTTAAAAGAGACAACTAACTGTTGCAAATTGTTCTCTGAAATACAGTCGTGTGTGTGTGTGTGTGTGTGTGTGTGTGTGTGTGTGTGTGTGTGTACACACACTGAACATTGATCAGGTTCTTCCCTGTATATTCTCGTACTTTCTTCCCCTTCCTCTTGCCAATATTCCTCTTCTTCTCCCAGAGAAGTCCTTCTATTTTCATGTCTTTCTTGTTTCTTTATTTAGAGCCCTCTTCATTTCATTAGTGTTGCCTTCAAGAACATGACAGTGACACATTTACCTGAGTTAGAGTACTTTATCAGTTGCAACAACACAGAAGTAAATGACTTGTGCTATCCCCAAAGCAACCTTTAACAACTTATAGATGGTCAAGAGGTAAAGTGTTTTATGTTGACGTCCTTTATAATGACCTTATTGGGTGTGGTAACATTCCTTAGAGTGTGTCTTTAATAGTGTGTTTGCTAACCCTCATTGCTTTGCTCTTGCCTATAGACTTGATGTGAATAGGTGTTATAAGCTCCTGTAGACTTGGGATGAAACTTGGTTTTTATTAAAATTCATTTATTATTTGTGCATTGGTGTTTTGCTTGCACATATGTCTGTTCATGCCATGTGTGCCTGATGCTTTCTAAACCCAGAAAAAGTCATTAGATCACTTAATACTTGTTACAGAATGTTGTAACCCTTCTTTTAGAAGAGTAACTAGTTCTGTTAGCTCACGGACCATCTCCAGAGAATTTTAACTGAAATTCTAGATTGTGAGTCAGAATAAACCTAGCATTGCTTTTGTGAGTGTATTTTATTACAGCTCCATGAAAATAACTAAAATAAGGGGATCGTAGGGCAAATATATAGAAAGAGATGGGGTCTGGCTGGTTATTAACTGAGTATGTTTCATTCTTGGGAAATCTGTGTATGACAATCCTGCTGTTAAGTTAAATGTCAAGTTTCACTAAAGTATTTATTACCTTAACACCTAGGTGGGCACATCTTAGTGACTTTAATCCAACTGCAGCTCCCAAATGTACATCTTACACATTCATTACTATGTAGTGGCCACTTTTTTATCTATATGGCCCTATGCACAGTCCTGGAAATTGTATTCTACTTGGAACTGTGGGCATATTTGGTGATGGTACCGACTGACAGAGAACATAGAACTTTCAAAATTCAAATAAGCAGTTGTTGGTATGGATCTCTAGTTTTGAAAATGGTTGACAATTTGAAGAGAAGAAAGAAAGAAAGGGATAATTTCCTGAGACATCCAAAGAAAAACATGAAATATGTACAATCAAGCTAAGAAGGGAGCTCAGATCATAGAAAGTGACAAAGGACTGATGAAGGGAGCAATCCAATATTGCTTAGGTGATTCAAGACCCACACCTTCCGTAGAGTCATAACACAACAATGGTTTTAAATATTCTTCATCTCAACTTCAAGAGTATCCGGGAATGAGATCAAAGAGTATGTATTTTTGTGTTCAACAATGTCAATAGTCAGAAATAAAATACGTGTAATGGACACAAGTTCTGAAAGAGGAAATAAAGCTAATTGATTCTGTGTGTGTGAATGTGTGTGTGTGGGGGGTGTTATGGATAAGGACACAAAAAACATATGAAAGTATTAAATGCAATGTGACACACAATAACTTACATTCTAACTGTATATAAGTTCATGGAGTTTCATAGACACTGGATCTGGTTAATTTCAGTGTGTGATATTCTTACATGTCCACAATTTTTTATGATAAAGTTTACAGTTTTTTTAAAGAAAAGGACAATGAATGAATAGGGCTTCTTTAAAATTGTGGGAGTGCTTCAGAAGGTCAGTCACTCAGAAAGAGGATGAAGAGGGAAAACCATTCTATTGTATTTTTTTTGACTAAGAGATAGGAGCATAATATCTGGAGACAGAATCCTTCTGCTCCTGTTTGTCTTGGAAACCAGAGAAGTCTGGTGCTTATGCTGAGTCTCTGAGTTGAGCCCAGATAGTCATAGAGCTGACCCCATCTGTGCACACCCCTGCTGATTTGCATGTGCATGCAGCACAGCCCAGTGATCTGAGGATTTCTTAAGACCATATCCATGCCATTTACAAGAGTCATTCTCAGTGAGGATACACCATCAACATGAGGGTCATTTCTGAGCTCCTGGGGCTATTGCTGGTCTGGCTTTCAGGTAAGGAAGATAGAAGTATAGAACTTTGTAAGAAGTATGGTGAGTGGCACCTGGCATTTCATGGAAGTTGTCTTATAATATGAAAAACAATGAATATTTGTTTTATGCTTTGAACCTCAGGTGTGAGATGTGACATCCAGATGACCCAGTCTCCACCCACTGTGTCTGCATCTCTTGGAGACAGAGTCACCATCACTTGCCGTGCCAGTCAGAACATCAATAGTTATTTAGCCTGGTACCAGCAGAAACCAGGAAATGCTCCTAAAACATTAATCTATAAGACATCTAATCTGCAAACTGGGGTCCCATCAAGGTTCAGTGGCAGTGGATCTGGGACAGACTACTCTCTCAGCATCAGCAGCCTGCAGTCTGAAGACATTGCCACTTACTTCTGTCAACAGGGTAATAGCTATCCTCCCACAGTGATACAAGTCATAACATAAACCTTCCAGGCATTCAGGAGAGTAAGGCTGAACTGCCCCAGCTGCTCTTCCTAGTGCCTGCACCTGCTTTCAGACTCAGCTGAGCTTTGAATATCATTGGCACAAGTATCTAAAACTGTCAGTGTGTCCTCTTTGATTCAATCTTTCTTTGTCTGAGGCCCAAGAGTACAGGTAGAGAAAATTTCTCACAATGTGTGAAAGAGCAACCTTTATGTTATGTTATGTTAGAGTAATCCTTGCTGTTCTAACCTTGGAATTCATACACAAAAAGACCCCTCTAAGAATACCCTAGAAATACTGTTTTAATTGAGGAAAGTGCTATCTGGATTAAAGCAACTTCATGGTTTTTGACATGCTATGATTTGATATTACAATGTCTCCTAAAGCTTGCATATTAAATATGAAGTCATCAGATTGGATTCAATTATGGTTCTAGAAAACTTAATTGTACATTCTCATGCTGGAGGAGGTAGATCAATTGGGGCAGACATTGTGTATACATTGTTTGTGACTATTTCATCTTAGACCTGTTTTCATCATCTCCATCCTAGTTCCTCACTGAGGATAATGCAAAGAGGAAGAATGGAATACATTTGATAAGCACGCAAATGAAGGTACTGGGGAAAGGAAGACAAATAGCAGTGAATGGCTTTTTAAGGCTCCAGTCACACTCATGGATTTGGAATATAGACCTGGAGGTGTTATTGATCTCCTGATCTCTCCTTTTATATTCTATATCTAGTATTTTAATTTGGAAAAATCAGTATTTTGCATGTATCATGATACACAGGAGATGATAGTACGTGAATTGTAGCAAGGGAAGACTACCAGATTTGCAGTGGACCCAGAAGCCTAAAGTCTTTATAGTTTTTCCATTGAGAAAAAAAAAAATGTTGAGGAAAAACCTCATTTGACTCCAGATGTGGTTGTGGATCCAAGTCATAAAATGTTAAAAAAAATTATGAAAATTTTATACAAGTAAGCTACAGAATACTGTTATCCATCTTGTATACAAGCAAGTAAACAGGAGAATCACAAGTATTGCATGTTTCAGAATGAATAAGGAAAAAAAATAATTTAAAAATGATATTATGCAAGCAGAGAAGAAGCTTCAATACATCTCTCTCTATATCACTGCAAGAGAGGCCTACACAGTTCTCATGTAACAATATTGCTATTGCTTCATAAAGCATGATCAGAGATCATCCTTTAATCCAGAAACAACCTCAAATACTCTACTGCCCATTTTCTTCAGCAGATTCCTTTTCCACATAATGACCACCTATGAGAAACAACTCAAAATGACTTACTCAAAGGGTAAATGCCTACACAAAAATTGTTTTTATCACATAAAAGGACAACGACAGTGTGTTCAAATATGATTGCTTACTTGAATTTATATGTTGTACAGATTTAGTTAAAATACCAAGATACTGTACCAGGTGTCAGGATTGTCACCTTGGTGGTTTGTGTATAGTGGTGATGGATGGAGCAGCACATGAGTGAAGCATCAGTAGACCATGGTGTATTAATGTGCACCAATACTGTGAATGCATACTAAAGTATATTCCGTACATATTTAATATCTCTGTCCCTCAAGCTATGTGCTTTACTTAACAAAATAAAAAGACAAAATCTAAACATTTAAATTACTACAAAGGAAAGAGGAAGCATGTAATAAATTTATACAAAAACTTATTCATGATTGGGGAAAGGTTAAAACTTCTCTAGCAGAGTGTGATGAACTTACAAATCAACAGAAACAAACGGAACAATTAAGCCAATGCTTTTAGCTGAGGAAACATGGCTGAACACTTTGACCAGTGTTCTTTGAGACTCAGTGACACAGTGCTCAGTGGAGCTCAGCCTCTGCTGTCTTATCCCCACTTGAGCTGGCAGTTGGTCTCACTCTACCGCACACACCAGGGCATTTGCATATTGCTGCATAGGAAGGCCCACCATGGAAAGTCTAAGATTAAAGTCAAGCTGGAAATTACCTGGCCTGACTAAAATTGTCCAATTGTACTCAGAAGACAGTACCCTGCATTCCTCTGGGGCTGCTCATTCTCCAGATCCATGGTAAGGGAAGAGGAGAGGAAGATGGAGAGTAGGATACCGGGTGAGCATGGGGCCACAACTGCCCATGGTAGGGTTTTCCATGTGTGTGTGGGAGGGGTTGCAAATCTTGTCTTCCAATGCCATGTGCTATTTAGGTCTGTGAAAGTTGTGAAGATTCTGTTAGCAGTAAACACTTGGGCTCCCTACAAATTCTAATACATAATTGAGGGAAGGAACAGTTTACACTTAGAAGGCTATTAGCTTCTTTAAATCACTTGTTCTTTTTTGAAAATGGGTAATGTGTGGTATTGACTAAAGTTGCCCATACACACACAGAAAGAAACATGCTACTTGAGTGATAAATAACACAAGGACTAACATAAATGTTACTTGTAATGATTTTAAATAACCTTGTAATTCATCTTTTATTTCTGGTATCAGTGAAGATGTCCTAGTGACCCAGACTCCACTTTCTATCCCTGTCCCTCTTGGAAAGGAAGTTTTCATCTTCTGAAGATCTAGTTAGGGGCTTGACAATAATGATAGATTATACTGTTTACCTTATAGCCCTGCAGAAACCAGGTAGAACACATGAGGCATGACCTATAGAATTTCCAAAATACTTTTCTGGAATACCAGATAGGTTCAGTTATTGTATCAAGGACAGAGTACAGGAAGAAAATATCATCATAAAATACATCATATCATCAGGATGAATACGAAGACATCAGAGTTTACTACTGCACTAAGCTTATACATCTTTCATCCATAGTAACATAATTCAAACACTAACTTTTCAGCTCAGGGTAGCCTGCAGCCCCATGTTCTGTCTGTCTAAGAAGCAAGGCAACAGATTCTCTCTGCAAAGAATATCAAACATATATTAGACAAATATTCAGGTATTTTCTCTTTATTCTTGATTATTTTGTGATCAGGATATAAACTTTGTTACTCACACATCTAATCATTTAGCCAAACACTGGCTCAATTTAGGTATTTATCTAGGCTGATGATAAGAAAAAAAGCTATTATAAGAAAAAATTTGGGTCTATTCATTAAAAATATTCTATCCAGTGTAACTACTATAGGAAAATGATGAGATTCTTATTTCTTTAAGCTATTGGGACTCATCACCAAGTGTGATTTTGGAATTTCAGATCCTCCTCTCTTGTGCTTTATGGACAAGAAGTAAGCCATTTGGTTAGGCTCATTAAAATGGGTTTCTCTCTCTATGAATTCAGTGACCAATCTCATGATAGAACTCCAGAAGCCTGGTTTTATATATCATCATATATAGCATATAGAAAAATATAATCCAAGTTTCCTGGTAAGTGTGTTATTGTTGCTGTTGTTGTTTTTCAGAAGAAAACTGGTATCTATCTGGGATCTAACAACCCAATCTACTAACTAACCAGATAAGTCTTTTTTCACAGCCCCTTCCTTCTGTACCTCTTCTAAGACTCCTGCAATCTAGCTTGCTCATTATCACATTTAATTTCATCTACAAATCTGAATTGTTTGAATAAGAAGACACTGAGTGCTGGAGATATGGCTCAAAAGTTAAGAATATGTGGTGTTCTTGTTGGGGACCTGGCCATTGATACCAGAACCTACATAGTGGCTCACAATCACTTGCAATGCCAGTATCAGAGGATCCAAACCTCTCTTCAGTGTCTGTGGATACCAGACACTGAGATGGTCACATACATATGTATAGACAACACACTTATTTATGTAAGATAAAAATAAGTAGATTTTTGAAGGAGTGGATGTCCCTGCACCAGAAATTTCTTCAATGCTTTGTGAGACATGTGTCTTTCTTCTGCTCAGTCCTTCCTGCTACTACTATAAGATCCCCATCTGGTGTGTTGAAAGGATACTGCTTCCGCTACATTCCATCTTCCAAACTTTTGATTAAATATATATATATTTGATTCATTACTGAATCTCAGGTCGTTCTTTCCATCGCACATCTTAAAGAAGAATGGATTTCTCTAGCATTCAGCTGCTAGAAATGGGTGATTGCCACGAATGTACTATCTTCTTTTTTCTTTGTCCTTCTTTAGTTTCACTGAAAACTAATGGGTAATTTTGATGTTTATCTGGTGTCTGGCCTCTTATATGCATGGCATGGAATATACAGGTGAATGCTTACTCTTTCAAAGCATTTTCCAGCTTATAACATATGAAGAATTACAACTATAATAAATTTTCTTGCCAGTGATGGCAACCATCTTTAATCCCAGCACTCAGAGGCAAAGGTAAGTAGATCTCTGTGACTCCAAGGTCAGCCTGGTTTATAGAGTGAGTACCAGGACAGACATATTTACAACAGAGAAACACTGTCTCAAAGACATACAATAAATTCTTTTTCAATGTTCGTCTCCCTTGCAAGCCTTTCACTAAGGGATTTGTCTTAAAAACTGCTGGGTCCTCAAGAATGTTTGGAAATCCTAACTGAAGAATCAATGTATATTATTAAGTTACATGAATAATTTACTGAAAATAAATTAAGAACTTCATTATACTTTGTCATTTGTCCGCTGAAGTAGTAGTCTGAGATCTGTAGGCATAAAGTGAATTTGGATACTGCTAAGATATGTTTCTTCATTTCAAAGGCCAAACCAGCTCTTTACAATGACACCCTAGATTCGCACTCATGACTATGGGTGATAAAGCTGGTTTGGTGTTTAGAAAGATGTTGTATAGGGATGTAACACCATGGTGTCTAGGCCACACAAGGAAGTGATATATATTTGTTGTCTCCAAACTGCAGATCAAGAGGGTGAACTTTTCCTATAAACTGTGATTGAGCTGTTTGCAAACTAGTTCCCTGTTTTTCCTGTGAAGATTCATAATAAAGATTGACTTCCAAATTGTGGTGACACAAACAGCCCAAAACATGAGGTTACTAGTCCACCTTGGTAAGTGGGTTTCTGAGAATTCACTTACAGAGCCATGGAAGAGTTACTGTCCTCAGATTCACAAGGTGACATAGCTCATCACAATAAGCTCATTTATTTGTATAGTCTTATGTATATAGCAAAATAAAAATAATCTAGGACTTATTTCACCACCTAGTGTGAAAGCAACATAAGTGTTTGCAGGCAGACATATTGGACTCTTGGAAAGTCATGTATTTATGCAGATTCAGTCCCAGTTCAAATCAGGGATGCTGTTCACCTGTAACCAGCTATCACTCGAGGAAGAATGTCTTTGTCTGTGTAGTCTGTCATGCAGAACAATTCAGTAGTGACCCAGCATACGACTGGGTATTCTATGATATGGGTATAAATCTTACTACATTATTCCTGGAGGCTGGATGGAGGTGTCATACTCCAGGACCTGAGCAATGTTGTTTGGGATCTGTTTTAAACAAGGAAACATGCCTAGCACTCGATAGTGATTCAGTCCTCAATATAGATATCTGTCATGACTATAAACTAAACTAGGGCACCCTGTTAATTTAGATATAAAATAAATATTAAAAGTTGATATAAATACAGAACTACTGTCACATGTACAGATATTTACACAGTATGATTTCAAAGGAAGTACTTGCATGTTAATCAGTTTTCCTCAAAGACAGATCTCTCAGGTATATCAATCAGTATTAGTAAGAAAATCTGTGAGAACTCTGTTTCCTCTTGCATGAGAAGAGACTTAAGGAATATTTTTTCCTATTTCTATTCTTCTCTGAGGTGAAGAACAGAAGGAAGCACAGAGCTTGGGCTGATATCCTGCATTGTTGCGAAAGTCTCAGTGAACCCCAACATACACTCTAGTCTGCAGGATATCTGCAAGAACCCAAAGCCAATTATTTGCTTCCACAAGGAGGTTAAAGATCACAGGATCTCTATTTGATCATACTAACTCAGCAATAAGCCATATGTGGTTTTTCTCAAGAAAAGTGAGTTCTAGTTACTCTCTAAGAATGTCTGTTACTCTACTGTATTCATCCGAAGATATCACATTTATATCTGCTAAAGCTCCAATGAATTTCCTGAAAAAGCAGAAATCAAAATGGTTCTTTCCTGGAAGCTTCATACCCACTTAATAGCTTTCATGATGCTGGAAGGTTTATACAATTGCAGGAGGTAAAAATATCTTCATCAGTTTTACCCAGTAATGGACTCAATTTGTAATAAATGACTGACCTGTGAAGTTATAAGAATGGATTCAATAATGGAATAAATGTTATGGGAATAAACAACCACTTTCTAATCTGATAGATTCAAGAGCTGTCATGAATCTTTAACTAGACAGCTCCTATTCCTTAGGAGAGGAACATTGTATATTCTGATATTCTGCAAATAACCCACTACTTATAACCATTCAGAAACTTCATTAAGTACCACAATTTGCCCCAAATTAATTGCATTGGGTATTAAATGAAAACCAATATCTTTAAGGAGATTGACTTCACAGGAAAATTGGAAAATAAATTCCCTTCAGAGGAGTTCTGAGTTTTTGAGTCTGTAGTTCTTGCATCATGGAAGATTCTTCCTTGCTTGAAGTTTTTGTTTAGGGAAGAAGTATTGTGGTATCCTGGCCACTCAGCAGAATAATAACTGCCACAATCAGTTATCTCTATCTGTTCTGACTGTCAATACTCGAGATCAGATCACCATCATCTGTAGCAATGATTCCAATGAGAAAACAAATTTTCCTGGTATCATTAGATACCAGACACCAGGCCAGCATCCTAAAGCATTAGTGTATATATCACGGCTACCCTTGTGTCAGGAGTTCCAACCCAGTTCAACAGCAGTAATTATCATCAGATTTTTCCCTCATTATTGACAATATAGAGGTACCTTATTCTGACAGTTGTTATTGTTCTGAGTATCCCTTTACCTGACTCCATATCATAGCCATTGAGAAGATGATCAAAATAAATACACCTGGTCTGGCATCTCTGTTCTCTCTGATTTGCAGTTTCTCCAATTCTGTAACAGAAGATGTTGTTGCCCTGTGTAATAGTTTCATTTTCATTTTCTTTTAAGAATATCCATACTGCTCTCTAGAATGGGTCTACTAATTTACAGTACTGATGATTATGTATAAAATTTGTGCTATCTGTCCATCTTCATGAACGTTTGCTATTTTTTAAATATCCATTATTAATTGTGCGAACTGGAATTTAATTATACTTTTTTGGAATAACTTTCTTTCTGCTGGGTACCTTTAAAGTTGCGGGAAGTTGTTACATAACTGTTGGAAAAGAAGTTATCCATCCCAGCTATGAGCCCACTATAAAAATCCTGGAAAGACATACTCAACAACGTAATAGTCCTATTTCTCTTGAGGGGATAAGCATCTGCTTTTTCTGATTGAATTAGGGGCTTATGGCATTTAAGCCCCTAATATTGCATCATGACTTATATTGTAAACCTGGTCAAGAGTCCATGCCTGGGAAGATCATAGGCTTTTGAAGAAAACCTGCTCTTGTTGTTTTGTATCTATGGATTCATTGCAGCTATTGTTCTTTGCAAATAATTTTAATAAGATTGGAACAGTTACCATTTCATCATTCATTATTTTTGTGGAAAAAAGGTCTTTGATCCCACAGATCACTATGGAAACCTGGAACGTTAATCATATTCAAAGTAGGAAGTAACATATTTCTTCCCAGAATGCAGTGAGTGCATGGAAATTCTTGAGGACGTGGTAAACTTTTGCTCTCTGCAGATGTAGACTATCCTAACTATCTATTCTCTTGTTCCTGGCCTACCCTCCAGAGAGGCTTCTGTTAGCAGCTGAGAATAGAAGCAGAGACCCAGAGGCAAACATTATGGAGAGCAACAGAAAACATATGGAAGAGGGGGATGAGGTAGTTTGGGGATGAGAGGGGTTGGGGACATCCAAAGAGCAGGCCTCACAAATTCAATAGACCAGTGCTCTTGTGGTCACTAAGATGGAAGCAGTAGACATGGAATCTGGAGGGTCTCCTGGAAACGTTATGTCGTTGTCTGGCTTGGGGTTCTTCTGCTGACCCTAACCCTAACCCTAACCCTAACCCTAACCCTAACCCTAACCCTAACCCTAACCCTAACCCTAAGAAAGAAAAAAATAATTTTTAAGAAAACATTATTCTGAGGCAGTCTAAATCAGAAGATAAAGTTTTATAAGGTCAATTTAAGAAATAACTGTTCCTGTCACTTGGGTTGTATAACTTATCTAGTATATTCATTATATTAAAATCAATGTTTGAGCTCTGTATAAATCTTCAATAGCCAAACATAAACTACAATGATTACAGAACAATGAAGACAGGAGAAAAGGGATAAAGTGTCACTTAAAACCTGTCTGTAGCAATACCACTCAAATGTAATGTTGATTGGCAATTTTGCCAGAATAACAAAACAGGTCAAAGCTTCTCTGTTTGATTTGATATGCTGGAGCAATTCTCCAGTGCTTCATATGAAGACTTTGCAGATGTTTTTAAGAAGAAAGCACATGACACTCTTTAGTGTATCATGAAGTTCATGATGGCTGTTCAAAACCTATCCATGACTATTATTCCCCTACCAAAAAAGAAAATAAAGTCAAAGAGACAGAGAAAAAAAGAGGTAAGGAATGAAAGAAGGGTGCTTCTATTAAACTATGATGAAAACGATTAGGTAAAATATACAGAGTTTGAGCATGAAGCCTCTCCTCTTTCTTACCATGGATACTAACAGTAACAAGTTGACCAATAGTTCCAGCAAACTGATCTCTGGCTGTTTTCTAAGTTCATTCTCTTAAAAGGTAGTTGATGCCGTTTATGGATTCTGAGACACAAATATGCAAACATTAGATTGTAGGCTCTGATGTTCTTAGCTGAGTAAATAATATGGTGCTTTCAGTTATTTGTATTATTTAATTTGATAAAAAGCAAATATCTCAATGTTTTGTTTTGCTTGGTTTTGTTTTGCCTTTTTTTCTCTATAATGTGATACACTCCTAGTTCAGATTATTCTCCATAATTTTTCTCATACACAGGATTACTCTGACTTACCAGGCATAAACTTACCTGTTGTAGGAGGATGGGAAGTATTTATTCCATGATGAAGCTCAGATAAGGATGACTATTTATAATTGGAAAATCTAAGGCTCCATAGCTATTACCCCCAGGTATGGCAGCTGCTCAATTAAAGCCTTTCTCATACACAGTCATCTAATCCAGTTGTCTTTGTCAAAAAAGCCCTGGGAAAATGAGTATGACAAAGCATGCTCTGGAGTTTACATAGAAGCCACATACTGATAAACCTTCAGTTCAGGAACAGCAGGACAAATTATTGATTTTGCAGCATCTACCATGAATCCAACACTCTGTCTGATGCTGATATTGGGAGAGCCTTGGTTTTCTTATCCTCCTCAGGCAGTTTTGTTGTTATAAACATGAATGAGCTCCTGGAAGAAACTTTTCTCTGTCTCTGGAGGCAGTGAAATTTTCAAGATCACCAGGTTCCAGAGGCTGTGCCAATGACATGTGCCTGGACTAGTGTCACAGGAGTGGGCAAAGACCTGGAGGGATTTATGGATGATATGCAGATCAAAGCCAAGGGAAAAACTGTCTCATCCTCTTTATAACTTGTATTGAAAATTGATTATTTTCTCATACAATATATCCTGATTATATTTTCCCATTTTTCTATTCTTTCCAGTTCCAACTCAATTCCTTTCCTCCAGATCCAATCTTAAAAAGAATGAAACCTCAAGAGATAGATTAATGAAGCAAGGATGCAAGAAGATATATGGTTGTATATCCATCTGATACATGGCCAAGGGCTGTGGGACACTGACTGCACTGGGTGTCACACAGACTACAAAATATAGAGTGACATGTTAGAGAATATTTTGATTGTTTGCTTCAGATAAAAGAATTTCTAATCAACTGAATAGATCTTTGGTAAATATTTTAATATATGGTTAGATTTTAGTGTCAGAATTACCCTTGATTAAAAATGCTAACATTTCTAGATATCAAGGAGGAAATGTAGTGAGAATTTATAATAAACATACATTCAAAGTATAAGGCTTTGTCTGCTGTATTACTTTGAGTTCTTCCAATATAAGATTTTATTTGAAAATATCATATGAGAAGCTGCAAATCTCCTAGAAGACAACATTCAAAGGGAGAAGGGAGTAGCAATGAAATGTTTAGAAAGACACTTTCAGTTGCAAGCTTCTACAGAAGATGGCTAGAATTGTAGTTTAAATCACTTCTGAATTATCCCAGCTGAGTGAGTTAAGGGGGCCAGGTGTGCATGCACCTGAAACTTGGCCTGCACAAGAGAGTTGCAATTAAAATGTACTGATGTTCTGTCCCCAAGGGAATCATCCTTGTGTTTCCTGTATAAGCTACAATATCAATCTGACCAGCCATAGTCAAGTATCCATGATGCTCTGAAGTCACATAATTCATCATGAGTACAATGTTGAAGGCACAGCTTGTTGCACTTCCCTGACTGGCAGGACACTGGGAAACAATGCAGAGATGTAAGAATCAAATCTTTCAACTCTAGATCTTCATTTTTCCCAGATACCAGATATGTTCCATGTACATGGCTTTAGTTTAACTGAAACACGAATTCTCCTGAAAAATAATGCATAGGCTTTGGTGGTATATTATCATACACGAGTGAGAAGGACAACAAAAATAGTACATGCAGATTCACTCAATGAGCATCAGCCACACACCACCAACACAGAATATTCATAGAACTGCTAAATCCATTACCTACCAGCTCTAAGTATGTTACATCCCATTCTCAGAAGCAGGTTGGCATGGACAGCAGCTTAGTGTAGGCAGTGGGTCCTTACTCTTCTTTCATCTACGTAGGATGTAACCCTAGAGTTTCTAGATAAGTCCAGGCAGGGGTATAGTTATCAGAAGTCTGATTTTGTTGAAGTATTGAGGTGCTGTGCCACTAGTCATTCTCCATTCTAATAAATCATGCAACTCATCACTAAATATCAGAAAAGAAATAAGAATACTGATGTCCCCCAACCAAGAAATCAATTCAGTTCTGGGATGTAAAAAAGCTGCAGCTTTAGAAAATTTTAGATTTCTGACCGGTAAACACATTGAAGAAACAGGGCTTTGTCATGTCTATGACTACTGATTTTCTTACATTTTAAAGAGTATCAGAGGGTCATATTACATAGTTCAGAGTGTATGGGAATTTAGAGCCAAGTTCTGACATCTTGCTTTCAATCTCTGGAACTGACTTGCTAGCAGAAGATTGACTTCCCTCAGCTTGTCTTCTGGCTTTCACATGTGTAACATTACATAACCTTTCCCCTAAATAAATACAGAAATATGATAAATTTTAAGAAAAATGTAAAACGGTGGTCAGTCCTGGGGCCATTGCAAAAAAAAAAAAAACTGATGGTTTTAAAGGCAATTGATTTTAGTAGTGGTCAGGTTGCTTTTAGGAAGTGAAATAATTTCACATGGGTAGAAATGTTTTGCTCTCAAGGCCGAGAAGAATTAACAAAAACATTGAGGTGGTGTGCCTGCTTCTACCAAAACCTCAAAATTTCCTACAAAGACTGTGTGAATCTGAAATATGCTATCAGCAGTTAGAGGTACACAGAAAAACAGCTGGTCTCCCCAGCTGTGGTTTCCTTTTTGTTATGACTTGTATCACTGTTGGAGGATATTCATCATCTTGTGCACAGTAATAAAATGCCATACCTTCTGGCTCCAAGTTGCTGATGGTGAGGCAGAAATCTGTTCTATACCCACTGCCACTGAACCTTGATGGGACCCCATCTTCCATGTTGGATGAACCATAGATCAGGAGTCCAGGAGATTTCTCTGATTTCTGCTGATACCAATTTAAATTACTGCTAATGTCCTGACTGGCCTGACAGTTGATGGTGACTGTCTCTCCAAGGGATTCAGAAAGAGATGTGGATTGAGTCAGCTGGATGTCTCCTTCTGCATCTGAGGTTGGAAACATACAAGGAATATATTTTGTAGATTATACAATAGCAGAAATTACCTGAAGAATCAGGAAGCACTAGTAACTAGGGTACTAGATTCTATGTGTCGTCATTCCTTACCTGGGATCAAGAGCAGCAAGAGTCCCAGAAGGAGCCCTGGGGGATGCATAGAAATCATCATGCCTTAGTTTTTTTCCTCAGTGACACTGACACCTAAACTCTTTTGAAACAGCTTATTAAAAAGTGTTCAGCTCAGTGGTTTGTGAAATGAAACATGCAAATCATCAGGGATTTGCATAAAAGAAACAAACTGCTAGTTCATGACTGTAAGTCAGCTAGGGGATGATTCTTCCTTATAAGTCAGCAAGGGCCTGGGACCCCAGGTGCCTGATGCTTTATAATGAATGTGCAAATTTTTCTACAATGACTCTGTTGGGCCAAATGGATATTATTGATATTACCTGTGAAAACATACTATTGTGATGTGATTAATTCCAGTTGTAATGGATGTTTTTATGCTACTATTTTCTTATGGATTAGACTGTTCACTAAGTATAATCCCAGGAATAGAATAAAGCTCACACTCCTTTCATTGCTGCTTATATATGCTACTGATGACAAAATATCTTTCCTTTGCTCCATTTCCATGCTGTACTTCGGGGGAAACAGAAGCACAACATAAAACAATTTACCAGATAAAACTTCTGTGATTTATAACAATCACCAGGCTCTGACATCACTAATCTGCTCTTCTGCTAAGTAATCTGCCTTTCAGAGAAATACCCATGATTTTTCTGTTGTATTTCTTTTATCACTACCGGCAAGAATTAGCATTTCCCCTTTTTCCATGTGAGGAATCTAGACCTCCTTTCAGTCTCTCCTTATAACTAGGTATGTGTCTGCCTAGTATTCCTAGATGATACAGATTACTGCTCCTGTCCTCTATCTAGAGTTAAAGCAAATCATTGTTTCCAGGTGTAGCAGCTCTCTAATTAACATGCACTCATTCATACCTTTGAATCTTGTATGTCCTCTAAATATGTATATTTTATGGCATTTATATTGTTTATTGGTCCTAGAAATAATGGTTCTAAATGGATCTATTTAGGACAGTTGAAGTTATTGAGTGTGAACAAAGAAAAGAAAAGCAAGAATGAGGATGAAAACTTTTCATAGAGAGTTGCAGTTACAGTGGAGTTCAAGAGTTGGCCCTTCCATATTAGGTGATGCTGTTACTGTGGGCTCAGACTGTCAGATCTAGAGCAGTGGAAGGAGGAGATCACTAACATAGGTAGTTTCTCTCTGTATATGACTTATTCTAAGACTGTTTGAGGCATGCCCCAAAGGAAGCAGCTGTGTGCATAGATATGAAGATGTTTTCAAATGAGGTATAGGCAATATTGACAAAGTGTGATACATTAGAACAGTAAATTGATCCAATAAATAAATGAATGAATGAAAATAAGCTCCATGATAATTAATATAAGAAAGGGGATTTGAAATATAATATCTAAATGAACTGAATTTTTGAAATATCACTAGAATTATTTAACATTTATGCTTACATGATTTATCTATAAAAATGAGCACATGTCTCTTTGTGGATTAGTGTGAATTGAATTCTGTAGATCAATGACTTTCCATAACATAGATGAAATGACTTGTCTAGCTTTCCAAAGAACACAAAACTTTTAAATAATTCTACAAATTGAAAATAAATCACTGGTTTTGGGTGAATATCAATTTCTGAATCTAGAATTTTCAATAAAGATATTCTTTAAGCTTGAGGGGATCAAATGGTCACTAATAGAAGCAGCTATGGATAAGACATCAATTGGTCCAATTGCATCATTGAAGGAGACAGACAGTAATTACCATGCTGGAGAAAACTAGAATATTTAAATTAGACTAATACCTTAAATAGCAATACAAATTTAACAAGAATATCAACTATATTTACATAAATCCTCAGTAATTATAAAAGAGAAAAATATTTATGCAGCAGAAAATTTTGGCAGAGACATCTTAACCAAAGATCAAACTGAACATTTCAAGTAGATTGAATCACCCAAAATTGTGCACCCCCTGTTGTGGATAAACAAACAGTACCTCAGAATTTGACTGTTTGGACACAGGGTGTTTAAAAGTGGCAATTCTTTCCAGGTAATTTTGCTGATTTCTAGCCAATATAACTGATGTCCCAAAAAGAAGAGAAAATTAGTAACCAGAGGAATAATGGAAAAGACATTGAATACATAAGATGATGTTCTATAAGCCAAAGTGAGAGGTTCCAGATGAAAATAATGTGGCTATTTCTTTGGACCTTCTGCTGTACTTCACCAATATCGAGTCTAGAAGTGCCTGGTAGTACTTTTGTAGACATTCTGTGGACATTCGCTGGAGAGACACACAGAAATGAATATTCATCTGAGACAGTCCACTAATGGAACAAAGAAGAATATATTCACCTATGGGTGGGTGAGATAATGGTTTTATATGGATTGCTTAAGGTGACATGTCTTGGGGATCTGTTAAAGGAGTATGGGTGACTCACTGGAAAGGCCCACCACAGTGTGGCTAATGATTTACAATATCTGCATCACCTGAGTCTTCATCCCAGTCAGTGTCCCATATACTGTACCAACCACAGGTGGCAGTTTTAAAAGGTAGAACATAGGGAATGGCTGGAATCCTTTGTGGAAGATAAGGATTCACAATTTTCTTTCTTATAGGTAATCTTTTATCAGGCTCAATATTTTGACAATCCAGTATGATTAATCAAAGCTGCTCTAACTGGAAAACAACATTAAGAATATCATGGCTAAAAGTTAAAGTTATATCACAGATTCATAGCACAGATATACACTGTCCATTAGACAACAGTTTATCTAATTCTTGAGTCAAAAACAAGTCCAAAGGGAGAGGCATAACATAAATAAATGGTATATAATCTTGAAAAGCACCAATATCAGTAATTAAGGAAATAATTCAGACTATTCCAGGTAAAAGAAACTGATGAGGCCTGGGATAAGTATACCTGATTATTCTGGGTCATTCTGTGTCTATATGAAGATGTTTACAAAAGAGACAGAGGAGATGATTTACGTGGGTACAAAAGATACCATGCGAACAATAGAAACAGTGAAAAAGGAAAGAGTACACTAGACCAAAATGCTGATTACTTGTTGGTTTGGTTGTTTTGGAGCTATATAGGAAATAGTCGTTAGTAAGAAACAGACAGTAAATTCTGGCAGGTTGAACTATGCCTTACTCAAATGATTCCAATAGGAAATAAAATGGTATGTGTTATTTTCTGAGGCTGTGATTTCCCGTTTTTAAACAATAAACATCGAATCTCAGCAGTGTAGCATATTGTGATATTACAGATGCTTGTGGATGTTGAATAATTTTCTTCACACTTCCAATGTCAAATAGGGAAGTAATAAGAAACATAACACTTGAATTATAAAAAAAACTAACATGTATTTTATCATCAAATATTCATGCTAATTTAACATATTAATGAAAACTTCCATGTTGTGATTAGTAAAATAGGATAAGACATGTAAGTAAAGTGATGGTTAAATCCTAGATTTCTCATTTTTAATTTAAGTAGATCACATTTATAATATGTTTACTAGATAACTCAGAAGAGCAAAACTACTAACAGATGGAAAACGCTCACTCTGCTACATTGCATTTTTGAATGGAAAAACATTATTTACTATTCTAAAATTAGCATTAGCCAGGCAGTAGTGGTGCATGCCTTTAATCTCTGCATTTGGGATGCAGAGACAGGTAGATCTCTTTGAGTTCAAGGCCAGCCTGGTTTCCAGTGTGATTTCAGGTCAGCCAGAGTTAAAAATGAGGAAACCCTATCTTGAAAAACAAAAAAATTTGGATAAATCATTTTCATTTAGATATGTCTAAGGTGAGGTATGTAGCAGAGACAGAAGATGCACATACTTACATGAACACACACACGAAGAAATGTTAATATATATCAGGAATAATCCAAGAAAATGTTTAAATTATGAGAGGAAAATAGAGTTGTGGAGCTCACTATTGGTGGTTGTATCAAAACAAATATTCCAATATATAGCCAACTAAAGATGTATCTTTCGTCCATTTCATCCTGTGATTAGGCTCACATTCACCCAAAGGACACAAGGTAAGGCATGACATTGATGTATTTTATGTCAACCACCCTTCCTGGACGTTTTAGGGAATACCAGGTCAAATCTCCAAGCAATCTGAAGATCCAGTAGTGGGTACCATTCTCTGAATATGTACTTATTAATTTCCAAGTAGATAATATTGCTGTATTTACACAAAGATTCCATCAACTACTGCTCTGCCCTTGGAAGCCATTATTGTGTTGATAATCTGCTGTGAAACCACAAAGGTGCCAGTACAAATGATCCTCACAAAGATGGGGTGAGTGAGATAGAATCTATAATGAAAATTTTATAAAGGAAATAATATATAAAATATACTTCATGAAGAGTAAATAATAGTTGAAAAGCAATTATGGAATATCACCTGGAAGCCCATTAGTACCACTGCTTATTGTGCAATACTGAATCAACAGTTTAACATAAGACCACACACTTCCTGCTTAATTTATGTTTCTATTTTCAGTCTCCTTGTTTCATTTATCCATTGATAGTAGAAAGTGCCTTCCATGGGTTTTGGATATAATCATTTCTAATTAAAAATTTAATGTTTTATTTTATGTGTATTGATGTTTTGTCTGTGTGTGTGTTTAGCTCATATAGTCAATACTTTAGTACAAGCCAGGAGTTACAGTAAAAGTTACTGGAGTTACAGATGATTGTGAGCTGAACTGAACCCTGTTCTCTTTAAGAGTAGCTGTGTTTGAATTGCCATTACAGTTTACCTTCTAAAAGGAGATCCAGGGGATAAAACTCCTGATGCTACCTACAATTTAACTTCCTGTGGAACTCTCCTGCATGTCTCTAAGGATCCTTGATTTCTATTGTTTGCACAGGGTCTTGACCACATTAAATATGATGACACTTTACAGACCTTTTGCTCCTCTGCACTCCACACCTGTTATATTAACCCAAATGGTAAATCTTTCACAATACTTTGATTCATTGATCTATTTCACACTGATACTAAACACAAGTCATTGCTTTGCTTATAAAAGAACTGAATGCTTTAAAGAAAGAATAGGAGGGAGAAACTTCATAGAAGTTGAAGTGGAGCCTTTGAGTGTGTGTCAAGACCAAAGACTTGGTTCTGGATATTTATGAATTTTTTCCTCCTAACATTCTATATGTTTTAAATTTTAAAAAAATGGAGGATGCACATCAACATTGGCTCTGGTACTGTGACTAAAATAAGTGACAGCAGAGGGAAAATCAGGTGTGAAAGCTGATACTTCTTATTCAGGAAGCAGGTTTATGTGGAGTAAGTGTATTGGAAAGATTTTTTTTCCTCTATTGCAGACTGGAATTTTCAGAATTGCTAGCCTTCACTAGCTAACTGGGGAGTCATATGTACCCAGGCCACTCTCACATGAATTGACAGAGACTGGGAGATCTCACTGCTTGGCAAGTGGATTAAGAATTTATCTCTCTTTTATAATGTTTAATTTACTGGGTGTAATTTAAAGGGTGATGTACTTGCTACATGTACAAGACGTATGTCAGTAGCTCCCCCTGCTGGAAAGATGTTCAAAGCAACTACAAGATTGGGATTGTCCCAAATTCAGTCAGGCGTAAAAGCTGGAGTCACAATCACCAAGGCAAAAGCCTAGTGCCCTAGGGAAAAGGCTCATGAATTCAAGTAAGAGCGACATAATAAAGTTAAGATCAGGGCCTTAAAAATGGCTCAGAGGGTAAACACATCTTTCCAAAACTTGATGACCTGAGTTGGATCCCTTGGATCCATGTGGTAGAAATAGAGAACCAACTCTTGAAGGTTGTTGTCTGACTTACAGTCTGGTGCGTGTGTATGCACACACACACACACACACACACACACACACACACACACACACACACAAAGTGAACTTTGGTTACGTTCTATTCCTTTATCTTCCCCTGTTTTCTTCCTCTCTTCTCATTGACAGTCCTCTACTTCCTTTGGACTAGGGGTAGGGCTTTATGATCCTTTATTTTTAATGATTTAATTGTGTGTGTTGACATTCCTTAGGCAGGGCATTGTGGGTTGTACAAAGTGAAATAAGCTAGGGGGTGTGTTATCATTCCCTCATTGCTTTTCTCTATGTGTCTTGATGGTAGACTTGATGTGACTAGTTGTTATAACCACCTTCATATTTGGCTTCCTTGCCATGAAAAATATTATAAATATTTGACACAGGAAATAAGGTTTGAGGCAAATTTGGAAATGAGGGAGAGAACTTAAGTGTTTGTAGTATTTTGGTTTGTGACTAGTGATATTTCAAAGGTGTATTTCAACTCCTTTGTTTTTATATGCATTGAACATGTATAACTTTTCAGGAAGCAATTATCTCAGTGAAATAATATTTTTATATTTATTTATTTATTGTATGTTTGTAAATATTTGTGTGTCAGCATATTTATTTTAAGGCATACACATGGAGGACAAAACATAACTCATGAGGTTCAGTCCTCTCTGTCCATGTCAGTCCAGGGACATCTCAATTTGGCTTGGTGGCAGGCAATTTTATTTGTTGAGACACCTCACCAGTGGACTCAGTGAAATAATTTAGTACCATATATTAATAGTAGAAAAGTCTCCCAGGGGCTTGATAAATGGCTCAGCAGTTAAGAGTGCTCACTGTTCTTACAGAAGACCTGAATGTAGTAACTAGCACCTATGATGAGGTGATCACTTATTTTATCTGTAAGTTTAGTTCCAGAGGACCATGCACATCTTTCTGTCCTCTGTTGGCACCAGCATGCTTATGTGCTTACACAAAAAGAGAGACACCAGCATATACAAAGCAAGTTAAAAAATGATATGTTTCTTTCTCACCAATAGAAAGCTACTAGCTGTGTGCAAAGAGGAGTGAAAAGGGAATGTGTCATACCTCAGAAATAGAATTTGTAATTCAAAGTAATCTGTTACTACAATCTGATGGAAGCCCTTGGCCTGGTGGATTAATCTAAACTTGGTAGAACCCAGGAGCATTTGTGCCGAGAAAACTTCAATTGAGAATATGCTTCAATCATACTTACCTCTATGCAAATCTGTGGGACAGTGTCTTGATTAACAATGGATGCGGGAATCCCAGACCAATGTGGAAAGCGCAGCCCCTGGGCAGGTGTTGCTAGGTGATATAAGAAAATAAACAGATTAAACTGTGGGAATAAGACAGTAAAAGGCACTCCTCCATGATCTTTGCTTCAGTTCCTGTTTCTAAGTTTCAGTCTGCTTGAGTTCCTTCCCTAACTTCCCTTCATGATGGACTGTGAAGTGGAACTGGAAACTGACCACCTTTCCTCTCCTATTGATCAGGTCATAAATTACTTGCTGTGGAACAGGCAGATAGTAGTCTGACCCACAGGAGATGTAAAAACATTTCAAGCATGGCGGAAAGTGACTGCGGATCCAGGGGCCTCATTGTCCAGCCAGTTTAGCTTACTCAGCAAGCTTCAGGCAAATGAGAGTCCCTGTCTCAAAAAGAAAACAAAACCAAAATAAAGTAAAGTGCTTCTGAGGATTAGCTCAAGGTTGATCTCTGACCTGCACACATGGAGGTACACCCACATATGTGCACACACATATTCAGAAGACTGCCACCCCCTCAAGTGCACATGAAAGAAGACAATAACCTTAGAATTTTTGTGACTCACTTTTTATGACTGACACATATCGTATCCTAGTCAATATTCATGTGCTGTTGAGAAAAATATGTACTCTGCACTTTGATACAGAATGCTTGATGTGAGACTATTAGACCTAAATGGTCTACAATTTTAAAGAGCTAATGATGTTCCACTTTTGCTTACTGATATGTCTTATGCGCTTCTAAGTACAATACTAAAGTACTCTCCTTTATTATCTTTCTGTATATGTCTCTGCTAAGTTCTTCCAATGCTCATTTCCCATACTTTAGAGTTCTGACATTTGGTTCTTAGATCCTTACAACTCTTCTATTTTCCTGGTGACTATCTCTTATGTTTGAAGGAGTCAAACCTTGCTTAATTAGGTCTTTTATCATTTCTTGACATTCTCTGGTTTCTTTCTGTTAGGGGCAGATGGAAGGAGACCCCCAAGAAATCACCAGGACTCGAGATCGATGCAAAAGCAAGAGTTTTATTTTCAACATCTTGGGGTCCCCTCCAACAGATTCCTCAAGCGAGGAAGGTGGGTGTGACCATCAGCACACTCTAAGCATGGTTTATATATGCTTTTCAAAGGCAGAGCCCAGCAACAGAGTACCAGGCGCATTCTATTGGCTACACAGTGATGTGGGTACTAGACCTCAAACTGATTGGTGCTGGCATACAGCAAGGTTGTGGGCTCTTAGAAAATGCAAACTCAGGGTTTTAGTCATCGTGGGTGGGGGAAATTCCTAGCCCAAGGCCATCAGTCAGCGGTCCATGTCTTGTTCATCCCAGAAACTATCTTTCTTATTCAAGTTCCCGAAACTGTTCTGAGTTTGTATAGGCCCCTGACTTGGGCCTATACAGTTTTGGTGCTCTTAGAAGCACCAAAGTTTGACCATATGGGCCTTCAACTGCTACTGAGGTCACACTTTTTTCAGTGGCCTCTCCTAGCCTCTCACAGTGCCAAGCCTCAGCTGCTCTCCATGACTCCTTCATGCCTTTAAAACCAGCACCACCTGGGTAACTCTTGCAATATCAAGTCCTCAGGTGCAAGTCATAAGCAATAAAACAATCCCCACATAAATCAAACACCTGCAGATAATATAAAACTAGATGGGCTAGGCAGCTCCTCACCCAACACTGCACAAAACCATTTCAAACATAATGAAAAATGAACTCTACAACATATTTCAATAAGAAATTTATAGTATAAACTGTACCATACATATTCATACACACCATATTCTCACAAAGAAATACATACATATATCACCATACGTACCACACATATAGCATGTACATCATTTTCATAATGTTGAAATGTTCTTTTTGATCAATTCATTTTAATCTTGTATGTCAGATCAACTCTGATTTTTGCAGTCAGTGCAGATTATGTATTTTATCAGTTCTCAAATCTCATTTGAATGAAATCATACAGCACTTGTCATTCAGTGACTTACTTCATTTTCAGAGTGTAAGTGTTTGTTTAAAGGTTCACTCATATCCTGTGAATAAATAAATAATACTGTATATTCTAAACCTTCTAGTAATGATAGCATTTATTCTTCCATAGGGGTACTTTCATTTTTCTAACTTGTAAAGTTATTTTAAAAGGTACTTGGAATGTTTTTGAATCAGATTATACATCAATATGTATCTCCATTTTTCTTGAGGAGATACCTAGAATTGTATTTGCCAGTATCCATGTCAGATATAAAAATTAATCCTAGTATATTTTAGTAAATGTAAATTGTTATTGTTATCAATATCAATATTGTGTAATGTATATCTTTCTCCCAGTCATTGTGACATACTTTTCCTTAGAGTCAAAAAGAGATACTTGATTGTGAGCTTTTGAAGGTGAAGAGTTCCCAAGGGAGTGAGCAGAACAGAGTTACAAACCCAAGAAACAGACTCTGGGGAAAGCCTCCATGGTGCAATTCCATTTACTGTGTAGGGAAGTGGGTTTTTAAGGAGAAAGTAGGGCAGTATAGAAGGGGAGGTTCAATAGCATTGGTTTATGCTTATTACATACTCCAATCAGATTGTTAATCAGAGAGTAAAGGTCAGTAAAGGCCCAGTAGTCAATATTGGTGAACAAGATTACTGTAAAGACAGAGAAAGTAGGTACAGTTCTGATGGACTTTTCAACTAGTGTACCAAGGACAGGCCATTTAAATGGCCACACATGCATGTGTTACAGGCCGAGGTAACTGCTGAAGACTGCTTTTCCCTCCTACCATCATAATTCAGTAGCTATCAACATCTCCTCCTTTTCTCTTAATAAGACTAGTGTCTACATCAGTGTCTGAAGTAGTAGACTGTGGTACCATATATTAGGCCATTACCTTTTAGTGGTCATAGCAACAATGGTGGAGACCAACTTGTAAATAAGTGGTCATAGCAACAATGGTGGAGACCAACGTGTAAATAATTTGGATAAGGCTGGGGAAAAACATCGTAATGATTATATAAACATTTTTACTGCTGAACAATAACTCCTTGTTCTGCATAAAGCAGCTCAAGTGTCCTATTGCATTGTCAGTTAATAAATCTGGGTCTAATTGGCCTTAACAGGTCACATTTTTGGTATTTCAATAGGCAGGATTCAAGTTATATCCATACCCCCAGGAAGTTCTTTTGACTAAATGTTCCATCCTGAGGAAATGGGATATTTATTCTCCCAGACCGCTTCCTGCTGAAATTGGGGCATAGTAGTCAGGGGCCCCAGAGGGCTGGTAATGTAGTCAAAACCTGGAGAGTGGGTGTCAGGCAATGGGGTATTCCTCAAAAGCATCTGGTTCACTGATCCAGCTGAGTGAACAGGAGTGACATCTGCTGAACTAGTCTGGTCTGTATCAGTTCTCAGCTTGTAGCTGTTTGAAGCACAGAGCTGATTTTGGATAGTATCTGTCAGTCGGATAGAAATCTATTGAACATATTCTTGGAACAGAGGTTACAGTTTTGGAAACTTAAAGAAAAATCTTATTTGGAACTTTTAGGTCCATAGTCTTGGCAGCGGGAGGGGAAGGGTTCCCAAGTCGAGGGATGAGAGAGATATAAATCATATTCTCACGAGTGAGAAGGTGGCAGATTTAAGTCTGGATACTGGCCTGTGGGAGGTGAATCCAAGTCAACTTCCTGAAGCTCACAAGAGATTTAAGTTTACAAAAGATATAGGTAAAGTGGGTTATCACAATTTGTATTCTGTAATGAAGTACAGCTAACGTCATGTATTGGAGTACATATTATAGAGAAAGCAGCTAATAAAACAGTTGGAGCAGATTTTCAAATGGAGCATATCCATAACTTTGAGTCATCAAAAGCCATGACTCTGGGACAGAAGCATGAGCATTTTGTGTATCTAGAGCATTGGATATACAAATTTGACAGAAATGTTACAGCCTGTAGAAAGCATCTCCAAGTCTATATTTTGAAAACACAACCAAAGAAAATTTAAAATTTTGTAGTAGTGGTATCAGCTTATCAGAACACCATTAAGAATACTTATCCAGAGTTTTGTCAATGTTACAATTCTGAGTCTTTGATACCCAAATACAACTAATCATGCATATATCCTAATAGCTCTATAATTTGTATCTATACAGTCTTAAATCATATTTTAGATCCTCAGAGCCTACTTAAGATTTTACTTTTTATACACCTTAAAACATTTTTGAACCTCATATTTTTCTTAGATCTTAACACCTCCCCCCATTTTTAAAATTTAGCTGTTTATCAGAGATATGATTAGTTATCGCTTAGAGCAGTCACTATAGGGTTTTTTCCTTCCTTCTTTTTTAAATAAAGGAACAGCAGAAAAGTTACAACTGAAACCTGCTTATCCTTATACATGGAACTTGTTCAACAGACAAATCTGTCTGACTGTCAGAAGGGATGTTAGTAGCTCTCTGGCCGAACAAATAAGGTAGCTGTATCCTTGGGCAGAGGAGCTGGTTGATGTTTGTTGTTCATAAAACTGTAGTTAGTCATCAAGCCATTAGAGATCTGAGGAAGAAAAAATTATAGAATCTGAATGGTCTGTGTATCAATTAAAAATGACAGTGATCTATTACCTAGTGGTTTCCTGAGGCTCCTGTAATCTGCTGGGGACAGATGTCACATGCATAGAAGTAGAACAGTATTTGATCTCCAGGTATCAGACAGAATGGTGGGGGCCTCTGGCTGCCCAGGTCTGAAATGATTTCAAAGTACTGCTTGGAAGATGCCAAGAGAATAAAATTAAGTCGTAAAGAAATATAAAAATTAGATGTCATGGACTTGTTTTGGATTTTGTATTAATACTATTAATGTTGCATAAAAGTGCGTAAACTCAGTAAGTTGTTCAATAAGCTTATGAATCTCTGTTTTCAACAAAATCACAGAAATGTCAAAGGAAAAGGAAACTGAGCCTGATTTTTTATGATTTGTGATATAAACATGAACCCTAAATCAATAAGTAAAGAACATATAAAATGAAAGAAAATAAGCTTAGAGAAAGTAGAGTAAATCAATATTTAATGGAATTTGTAGTAAGAATCGTGTCTTATTTTAATTATTTATTTTTTATTTAATTTTTGTGCTATAATTATGTTATTGTTATTAAATTTTAATTTAATTTTTATTTTTAAATTATTTTTATTTAGGGTGAAAATGAATGTTTTTATGGCATCACAATTGGAAGTTTAACCCTCTGACTAAGAGGCTATTCTCCTTTTCCTATCTATGGCTTATCTCCTTTCTCCCACTAAATTGTCCCTTTTTCCATGCTTCTTTCATTGTGTGTGTGTGCGTGTGTGTGTGTCTTGTGCGCAAGTGCACGCACAAATGTGTGTGTGTGTATTCAGAGAGACAAGCAGATATCAGTGGAGCTAGACAAGAGATGAGGCAAATGTATAAGTGCATGTATGTGCGCATATGGAGTACAGGTGTAGGAGGTGATGTGTTTTCTAATCTGAGTTTTTCCATAAATTTTATTTTAACAACATTAGACTATTTTCCAAGGCTTTTTCACATATTCTAAGATGATTATAAAATTTTACACTCCTTTGTCATTTTATGTTAGCTATTACATATTCATGGTACATATTACTAATTAGCACATGTAAGCGACCCTAGTTTCTATAGAAAAGCATTTTAAATGTTGTCACAATTATTTTATTGTGTTGTTTAATTTTGTTTGCAGTTATTTTATTGACAATGTTTGTGTCTGTGTTCACCACTGAAATCTGGGTTTACTGTTGTCATGATGTCCATTTCTAGGTTGAGTATTGGGGACATCCTAGATCTACAGAATTAGTTTGACAATAGTCTATCATTTTCTATTGTATGAAGAGACTGAGTACCCAAGGTGTTATATCATCAATAAAGAAGTAGTAGAATTTTGCAATTATATCCTCTGGCTTAGTACTCCATTTGGTTGGAAGACTCTTTCCTTTTCCAGACCTGTTCATTATATGTCGATTTGTTTGGTTTTTTTTTTTTTAAATCATCTGGAATCCATTTTGGCTAGGAATAATGTCTCAGAGTTTATCCACTAATTCTGTGTTTTCAACCTTTTTAAATATGTCACGAGAAGGTTTTCTAATGGTCTTGTGGATTTCACTGGAATATAGCTTTCCCCTTTTCATTTTTAATTTGGGTTACTTTGAATGTTTGTTAATCTTGTTTACTTTTTCAAAAGCTTTTAATCTTCTTTAATTTTATGTGTTTTTCTTCTATGAGTGTCTATGTACCACATGCATTACTGGTGCCAGTAGAGGCCAAAAAATGGTACTAGAGCCTTGGAAGTTAAAAAGGTTTGTCAGCCACCAGTTGGGTCCTGGAAATTGAAAATGGGTCTCATACAAGAACAGAACCTGCTTTGAAACTGAGACATCTCTCCAGCCCCTTGATTACTTTTATAAAACTATAACATTTTCATTCATTGACATTTGGGAAGAAGAAGGACAGCATTAAAGAAAAGAGACTAAGAAATGTTCTACATATGTGAAATTGGAGAGAGAGAAAGAGAGAGAGTGAGAGAGAGACACAGAGAGAGATTTGTTGATAAAAAGTAGCAGAGAGATGTCTACAAAGCTGCTAGAGATATCAAGTACAATGGCTGATGAGATATGTATGCTATGCCTTTTCTTACACAATAAGAAAAAGGGAAAAGAATAAATACTGTCCAATTAAAGTCTATGAGACAAATTACTGGAGTGTAGTAAGACATCAGGAGGACACTAGACTATTCAAACTAATCAAATGGCCTTGTAGAGAATGTGACTACGATGTACTTAGTGTCTACAATCCTGTGTCACTGTATGAGAACATTTTGCATAGGAAAGAATAAATGTTATCATTACTAGAGAATAATCAATAGAAATTCATTATTTATTCACAGAACACAAGTGAACCTTTAGAAAAAGTTATATTCTGAAAATAATGTTAGCCACTGTAAAAACATTTGGTGTATTATTTCAATCTTATGAAATTTGATAATGGAAAAGAATACATAATGCATCCCTGCAGAATATAGATAGACATCTCAGCAGTTAAATACTTAAATGAGAATTTGAAAACAAACATGCATCATTAAAAGGAAGCAATAAAAAAGTTCTAGAAATTAATTAAAAATATTAAATGGTGCAGGGTGACGGTGGCACTTGGGTTTAATCTGAGCACATGGGAGGCAGAAGGAGATGGATCTTTATAAATTTGAGGCCAGCCTGGTCTACCACATGAGTTCCTAGAGATCCAGAGTTACAACAGAGAATCCCTGCCTCAAAAAATATTAATTTCTAAAATCTTCAACTATAAACAGATTAATAAGATGAAATTCTCCCAATGCAGAGATAATATCATGGCTGTTACAACTTCAAGGACTAGAAATTGGTGTCTCTTTATGTAGAGCCAAATCACTCATCTACTTAAATGAGTCTAGCCAGAGGTCACTAAGCAAACATTCACCAAAGTTCCTCAGCACCTCCTTCTCACACAGACGCAGAGTTCTCTGCTCCTTGCCAGTCAAGCAGCACATTGCATCTGGGCCACCCAGAGCAGTGAAGTTTTTGTAAGGGTCTGCATCACTGTGGGAGGAACATGTGTACTTTGCATGCAGTAATAAACTCCCAAATCCTCTGCCTCCACTCTGCTGATTTTCAGTGTGAAATCTGTCCCTGACCCACTGCCACTGAACCTGTCAGGGACCCCAGTTTGCCGTGTGGATACCAAATAGATTAGGAGCTGTGGAGACTGTCCTGGCCTCTGTAAGAACCAATTCAAATAGGTTTTTCCATTACTATGTAAGAGGCTCTGACTTGACCTGCAAGAGATGGAGGCTGATTGTCCAATGGGAACTGACAAAGAAAGTGGAGTCTGCGTCATCACAACATCGCCATTGGTTCCTGAAATTATAATAGAGTAGTACAAATTAATGTGAAAACTTACTGAACTTTGTGAATTCCTTAATGTTATTCATTTCAAGCGAGATCGTAGAATTTTCTGTCATTGTAAAAAATATACCAAATTACTAGGCACAAAGCAATTGAGTTAAATTTCCTAAAGTTCATAATCTACACCTCCCCATCCCACTTATATCAGAATATCTTAGAAGAGCGGCTGTCTCCTCTGGAATTTCTCATTATCATATCAAACCTCACATGCATGTCTTTGAGAATGGGGCCTGCCTCATCATACATGTACAGCATACATAGGCAGCCAGCTGTCTCACACTCAATTTCCATTCTCCTCACTCAACTCCCTCCATCCTTACCAAGAATTAAGATCAGGAGCATAAAGAGAAACTGGAAAATGCACATCATTTTGAGGAGTCGAGCTAAGCAGAGAGATCAGTGAAGGAAAGAGGACAATAGAGTTTTTATCTCAGGCAAGCAAGGCAAAGACCTCCCTAGGGAGCAATATGCAAATACAGTGGTCTTTATTGCAGTGTACACTGGAGACAGTTATGTGGGATACTTACATTTGAAAAACATCCCCAGAAGTTGTTCTAAATCAGGAAGGAAAGTAATAAAAGATAATGTGGCAACTGTTGAGAGACTAACAGAAAGCTGAAAGATTGACAATGTGTTTCCACTCACTTGTAAATATGGATTAATGAATTCATCTGGACATCTAATTTGAAACTTACTTAAACTTTATCTAAACACACACAAATAAACTGAAGAGAACTAAGGGAATGTAATGAAGACACACAGATCATGATTGCCATGGATGAAATGAGCTCCCAAATATTTGTGCTCATTGTCTCTATAGCACTGCAAGAACACAAGATGGAAGTAAATCTCTCAACTCTCATTTCAACTTATTGATTGTACTCTTATTCAGTTTTAGAAAATAGACTTCTGATTATAATTAAGACAACCCATTTCAGTGTTCAATGTGTTTCACAAACAAAGGCATACTATACGCATTACCATAAGAAGCACATAAGCACAATATTTTGTAATATCAAAATGTTTTCTTTTTATCCATTTCTCTTAAGCTTACATACAACACAAACTCTGAACTTCTTACTCCTGATGCACATTTTTAATTCTTTCCGTTATCAGAGCTCATAAGAATGAAATCACATACCATGTGTTTTTCAGTGGCTAACCTTTTTTTTCAGAATATAACTTTCTTCTAAAGTTTCATTCGTGTTCTGTAAATAAATAATGAATTTCTATTGATTATTCGCTAGTAATGATAACATTTATTCTTTCCTATGGACATTTTGATTTTTCTACCTTGAAAACTTATTAATAATTATACTATTAATACTTTTGTAGCAGATTACATGTGAACATTTATCTCCCTTTTTCTTGAGCTGATACCTAAGTGTGTATTTTGCTACCTCCATGTCAGTTATAAAAGTGAAACCTAGTTGTGCTTATTAACTGTGGATAGTTTTCTGAAGTGGTGTCAATGTTTTGTTAGGCAAACATTTCTCTCAGTCATGGTGACATACATTTCCTTATAGTCACAAGAGATATTTGATCATTTCGTTTTTATCTTAATAGTTCTATTTTATTTCATCACAGAAAAGAGAGACTCTGACCCAAAGTATAAATATAGATTCATTGCTTACACTTGGTTCACAGCTGTCCCTGTAGTTTTCAGTTGTGTTTAATTTTGTCTGTATGTCATTGACTACTTAACATAAATACCATTTTTTTGCTTATGCCTTCCAGATTTGAGACACAATATGGGTGCTGTTTTTAAATAGATGATAAGATGTACAAAGGAATTCGCTGTAAAACCAACAGGTTGCGTATGACAACTAACTCAGTCACATTTCCTCTGCAAGCAGTTATTTTCACAATTATCATCTTTGCAGTGTGTGAGGTTTCAAATGACAGCTCAGGATATCCCAAATATTGACTCAATTAGCTATATAGAAAGACATACAGAAAGACTGAACACATCACCGTAGCATGAATAGAGGGAGAATAAGTACATATTCATATAAAAACAGTTACATGTGGGAAAAGTTAATTCACTTCCACATATAAACTACCTGAAAATTATTATAGACCTAAACATTAACACAAAACTATGGTATATAAGCACAGGTCATTGTATCCTCAGAGAAACACTAAGAGAACCAGGAATGTTTATCATGCAGGGGGTCTCCTCAATGGAACATAAAGTCAAATACCTGCATTCCACCCAAAAGACTGTGAGTGGAGGTTGTTAGCAACCTGGCAATCTTCTTGCTCTATGTAGTGACATGCTTCACCCTAATTCCCTAGATCAATGTTTCCAGAATCTAGACAGTTATTATTGGCTTCCACTAAGTAGAACTTAAATTTAGGGAAAATGTTACATATTATGGCCTGCTAACCTCTATGATATCTTAGTCAGAGACCACATCAGAGTCTAGTCCCTTTAGCTATATGACTCACTGTCACAGACACATGTAGGTTGTAAAGAAGTTTCTGTGTAATCAGACTTTAAGCTTCACTGAGTGCCTGGAATTGGAATGATTATTGCCTAGAAAACTGGTATGTGAATTATTGTTACCTAGAGACACTTTTCCAAGTTCTGTTGTGTTTAAAAATGCCCACAATAATCAGTCTGATATCCAAACTCCATGAAGTCTTGATCCAGGTTGATGGAGTCAGTGTGAGCCAGGTTTTAATTCTCATCTCTTCATGTGGTTTGCTTCTCTGACCAACACCTGCAGAGACCCAATGAATAGAATCATGAAGTAGTTCCACTTCTACTTCCTTCTGTAACATGCTGATTTCCATAATGGTTATACAATTGTGATCTGCAAGCAGCAATGGAGAAGATTCCCCCTCACTGGCATGAGATGTCATTTGTTTTATTGATCTTGGCCATTTTAACTGGTGTCTGGTGAAATATTAAAGCAATTTTGATTTGCATTTTCTTGATGACTAAGGGTGTTGAACATTTCTTTAACTGTTTCTGTCATTTGTATGTCTTCTTTTAAGATCTCTCTGTTTAGTTCTCTACACCACTTTTATTTGGGTCATTTTTTTCTTGATGTCCTATTTCTTTGGTTGATGATATATATTAGATATCTTCCCTCTATCAAATGTGTAATTGGTAAAGATTTTTCCCATTCTGTACACAGTGGCTTTATCTAAAATATGGTGTCCTTTAACACAAAAGGTTTTCAGATTCATGAGGTGCCATTTATAGTTGGTCTTTGTGCCTGTGCTAATGGTGATCTGTTCTGAAAGTCATTTCCTGTGTCAGTAAGTGCAAGACTATTCCCCACTTCCTCTTTATCAAATTCAGGGTATCTAGACTTATGTTGAGGTCCTTCAATCACTCTGAGTTAAGTTTTGTGCAGGGTGATGAGTAAGAATCTATTTGCATTCTTTGACAGGTAGGCATCCAGTTTAACCTGCATCATGTGTTGTGGATGTTGTCTTTTTTTCTCCAATGCGTATTTTTGGCATATTTGTTAAAAAAAAATCAAGTGCCCATAGTAGTGTAATTTAATGTCTGGCCATGTGTTCAATAACATTGATTAATGTGTTGATTTTTATGCTGCTACAATGCTGTTTTTTTCACTACAGCTCTGTAGTACAATATGAAATCAGGATGGTGACACTTTAAATTTATGTCCATTTACGTTGATAATGGGGATGCTGTATCCTGCCTTTATTGTGTTGAAGTATGTCCCTTGTAGTCATAGTTTCTCTAGGCCTTTTATCATGAGTGGGAGTTATTTTGTCAAAGGCCTTGCCTGCATCTAATGAAATGATTATGTGCTTTTTGTCATTTGGTATGTTTATATGATGGATTAAAATTATTGATATATATTTATTGACCCATAACTGAAATTCTGAGAATAAGCCTACATGATATTTTTAGATAATACTTTTAATGTGTTCTTGAATTCAATTTAAAAGTATTTTATTGAGAATTATTACATCTCTGTTCATAATAGAAATTGGTCTTTAGTTTTCTTTCCTTGTTTAGTCTGTGTGGTTTAGGTATCAGGGTAAATGTGGCCTTGTAAAAAACAAAATAGGTAATGTTCCCTCTCTTTATAAATTTCAGGTTGATTTGAGTAACATTGGCATTAATTTTACTTGGATGTCTGGTAGAGTTATGCATTGATTCCTCATGGCCCTGGAATTTTTTTTAAGTTAGGGGACTTAATTACTTCTTTTAGAAGTTATTATGCATCAGGTTAAATTGATTATCTGATCTTAAAACTTTGGTAGGCCATATATATCAATTTTGTTCCCAGTTTTTAAGGTATGGCATTATAATTCTCTGGATCTCCTCAGCATCTGTTGTGATATCCCCACTTTTGTCTCAATGACACTAACTCAGATTTTCTTTCTCTGTCTTTTAGTTAATTTCATTAAGGATTTGTTGTCTTATTGTTTTATTTTCAATAATTCAATTTCCATGATTGCTTTTGCATTGTTTTTTATTGTTGTTTATGTGTTTGTCTTTATTTTGTAGATTTTAGCCCTGAGTTGATTATTATTGCTTGCCATCTACTCCTTGAGTGCTGTTTCTTATTTTTGTTCTAGAACTTTCAGATGTGCCAGGAAGTTGCTACTACAAAATTTCTCCCATTAATTTATATACACACTTATTGCTATAATCTTACCTCTTAGAACTATCTTTGCTGTGTATGATGTTTGAATATGCTGTATTTTCATTTTCATTCAATTTCGTAAATTCTTTAATTATTTCTTATTGTCTGTCTTGAACAAATTCTCATTCAGTAGTGAGCTGTTCAGTCTCCATTAGTTTGCAAATTTTCTGCTGTTTTTCCTTGCTGGTATTCAGGTCTAATCCATAGTGGTCAGAAAATATGCAAGATGGTATTTACATATTTATTCAACTGCTAAACTTTGCTTTGTGTCCAAGTATGTGGAAACCTTTGAAGAACATTCAATGAACTGCTAAGAAGAAGCTATAGTCTTTTGTGTGTGTGTGAAATGATGTGTAAATAGGTTCATTTGGTTTTTGTATTATTTAATTATAAAGTGTCTAGCTTTTTTGTTTTCTCTATATGACCTGTTTATGGACAATAATGGGGGTTTGGAGTCACCCACTCTAACTGTATGAAGGTCAGTATGGGATTTTAGGTGTAATAATGTTTCTTTTATAAACTTATGTACCCTTCTAGTTGATGCAAAAATATTTAGAATTTCTATTTAGAAAATAGAAAATTTAGAATTTCTACCTTTTTGGTAGGTTTTTCTTTGATGACTCCAGAGAAACCCTAACCCTAACACTAACCCTGACCCTGACTATGTACTTTAGGCAATACCAGGTCAGTTTGCTAAGCAAATGGCAAATCCAGTCGAGAGTATTCATATCAGAATATTGTTCATCATATTTTCCAAGAGTAAAGGTCCTCAGTTACTGCCCTGCTCTTGGTGCCATCAATGTGTTGATAATCTCCTGTGAAATCACAAAGGTAGCTGTACAAATGATTTCCATATAGAAGTGGTGAGTGAGATAGAATCTATAATGCAAAGTTTATAGAGTAAATATTATTTAAAATATACTTCAAGAAGAATAAAAGTTCAAATCAATTATGAAATGTTACATGGAATCCCAGGAGTACCAATGTTAGCGATGTGCACTATTGAGTCAATGGTTTCACATAAGAGCACATGATTCCTGCTTAATTTAGGTTTCCATTCTCAGTCTCCCTGATTCTTTTAACCTTTGCTTGTAGAAAGTGCCTTCCCTAGCTTTTGGATATATTCATTTTTAATTGAAAATTATAATGTTTTATTTTATGTGTATTGATGTATTGCCTGCATGTGTGTCTGATTACTTCATATGGGCAGTGCCTGTGGGAGCCAGAAGAGGGCATTAGATCCCTGGGACTAGAGTTACAGATGAATGTGAGCAGAAGTGAACCTTGTTCTCTTTACAAGCAGCCATGCTTGAATTGCAGAGCCATCACAATTAACCTTCTAAAGGGAAATTCCTGGACACAAAACTTCAACAACTTAACTTCTCATGAGAATCTGCTGTATGTCTCTCAGGATCTTTGATTTCTATTGGTACAAGGTTTCAGCTATCCTAAATTTTCAAACTTGAAGACCTTCACTACTTACACTCATTCATTTCTTTATAACCCAGTACTAAGAAATAAATATTGGAGTGGAGTCGCATGTTCCAAGACCACTATCACATGAGTTGACAGAGACTTGGATAGCTCACTGTATGGCCAGTGGTCCAAGAGTTTATTGATTATCCTTTGTAATGTTGACAATGCTGCTTGCCTGAAGGCTGACAAACTAGCCTAGATAGACCTGTGTTAGTAGCTCCCCCTGCTGGAAAGATGTTCAAAACAGCTACAAGGTTGGAATTGTCCAAATTTCAGCATGCAGATGTAAAACCTGGAGTCACAATGACCAAGGCAAAACCCGAGTGCCCTAAGAAAAAGGCTCATGAACTTCAGAAACACAGACACTATAAAGTTGCAATCATAGCCTTAAAATGTCTCAGGGGGTAAAAGCACATTTGCCCAAACCTGAAGACCTAAGATAGATTCCTAGAACCATGTGTTTAAAAGAGACAACTAACTGTTGCAAGTTGTTCTCTGACATACAGTCGTGTGTGTGTGTGTGTGTGTGTGTGTGTGTGTGTGTGTGTACACTGAACTTTGATCAGGTTCTCCCCTGTATATTCCCGTACTTTCTTTCCCCTTCTCTTGCCAACATTCTTCTTCTTCCGGAGAAGTCCTTCTGTATTCATGTCTTTCTTGTTTCTTTATTTAGAGCTCTCTTCATTTCATTAGTGTTGTCTTCAATCAAGAACATGACAGTGACAGATTTACTTGAGTAAGAGTACTTTACCAGTTGCAACACTACTGAAGTAAATGACTTGTGCTATCCCCACAGCAACCTTTAACTTATTATAGATGGTCTAGGAGGTGTAGAGATTTATCATGATGTCCTGTATAATGACCTGATTGGGTGTGGTAACATTCTTTAGAGTGTGTCTTATAATAGTGTGTTTGCTAACCCTCATTGCTTTGCTCCATGTGTCTTGCCTATAGACTTGATGTGAATAGGTGTTATAAGCTCCTGTAGACTTGGGATAAAACTTGGTTTTTATTAAAATTTATTTATTATTTGTGCATTGGTAGTTTGCTTCCACATGCTTAGTTCATGCCATGTGTGCCTGATGCTTTCTAAATCCAGAAAATGCCATCAGATCACTTAATACTTGTTACAGAATGTTGTAATATTCATCCCTTTAGAAATGTAGCCAGGGCTCTTATCTCATGAACTTTCTCCAGAAAATTATAACTGAAATCCTAGACTATGAGTTAGAATAAACCTAACATTGCTTTTGTGAGTGCATTTTATTACAGCTACATGAAAATAACTAAAATAAGGGGCTCATAGGATGAATATATAGAAAGAGATAGGGTCTGGCTGTTTATTAACTGAGTATGATCCATTTTTGGGAAATCTGTGTATGACAATCCTGTTGTTAAGTCAAATGTCAAGTTTCACTAAAGTATTCATTACCTTAACACCTGGGTGGGCACATCTTAGTGACTTTAATCCAACTGCAGCTCCCAAATGTACATCTTACACATTCATTACTATGTACTTGCCACCTTTTTATCTCCATGGACCTACACACAGCCGTGGCCATTGCATTCTACTTGGAACTGTGGGCAGATTTGATGGTGGTACAGACTGACAGAGAACATAGAACTTTCAAAATTCAAATAAGCAGTTGTTGGTATGGAGCTCTAGTTTTGAAAATGGTTGACAATTTGAAGAGAAGAAAGAAAGAAAGGGATAATGTCCTGAGACATCCAAAGAAAAACATGAGACATCCAAAGAAAAACATGAAACATGTACAATCAAGCTAAGAAGGGAGCTCAGATCATAGAAAGTGACAAAGGACTGATGAAGGGAGCAGTCCAATATTGCTTAGGTGATTCAAAACCCACACCTTCCGTAGAGTCATGACACAACAATGATTTTAAATATTCTTCATGTCAACTTCAAGAGTATCCGGGGATGAGATCAAAGAATATGTATTTTTGTGTTCAACAATGTCAATAGTCAGAAATAAAATGCGCGAAATGGACACAAGTTCTGAAAGAGGAAATAAAGCTAATAGATTCTCTGTGTGTGAATGTGTGTGTGGGTGTGTGTATTATGGATAAGGACACAAAACACATATGAAAATGTTAAATGCAATATGAAGTCCAATATCTTACATTCTAAATGTATATAAGTTCATGGAGTTTCATAGACACTGGATCTGGTCAATTTCAGTGTATGATATTCTTACATGTCCACACGTTTTGATGATAAAGTTTATAGTTTTTTGAAAGAAACAGAAAATGAATGAATAGGGTTTCTTTAAAATTGCGGCAGTGTTTCAAAGGATCATTCACCCAGAAAGAGAATGAAGAGGGACATCCTGTGATAAAAAAAGAACATACCACATACAAATTCCTAGTCTGCTATTGTTTTTTTTTTTTTGACTGAGAGATAGGAGAATGGTCTCTGGAGACAGAATCCTTCTGCTCCTGTTTGTCTTGGATACCAGAGAATTCTGGTGCTTATGCTGAGTCTCTGAGATGAGCCCAGATAATCATAGAGCTGACCACATCTGTGTACACCCCTGCTGATTTGCATGTGCATGAAGCACAGCCCAGTGCTCTGAAGATTTCTTAAGAGCATATCCATGCCATTTTCAAGAGTCATTCTCAGTGAGGATACACCATCAACATGAGGGTCTTTGCTGAGCTCCTGGGCTGTTGCTGGTCTGGCTTTCAGGTAAGGAAGACAGAAGTAGAGAACTTTGTACAAAGTATGGTGAGTGGTGCCTGGCTTTTCATGGAAGTTGTCTCATAACATGGAAAACACTGAATATTTGTTTTATGCTTTGAACCTCAGGTGTGAGATGTGACATCCAGATGACCCAGTCCCCACCCACTGTGTCTGCATCTCTTGGAGACAGAGTCACCATCACTTGCCGTGCCAGTCAGAACATTAATAGTTGGTTAGCCTGGTACCAGCAGAAACCAGGAAATGCTCCTAAACTATTAATCTATAAGACATCTAATCTGCAAACTGGGGTCCCATCAAGGTTCAGTGGCAGTGGATCTGGGACAGATTACTCTCTCAGCATCAGCAGCCTGCAGTCTGAAGACATTGCCACTTACTTCTGTCAACAGGGTAATAGCTATCCTCCCACAGTGATACAAGTCATAACATAAACCTTCCAGGCATTCAGGAGAATAAGGTTGAGATGCCCCAGCTGCTCTTCCTAGTGCCTGCACCTGCTTTCAGACTCAGCTGAGCTTTGAATATCATTGGCACAATTAACTAAAACTGTCAGTGTTTCCTCTTTGCTTCAATCTTTCTTTGTCTGAGGCCCAAGAGTACAGATAGACAAAATTTTTCACAATGTGTGAAAGAGTAGCCTTTATGTTAGAGTAATCCTTGCTGTGCTAACCTTGGAATCCATACGGAAAAACCCTTATAAGAATACCCTAGGAATACTTCTTTAATTGAGGTAACTGGTATCTGGATTAAAGCAACTTCATGGTTTTTGACATTCTATGATGTGATATTACAATGTCTCCTATAGCTTGCATATGAAATATGAGGTCATTACATTGGTTTCAACTATGGTTCTAGAATCCTTAATTCTATATTCTCATGCTGGAAGAGGTAGATCAATGAGGGCAGACATTGTGTATACATTATTTGTGACAATTTCCTTCTTAGACCCTGTTTTCATCATCTCCATCCTAGTTCCTCACTGAGGATAATGCAAAGAGGAAGAATGGAATACATTTGATAAGCATGCAAATGAAGGTATTGGGGAAAGGAAGACAAATAGCAGTGAATGGCTTTTTAAGACTCCAGTCACACTCATGGATTTGGAACACAGATCTGGGGGTGTTATTGATCTTCTGATCTCTCCTTTCATATTCTACATGTAATAATTTAATTTGGAATAATCAGAATTCTGCATATATCATGATACACAGAAGATGACAGTACCTAAATAAAAGAACTGTAGCAAGGGAAGACTACCAGATTTGCAGTGGACCCACAAGCTTAAAATCTCGATAGTTTTTCCACTGAGAAATAAAAACACGTTGAAAAAAAAAAAAGTCATGCTTCATTTGACTCCAGATGTGGTTGTGTATCCAAGTCATAAAATGTTAAAAAAAAAATTTTAAAAATTTTATACAAGTAAGCTACAGAATACTGATGTCCATCTTATATATAAGCAAGTAACCAGGAGAATCACCAATATTGCATGTTTCAGAATGAGTAAGAAAAAAACATGATTTTGAAAATGATGTTATGCAAGAATACAAGAAGCTTCAATACAGCTCTCTACATATCTCTGCAAAACTATATTGCTATTGCTTCATAAAGCATGATAAGAGATCGTTCTTTAATCCAGAAACAACCTCAAACACTCTACTGCCCATTTTCTTCAGCAGATTCCTTTTCCCATAATGACTACCTATGAGAAACAACTCAAAATGACTTACTCTAAGGGTAAATACCTACACAAAAATTGTTATTATCACATAAAAGGACAAGGACAGTGTGTTCAAATATGATTGCTTACTTGAACTTATATGTTGTACAGATTTAGTTGAAATACCAGGATATTGTACCAGGTGTCAGGATTGTCACCTTGGTGGTTTGTGTATAGTGGTGATGGATGGAGCAGCCATGAGTGAAGCATCATGTTGTGTTAAGCTGCACCAGTACTCTGAATGTATACTAAGCTATATTCTGTACATATTTAATATCTCTGTCCCTCAATAATTTGCTTTACTTAACAAAATAAAAAGACCAAATCTAAACATTTAAATTACTACCAAGGAAAGAAGAAGCATACAATAAATATATACAAAAACTTATTCATGGTTAATAAAAGGTTAAAACTTCTCTAGCAGAGTGTGATGAACTCACAAATGGACAGAAACAAAAAGGAACAATTAAGCCAAAGCCTTTTGCTGAGGAAAAAGTGCTGAACTCCCTAACCAGTGTTCTTTGCAATTCATGCTACGGTACTCAGTGGAGCTCAGCCTCTGCTGTCTTATCCCCACTTGATATGGCAGTTGGTCTCACTCTACTGCACACACCAGGGCATTTGCATTTTGCTGCATAGGAAGGCCCACCATGGAAAGTCTAAGATTAAAGTCAAGCTGTGAAATTGCCTGGACTGACCAAGATTGTCCAGTTATACTCAGAAGACAGTACCCTGCAGTCCTCTGGTGCTGCTCATTCTCTAGATCCATGGTAAGGGAAGAGGAGAGGAAGATGAAGAGTAGGATACAGGGTGAGCATGGGGCCACAACTGCCCGTGGTAGGGCTTCCCATGTGTGTTGGGGAGGGGTTGCAAGTCTTGTCTTCTAATATGCCATGTGCTATTTAGATTTGTGAATGTTGGGAAGATTCTGTTAGGAGTAAACACTTGGGCTTCCTACAAATTCTAACGCATAATTGAGGGAAGGAACAGTTTAAACTTAGAAGGCTATTAGATTCTTTAAATCACTTCCTCTTTTTTGGAAAATGGGTATTGTGTGGTATTGAGTAAAGTTGCCTATACACACACAGAAAAAACATGCTACTTGAGAGATAAATAACACAAGGACTAACATAACTGTTACTTGTAATGATTTTATATAACCTTGTACTTCATCTTTTATTTCTGGTATCAATGAAGTTGTCCTAATGACTCAAGACTCTACTTTCCATCGCAGTCCCTCTTGGAAAGGAAGTTTCCATCTTTGGAGATCTAGTTTGTGGCTTGTGTATAATGACAGAATCTACTGTTTATCGTATAGTCCTGCAGAAATCAGGCAGAACATACGGGGCCTGACATATAGAGTTTCCAAATATTTTTCTGGAATTCCAGATAGGCTCCTTGGCATTTTATCAAGGACAGTGTACAGGAAGAAAATCATCAGGATGAATATGAAGACATCAGAGGTTATTACTGTACTAAGCTTATATATCTTCCTACCATAGTAACATAATTCAAACCAAACCTTTCATCTCAGGGTAGCCTGCAGCCCCATGTTCTGCTTGTGTAAGAAGAAAGGCAACAGATTCTCTCTGCACAGAAAATCCAACATATATTAGACAAAAATTGAACAATTTTCTCTTTATTTTTGATTATTTTCTGATCAGGATGTAAACTTTGTTGCTCATACATCTAATCATTTAGCCAAATACTGTCTCAATTTTAGATATTTATCTAGGCTGAAGATAAGAGAAAAGCTATTATAAGAAAAAATTTGGGTCTATTCGTTAAAAATATACCGTCCACCATAGGAAAATGATGATATTCTTATTTCTTTAAGCTATTGGGACTCATCTCCAAGTGTGATTTTTTGGAACACCAGATGCCACCTCTCTTGTGCTTTATGGCCAAGAAGTAAGCCATTTGGTTTGGCTCATTAAAATGAGTTTCTTTCTCTATGAATTCAGTGACCAATCTCATAACAGAACTCCAGAAGACTGGTTTTATATATCATCATATATAGCATATACAAAGATATAACCTAAGTTTCCCGGTAAGTGTTATATTGTTGTTGTTGCTGTTGTTGTTTTTCAGAAGAAAACTGGTATCTCTCTGGGATCTAACAACCCAATCTACTAACTAACCATATAAGCATTTTACCACAGCCTCTTCCTTCTGTACCTCTTCTAAAACTCCTGCTATCTAGCTTGCTCATTATCTCATTTAATTTCATCTACAAATCTGCATTGTTTAAATAAGAAGAAACTAAAGGCTGTAGACATGGCTCAAATGTTAAGAAAAGTTAAAGTCCCCTTGGGAGGGAGCAGGCCATTGATACCAGAACCTACATAGTGGCTCACAATCACTTGCAATGCCAGTATCAGAGGATCCAAACATCTCTTCTGGCATCTGTGGATACCAGACACAGAGATGTTCACATACATATTATAGACAACACACTTATTTTTGTAAGATTAAAATAAGTAGATCTTTGAAAGAGTGGATGTCCCTGCACCAGAAATTTCTTCAATGCTTTGTGACACACATCTCTTTCTTCTGCTCAGTCCCCTCCTGCTGCTGCTATGAGATCCTCATCTGGTATGTTGAAAGTATACTGCTTCCCCTATATTCCATCTTCCAAACTCTTGATAAAAATATATATTTTTGGTTCATTACTGAATCTCAGGTCATTCCATGCATCACCCACCTTGAAGAACAGTAGATTTCTCTCTCTAGCTTTCAGCTGCTAGAAATGGGTGATTGGCATGGGTCTACTATCTTCTTTCTTTCTTTGTCCTGCTTTAGTATCACTGAAAACTAATGGGTAATTTTGATGTTTATATGGTCTGGCCTCTTACATGCATGGCATAGAATATACAGTTGAATACTTTCTCTTTCAAAGCATTTTCCAGCTTATAACACATGAAGAATTACAAGTATAATAAATTTGCTTGCCAGTGATGGCAAACATCTTTAATCCAAGCACTGCCCTGCATGGTTTAGAGAGTGACTACCAGGACAGCCATAATTACAACAGAGAAACACCGTCTCAAAGACATACAATAAATTCTTTTTCAATGTCAGTCTCCATTGCAAGTATTTCACTAAGGGATTTTTTTGTCTTAATTACTGCAGGGTCCTCAAATCCTAGTAAATTGATTGTTTGGAAATCCTAACTACAGAATCAATGCATATTATTAAGTTACATGAATACTTTACTAAAATAAATTAAGAACTTCATTATGTTTTGACATTTATCCACTGAAGTAGAAGTCTGAGCTCTTTAGGCATAAAGTAAATTCTGATATCACTAAGATGTGTTCTTCATTTCAAAGGCCAAACTAGCTCTTTACAATGACACCCTAGATCCACACGCATGACTGTGGGTGGTGTAGGTGGTTTGGTGTGTAGAAAGATGTTGTATAGGAATATAACACCATGGTTTCCAGGCCACACAGCACAGTGATATGTATTTGTTGTCTCCAAACTGCAGATCAAGAGGGTGAACTTTTCCTATAAACTGTGATTGAGCTGTTTGCAAACTAGTTTCCTGTTTTTCCTGTGAAGATTCATAGTAAAGATTGACCTCCAAATTGTGGTGACACAAACAGCCCAAAACATGAGGTTACTAGTCCATCTTGGTGAGTAAGTGGGTTTCTGAGAAGTCACTTTCAGAGCTATGGAAGAGTTACTGTCCTCAGATACACAATGTGACATAGCTCATCACAATAAGCTCATTTATTTGTATAGTTTTATGTATATAGCAAAATAAAAATAATCCTGGACTTATTTCACCACCTAGTGTAAAAGCAACATAAATGGTTGCAGACAGACATAGTGGACTGTTGGAAAGTCATGTATTTATGCAGATTCAGTCCCAGTTCATATCAGGGATGCTGTTCACCTGTAACTGGCTATCACTCAAGGAAGAATGTCTTTGTCTGTGTAGTTTGTCATGCACAACAATTCAGTAGTGACCTGGCACATGATTGGGTATTCTACGATATGGGTACAAATCTTACTACATTATCCTTGAGCCTGGATGGAGGTGTCGTACTCCGGGACCTTAGCAATGTGGTTTGGGATCTGTTTGTAACAAGGAAACCTGTCTTAGTACTTGATGGAGATTTATTTCCTCAAAATAGATATCTGCCATGACTACAAACTAAGCTAGGGCACCCTGTTAATTTAGATATAAAATAAATATTAAAAGTTGATATAAATACAGAATTACTGTCACATATAGATATTTACACAGTATGATTTCAAAGGAACTACTTGTGTGTTAATAAGTTTTCCTCAAAGACAGTTCTCTCAGGTATATCAATCAGTATTAATAAGGAAATCTGTGAGAATTCTGTTTTGTCTTGCATGAAAAGAGACTTAAGGAATATTTTTTTCCTATTTCTATTCTTCTCTGAGTCGAAGAACATCAGGAAGCACAGAGAATGGGCTGATACCCTACGTTGTTGCAAAAGTGTCAATGAACCCCCACATACACTCTAGTCTGCAAGATATCTGCAAGAACCCAAAGCCTGTCACCCACATATCTTATCTAGGAGGCCCTTCAGGTTCCATGTCTTCTGCTTCAGGCTCTAAGGTACCCCAAGTATGGTGGTCTGTGGACTCCATTGCATGTGCTCTCCTGATGTTCCTGACCCTTCTGACCCCTCAAATGCACCTGCCCCCCTCTTCTGTTGGTTTTACAAAGCTCTGCGTGATGGTTGGATCTTGGCCTTTGCATTTATTCCTATTAGCTCATGGCAGAGGCCTCTCTGATGGAGACTGGACTCCATACCAATCTATGAGTAGGACAGGATATCATTAGAAATCGCTTCCTGGCTATTAGGTTTCTAGTTCCTGGCCTACCCTGCAGAATCAGGCATGGAATCATTCCTTTGGCGTGGGGTGCTGAACATCCATTGTCACAGTGTATCTTGAAGGGAGGATGGTTTATAGGTTGAAGATTTTGTCTCTGGGGTGGTGTCCCAGTCCATCTACTGGTAGCCATGACAGCAACATGAGATTCCTGGTCAGGCTCCCTGTCCTCCTTTGCTAGAGATCCTTTTGGGATCCAGTGAGTTTCCAGATTTCTCTCTCAATGTCCCCCTGGTTCAGATGTCCCTTCATATACTCTCTCCCTCCATCGTTCTCTCTACATCTGGCCTCCCATCCTCCCATTACCATTCTCCCAAAGCCCACCTATACTATCCGTTCTACTTCCCACTGCCCCACTAGGGAGATCACTGAATAATAACCAACCCCTCTTTGTTGTTCAGTCTCCCTATGTCTGTCGAATGTATTGCCTTTGTATTTTACTTAACAATTAATAACTATGAGCACACGACCACTTAGTTTGTCTTTCTGGGCCTGGGTTACCTCACTGAGAATGATTCTTTTAATTTTCATACATTTTCCTGAAAGATTCATGTAGTCATTTTTTAATAGCTGAGTACTACTAAATTGTATAAATGTACCACAATTTTTTAACCACTCTTCAGTTGATGGGCATCTAAGCTGTTTCTACAAAATATTTTGGACATTATTGTATCAAGAAAACTATCTTAATGTTCAGGGGCCATTAGAGAAACAAAGAGGAAATGTTGTAAGAGCCAAGATCTGAAAGAAACCTACTGAAACAGTTAATTCTGCACATGACAAGACTCCTGCTTTTTTGAACTCACAGCAGAGTGTTCATGACTCCAGGTTTGCCCAGCATTTCTCTGGGAGAATAAGTTACTCGGTGCCTCCTATACTCACTCAAATAGGGCCCTTCTAAGTTTCCAGCACAATATAAGATTCCTTTGGTGAAAAATCTATGATTTCATTGGTTATTTTGGTGTAAATATGAGCTAGCACTTTATATTAAAAGGTTTGTTGTTTTAATAGTAAAAAACAATATCTAGACAATGTAGAAAACACATTTTCTCCCCTCTATCTGTGGATGGCTTTAGATTATTCCATGATATTCTTTCAAAAATGATAAAAATTTAAATATTGTGTCTAGGTTTTAGAATGGAATCCATGAAGGCAATGTAGTAGATATCAGCTACACACAGTTAACGAATTAAATGGTTCAACAAGGAGGTTAAAGATGACAGGATTTCTATTTGGTCATATAAACCCAGCAATAAGCCATATGTGGTTTTTCTCAAGAACAGAGAGTGCTAGTTACTCTCTAAGAAGTTCTGTTACTCTACTGTATTCATCAGAAGATAGCACATTTATATCTGCTGAAGCTCCAATGAATTTCCTGAAAAAGTAGAAATCAAAATGGTTCTTTCCTGGAATCTTCATACCCACTGAATAGCTTTCATGATGCTGGAAGGTTTATACAATTCCTGGAGGTAAAAATATATTCACCAGTTTTACCCAGTAATGGACTCAATCTGTAATAAATGACTGACCTGTGAAGGTATAAGAATTGATTCAATAATGGAATAAATGTTATGGGAATAAACAGCCACTTTCTAATCAGATAGATTCAAGAGCTGCCATGAATCTTTTACTAGATAGTTCCTATTCCCTAGGAGAGGAACATTGTGATTTCTGATATTCTGCAAATAACCCACTACTTATAACCATCCAGAAACTTCATTAAATTTCACAGTTCGCCCCCAATTAGTTGTATTGGGTATTAAATGAAAACCAATATCGCTGGGGAGATTGATTTCATAGGAAAATAAGAAAATAAATGCCCTTCAGAGGAGTTCTGATTTTTTGTGTCTGTAGTTCTTGCATCATGGAAGATTCTTCCTTGCTTGGAGGTTTTGTTTAGGGAGGAATTATTGTGGTATCCCGGCCACTCAGCAGAATAATAACTGCCACAATCAATTATCTCTATCTATTCTGACTGTCAATACTCGAGATCAGATCACCATCATCTGTAGTAGTGATTCCAATGAGGAAACAAATTTTTCCTGGTATCATTAGATACCAGATACCAGGCCAGCATCCTAAAGCATTAGCGCATATATCATGGCTACCCTTGTGTGCATGCACCTGAACCTTGGCTTGCACAAGACAGTTGAAATGTACTGATGTCTGGCCCCAGGTCAATCATCCTCGTGTTTCCTGTATAAGCTACAGCATCAAAATGACCAGCCATAGTCAAGCATCCATGATGCTCTGGTCTTACAGGATTCATAGTGAGTATAATCTTGAAGGCACAGCTTGTTGCACTTCCCTCACTGTTGAATCTGGCAAGACACTGGGAAACAATACAGAGATATAAGAATCAAATCTTTCAACTCTAGATCTTCATTTTTCCAGATACCAGACATGCTCCATTTACATGGCATTAGTTCAAATGGAAACATAAATTCTCTGAAGATGGACAAAGAGATTGATGCCTAGGCTTGGGTGGTAAACTCTCACACATGAGTGAGAAGGACAACAAAATTGGTACATTCAGGGTTACTCAATGTGCATCAGCCACACACCACTAAAATTGAATGTGTGTAGAACTGCTAAACCCACGACCTACCAGCTCACCAGCTCCAAGCGTGTTACCTCCCATTCTCAGAAGCATGTTGGCAGGGAGAGCATCTTAAAGCAGACAGTGGGTCCTTACTCTTCTTTTGTGTATGTAGGAGGAACCCTAGAGTTTCTAGACAAATCCAGGGGTATGGTTATCAGAAGTCTGATTTTATTGAAGTATTGAGGTGTTACACCACTAATCATTCTCCATTCTAATAAATCATGCAAAACATCACTAAATGTCAGAAAACAAGGTTGAATTTTGATGCTCCCCAACAAGAAATCAATTTGGCTCTGGGATACAAAAAGACCTGCAGCGTTAGAAAATTTTAAATTTTTGACTAGCTAATAATTGAAGAAACAGGGCATTGTCATGTATATGACAACTAATTTTCTCATATTTTAAAGAGTATCATTGGTCCTATTACATAGCATAGAGTATACAGGAATTTGGCTCCAAGCGTTGATATCTTGATTTCAATCTCTGGAACTGACTTGGTAGCAGAGAAGCAACTTCCCTCAGTTTGTCTTCTCATTTTCACATGTGTAAAATTATACATCCTTTCCCCTAAAATATACAGAAATGTGATAAATTTTAAGAAAAATGTAAAACAATGGCCAATCTTGGGGCCATTGTAAAAGTTTTTGATGATATTAGATGCAGTTAATTTTAGTGGTAGTCAGGTTATTTTTATGAATTGAAACCATTTCACTAGGGCAGAAATATTTTGCTGCCAAGGCAGTGAAGAATTACCAAAAAAAGTGAGGTTGTATGTCTGTTTCTACTAAAACCTCAAAATGTTCTTCAATAACTGCGTGAATCTGAAATATGCTACAAAGAGTTGGAGGTACACAGAGGAAGACCTGGGCATCCCAAACAGAGACTATGGTTTACTTTGGGGTTTTTTATCACTTGTATCACTGTGGGAGGATAATCAACATACTGTGCACAGTAATAAATTTCCATATCTTCACACTCCAGGGTACTGATGGTGAGACTGAAATCTTTTCCATACATACTACCACTGAACTTTGATGGGACCCCATCTTCCAAGTTGGATGCATAGTAGATCAGGGGCATAGGAGCCTTTCCTGGTTTCTGCTGATACTAATTTAAGTAACTGCTAATGTCCTGACTGGCCTGACTGCTGATGATGTCCAAGGGATGAAGAAAGAGATATGGGTTGAATCAGCTGGATAACTCCTTGGGCACCTGAGTTTGGAAAAATGCTACCAATATATTCTGTAAATTATGCTACAGGAGGAATTACCTGAAGGATCAGGAAGCACTATTAACTAGGCTACTCGATTCCATGTGCCATCTTTCCTTACCTGGGAGCAAGAGCAGCAGGAGTCCCACAAGGAGCCCTTTGAGACACATAGGAGTCATCATGCCTTAGTTTTGTCCTCAGTGTCACTGACAGCTACACTGCTTTGCAACAGCTTATTAAGAAGTCTTCAGATCAGTGGTTTGTGCTTTTGCACATGCAAATCGTCAGGGATTTGGCTAAAAGGCACAAAATGCTCGTTCATCTCTGTAATTCAGCTAGGGGATGGTTCTTCCTCTTAAATCAGCAAGGGCCTAGGTCCCCAGGTGTCCTATGCCATATAATGAATGTGCAAATTTTTCTACAATGAATTGATTGGGCCTAGTGGACATTATTGATATTGACTGTGAAAACATGCTATTGTAATGTGATTGAATCCAATTGTAATGCATATCTTTTACGCAACTACTTTGTTTTGGATTGGACTTTTTACAAAGTATAATCCCAGGACTAGAAAAAAAGATCAGACTCCTTTCATTGCTGCTTAAATATGCAACTGAAGACAAAATGTCTTTCCTTTGTTCCATTTCCATGCCATATTTTGGGAGAAACAGAAGTATAACATTCAACACAATTACCTCAAAAAGATCTGTGATTTATAACAAAGAGCAGGCTCTGGCATCACCAACCTGCTCCTCAGCTGGGCAATCTGCCTTACTCTGTTTATAATTTCTATGCTGAATTTATTTCATTATGGGCAGCAAGTGTTAGAATTTCCCCTTTTCCCATAAGAGGAAACTGGTCCTCCTTTCAGCCTTTGCTTCTTACTACATGTGTGTCTGCCTCAGATTCCTAGATCATACATATTGTTCCTGTTCTCTGTCGAGAGTTAAAGCAAGCCATTGTCTACAGGTGTACTAGCTCTCTAATTAACATGCACACATTGATACCTGTGAATATGCTATGTCCTCTAAACACATATTTTATCCCACTTATACTGTATGTTATCCTAGAAATCATGGTTCTCAATGTGTCTATTTAGAAAAGTTGAGGTTAATGAGTGTGAATAAAGAAAAAAAGCAAGAATGAGTATGGAAACACTTCATGATGAGCTGCAGAAACAGTGGAGTTCAGTATGTGCCATCCACATTAGGTGCTGTTGTTCCTGTGGACTCTGACTGTGAGATTAAGAGCAGAGGAAGGAGGAGGTAAATAACATTGGTATTTCTCTCTGTATATGACTTACTCTAAGACTGCTCAAGGCAAACCCCAAAAGGAGAGTCAGAGGATGCGGACCTGTGCATAGATATGAAGATATTTTCAAAGGAGGTATAGGACATGTTGTCAGTTTGTGATAGATTTGAACATTCAAGTGATCAATTTATAAATGAATTAATAAAAATAAGAGCTGTATATTTAATTTAATAAAAGTGAGTTGAAATAAAACATGTAAATGAACTATGAGTTTTGAAATAGCATGAGAATTATTTCACACTTAAACTCACAACTTTTAGATAAAAATATGAGCACATGTTTTGAGTGTATTAGTGTGAATGAAATTGCATGAATAGATGATTTTCCTTCCCATAGATGAAATGACTTGTGTAGTTTTCCAAAGAATCCAACACTTTTAAATTCCACAAGCAGAAAATAAATCATTCATCTTTGGGAGAATATCAATTTCTGACTCTACAATCCAGAGTGGGATTGAATGGTCACTACTAGCAGCTGCTTTGGATAAGACATCAAGTGGTCCAAGTGAGGTTGTTGAATGACACAAATAGTAATAGCACAATTTAATCTTCTGAGCATGCTTTTTACTCCAGTTTTTAAAGCATATACAACAAATCTCAATAGTTTCCCATATTATGATTGGCAGATGCTTGTAGACATTGAATACTTCACTTCTGACATCCAATGGCAAATTGCAAGGCTCCAAATCAGGAAAGTGAAGAAAAATATGGGCATTTTGGAAGTAAAGTCCTGAAAATGCTGGTATGCGGGGTCTTCGAAGTATTGTAAACAATACAGGATCATAATAAAATCATATAGTGAACAGAAAGGCTAAAGGCCATTAATATATAGGAATCTTTATAGCTGTCCCTTTATCTTAATAAGGAAATAACTTGCTGCTCAAACTTTTCCGAAGGCAGGCATCTGTTTTGAATTTCTGACAAGTAACAAGTTATTTAGATGTTGCTGTTGACTTCTGGACTACTTTTGAGTGATAATCTCTTATTTTTAATATGGTTTGCCATAGAACATCTCAATGAGATATGCTCATAAGAGGTGTGAAAGAGAGAATAGGATAATGCAGTAAAGACCACTGGTTGCAGGCATATTACTGTGTATAAGGAAAATATAAACATCAGAGCTCCAACTCAAGACTACTAGAACAGGACTGAGCAGCACAAGCTTAGCCAACACATGTGTTCATTAACAGGGATGTTCTAGCTTCCAGACAAGCAGCAGAACATCTTTTATTAATTATATTGACTTATCCTTCTATTGTGTAAACCTTACATAATCCATTTACTGATTGTTGTATCAGTGTCAAATTTCTGCATTAACAGAGTCTGTACTTGTCATCTCTACAATTTTTGTTAAAACCCAATTGATGCTACAACACAGATGCCCCATGTGTCACTAACTCAGTTCTTAATGTCATGAATAGGAGGTTTATTAGTCTTGCAAGAGGACCCAAGATAGGATCCAATGACCTTTCCTGACTGCATGTAAACTTTGGTGGCCTGTAAAGCATAGGTAGTTTGAAATTCTTTCAGTAGTTCTAATTACTGAGAGCAACAGCTAGAGGAGCTCAGTTGGAAACATTATGTTCCCGGTTTATAGAAGGACTTGAAGGTTGTTGTATATAGTGGTCCTTTATTTTACATATGGGTCTCCCTGAGAAAAGAAAATAGAACACATGTTGCATGTTAACTAGAACAGCACAAAGACAAGACCAAGAGGATCATGTAGGGGGAGAGGGTTGGAGGGTAAATATATAGGGAGAGACACCAGGAATTAAGGGACATTTAGAGGATTGTAAGGAGACTTAGTGCAAGGAAATTCACTAGGATGTCCAAATCTGACCCCATCTAGGATCCATAGTAATGCTGGATAAGGAGCCATAACTGACCATCTTCTGTAAGCAGGCAAGTCTTCCAGTGGTGGAAATGTGACACTAAAGCCACAAAAGCGGCAATATATACCATATATTGGGAAGCCTGTGGGAGGTTGGGGATGGGAAGATGGAGATTGGGGGTGGAGCTTGCATGTGAGAGAGACAGAAGATAGTTACTGGGTGGCCTATGTGGTGAGGACTGGAGTGAGGGGATGGTGGGTTAGAATGTACTTTACAAGAGAAGAAAAAATAAATTTAAAACTTTTATTTAAAAAAATTGTGTAACTGCACGAATTGACTCCTCATAGTATTTGACAGTAATGAATTGCACCATCTTCAGACTCCAGGCTTCTGCTTATGCAAGTGAAATCTATCCAAGATTCACTGCCATTGAACCTTGATTAGACAAGAGTCTCTAAGCTTGATCCTAAAATCCGGAGCATAGAAGCTTTGCCCATTTTTTGCTCTCACCATTTTGAATAATGTCTAATCCCCTTACTGGCTCAATAATTGATGGTGATCCTTTATCCTACAGTGTCTGACAAAGATAATAGGGACTGAGTCAGTTGTACATCAATGTGTGATGTGAATGGAAACATGCAGCGATTACATTAAGTAAATCATGTTGGGAGATAGGGTGTCTGAAGAATCTGGCAGGATGGATTATATCTGGCTAAGCAATTCCACACTGATGTTCTTCCTTACCTTGAACAAGAACAGCAATGTACTGGAGTAGCTGAGTGAGGTCCATCAAGTGCATGAACTCTCCTTGCTGGAACAGACTTCTTCACAGGATGTGCCAAGCCTATTTAGAAGTCTTCCAGTGGCTGAATTTTACTACAGGCACGAGCAGAATATTAGAGACAGGGCTACAAGAAGGACTGAATTATCTCAGCAAGTCAGCAGGGCTTTGTGGAATATCAGGTTTCCAGAGATTTGTAAATATTTCTACAAAGAATGCATCTTTCATTGGGGTTGAAAAGGAGAGCATCAGTTCCACTAGGGACCCTACATCCAGCTCTTCCCTATTTCATTGTGACATCCAATGACACTTAGGAACTATCTATTTGGGAGAACCTCCCCCAGAGGCGACACTAGGCTAGGACTCAGGTAGGCAATTTTCACTATTCTTCCTGTCCTCCATTATGACCTCTCCATGATCATCTGCAAGACTTTAGCAACCATCAAGCAGAGGCCTCTCCTCTCACCCCAACACAATTCAAGAAGTCCCTCCTCTTAGGCCTCTTAGTTGGGATCCAGCTGAGCTAATTGCTGCATATACTGTCAGCCCTCTCTAGCCCACCCACATGGATGTTAGGTGACATTACTAAGAAACACTGGCTACCAGAGACCTGCAGAAGCCATACAATTTGGGACTCAGTGATTTTCATTATCCCTCCTAGCCTCACTCCCTACTACACAGCTTGCTGCTTACACGTGCTTCTTTTCCCTCCTGAACTCCACTCATCACTTACTCTAACTCTGTGAAGACCAAGGGTCCTCCCAACCCCTCATCCCTCTTTCTCCAGAGATATTCTTTGTCCTATTGCAGTCTGCTAGCAGAAGCCCTCCCTCCAACCATACCTCCAACACCCTGGGTCGCCCACCAATTGGAGTTGACAGGATTCCCCTAGATCTTACCTCCAGCCCTTCTCAGCCTTTTCTTCCTACAGCTACATAGATAGTAAAGGTTATTGATTTTTCTCTATAATCCCACTAACCTGAAAATATTCCAGTCCTGTGGCCATCATATCTTTGTACCCTTGCATGGATGACTTCCTCATATCTGGAGTGTGGTTTCTACACAGAGTAACTGTGCCTCTCTTAGTAAGTGCCCTTCTCATCACAGACTTCATGACACAATAATCTCGGCTTGGGGGGGTCTTAACACTATCATGTGAATGCCACTATGAAACTTTCTTTGTGGCTACATCTCCCCACGAATAGTTTCCATATTCAACCTGCCTGCACCTTTATTTTCCCACTTAATAATCCAGGAAGAAAATATGTGTGGGTAAATGTGTTAGTTGAGATGTAGGAGATGACAAATTTTGAACCAGAGATAGATATAATTGTTAATAAATGAATTCAAGTGAGAGATAATCTATCAATTGGTAAGAAAACACGTGACCTTCGATGAGAACCATAACATTTTGAAATGACATTAGAGATAGTGATTTCATCTTGTGAATTTGTTTGTCCATGTGGAAATTCATGATCTCACAATACACTTCTCTTGTCATCCTAAATATGCTATGTTTCTTGGCACTAGTTTCATTAAAAATAACTATTCAAACTTAAAGAAATTGATCTAAACAAAGATATATCCTAAAACATTTTTCAACTGAATCTGTTTAAGAAAGAGAGGGAGAAATGATAGAACACTCAACAAGTACTGATGCATGAAGTCACTTATAATCACAATACCCTTACCACGCCTGGTATAACTGGAGTCTACCCTGTACCTAATTCCCCCAACTGCTGCCCTCACAGAAGTCTCAACCTGTCGTGAGCTGAGGATAATGGAGCACCATTAAGGAGTTCAGGGTGGCCCTTAGAATGTGTCCCCAAACACTGGAGTTGCTCTTAGATAACCAGTGTCCAGCTCAAACCTAATCTGTCTGACTGAGAGGCCACATTCAATGTCACCTTTTCTGCTGCACTAACTAACAAGTGCATTTTTCTAGTTCTAGTTCAAAGATTTTGAAATATATGGTTATGATTTTACATAAAATATGTTATATGGGCATTAGATAATCCATTACTAAATCATATATATGCATATGTAAGTATGATATACATATGTAAATTTGGGAATACTATAAAAACTTTCCATTCGGGATGCATTATAACAAGAAGAAAAGGAGTCTCAAGGGTTAGTAAAATGGTCAGAGACACTCCCACTCTAGCCCGTAGGAGATTTTCAAGGACACCAATCTTGACAACGATGTGATTTGGGGGATTCTATAGGTTCCGTGTCGATGACTTCAGCGTCTGTTGGCTCCTAAGAGTGGTAGTGAGTTGACAATGTGGGACATGTTTTCCTGGTGTCCTCAAACACTCTGATTTCTGCCATCCCTCCTTTCTCTTCCATGAGAATCCCATATCTCTGCACAACAATTTGCCCTGGGCCTCTACAAAAGTTCATTTAAGATTCTGGGAGGGGGTCCTCTCTGCTGAGAACTGACTGGGTTAGGTACCAATCTATGAGAAGAGAATGACATCATTAGAAATATCTCCAGGTTATCCAGTCTTTAGTTCCTGGTCTGTCCTGCAGTTTCAGGCAGGGCTTTCCTCCTTTGACATGGAGTTCCATTTTCCTATGTCCATGAGGATCATGCAGGGTAGATAGACCACTAATCATAGGACTGAAAACCATGCCTAGCCACTAAAGATGGCCTGTTCAGGCGCCCTATCCCCAGTTTTTAGGGATCCTTGGTAGAGTCTCCCATATTCCTATGAGTGATAACTCACTTGTCCTATGAGTGATGACTCACTTGGTCTTCTGATCTCACTCTAATTATTTCCCAATTCTTATGATCTCTCCATATATTTTCTCCTTCTGTGACAACACTTTCTTTACCATTAACATACTTATTATGTTCAGCTCATAAATAAAGCTCTCACTGTGTGAGCAATTCATCTTCATAGGGTAGATAAAAATATTAAAGCAAATCACAAGAAAAGAAAGCCTTCGTTGTTATAGGCACTATACAGAGAATCAAAACCTTTTTGTATAGTTAAGTGGATAGCAGCCTAATAATTTTATGAGGAATACGAACAGAATCCTGTACACTAAGGAGAGTATTTGATGATATGAGAAAGAGAATGGACTTAAGGTGACAAATATAGGTATGTATCCATAGGTTCAAACAAGCAGGTCTTGATGTTAGAGCTTTGGGAGATGCTGAGAGAGGAGAGGAAGTAGATTGAGTCAGTGACTAAGTGAGTCTTGATCTTTTTTTTCTTGTTGGGGTTAGGGTACATTATTAGGACCTCCTGCATGCTCTCAAGGAGTCAGGACATCAAAGTAACAACTGAAAACAGCTGGCAAATTACAATTACAAGTTGATATCTGGTTTTACGAAAGTCTCCTCAGAATTGTGCTTTCCTGTACACAACCTCTCAAAGTAGTTTAGTACCAACTATTTGTGATTGGCAGGGCTCTCTTGAAATACATATCCTTCAAGGCTGGAAGATGGTTTAGTAGATTAAAGGAATTGATAGACAAGACTGATGACCCGAAGTTCATTATTTGGTTCCCTAGAACCCACTTCAAAAACTGGTACATTAGTGTTCATTTAAGTATCTCTTAGGTTAGGTAGGAAGCAGAGACAAGAGAATCACTGAAAGCTTGCAGGAGAACAAACAGTGTAAGAGTGTGCAGCACAACAACAAGAATAACAGAGTCCTGGCCTCAATACGAGATAGAAAGTTGACCTAAGACCCCTATACATGCTCTGTGGCATACAGATATTCACCTTCATACAAACACATCACACACACATATATAAACACTCACACCAACAAATATCAATATTAATTAAGAAATAATCTGAGGAAACATTTTAAAATCTGAGGAGAAAATAAAGGAGAGCTGTGGAGGTGACTATTTAGTGGTTGTAACAAAACAAAAACTCCAATATAGTCAACCAAAGACTATTCTTTCATCCATTGTATCTGATGACTAGGCTCCTTATTGGTCACATTCATCCAGAGGACAAGGGAAGGCATGTTATTGATGTATTTTATATCAACCACGCTTACTAGATGCTTTAAGGAATACCTGGTCAATTTGCTAAAAATGGAGGATCCAGGAGAGATTATTCATCTCAGAATATGCTTCTTCTCATTTTCCAAGAGTAAAAATTCCATGAAATTGCACAAGGGATCCATCAGCTACTGCCCTGCTCTTGGAGCCATCAATCTGTTGATAATCTCCTGTGAATTCACAAAAGTGCCAGTACAAATTATCTTATAACAGATGGGGTGAATGAGATAGAATCTATAATGCAAAGTTTATAAAGAAAATATTATATAAAAATAAGCTTCATGAAGAATAAATAATAGCTGAAAATCAATTATAAAATGTTACGTGGAAGCCCCACAATACCAAAGTAAGAGATGTGCATTATTTAATCAGTGGTTTAACATAAAACTACAGTGCTTCATGCTTAATTTATGTTTCCATTTTCAGTCTCCCTGATTCTTTTAAGCTTTGCTTGTGGAAAGTACCTTCCCTAGCTTTTGGATATATTCATTTTCAATAAAATTATACTGTTTTATTTTATGTGTATGGATGTATTGCCTGCATGTGTCTGTTTACTTCATATGGGTAGTACCTGTGAGAACCAGAAGAGGGCATCAGATTCCCTGAGACTAGAGATACAGAGGACTGTGAGCTGAAGTGAACCCTGTTCTCTTTACAAGCAGCCATGCTTGAATTGCTGAGCCTTCTCAGCTTACCTTCTAAAGGGAATTCCTGGGCACCAAAGTTCTGCAATTTAAGTGCCCATGAGAATCTGCTGCATGGCTCTCAGTAACTTTGCTTTCTATTGAATGTACAAGGTCTCAGCTATCCTAAATCTGAAGAAAACTTAAAGACCTTTCCCTTACACCAACCCATTTCTTAATAACCCAAGTGGTAAATATGTCTAATACTTTGATTCCTTGAACTATTGCAAACTGATAATAAATACGATTCATTGATTTGACTTATAAAGGAGCTGAATGCTCTAGAGAGAATGAATTAGAGGGAGACATTCTATCACAGTTCAAGGGGAGCATTTGAGTGTGTTTTATAAACAAAGATTTGATTTTGTGTCTTTATGATTTTTTTCCTCTGGATTTTCAATATGTTCTAAATTTTAAAAAAATGCAGAATGTACACCAACATCAGCTTTGGTACTGTTACTAAAATAGGTGTCAGCAGTGGGGGAATCAGATGTGACAGTTGATATTCCTTATTCAGAAAATGGTTTTATGTGGAGAGAGAGTATTGGAAATTTGTTGTTTTCTTTTTTGTTGTTGTTGGTTCTTTTATTTCCTCTGCTGAAGACTGGATTTTCAAGATCATCAGCCTCTATTAAATAACTGTAGAGTCATATGTGCCCAGACTATTCTTACACAAGCTGACAGAGACTTGGAGATCTCACTGGATGGCAAGTGGGTCAAAAGATTATTTCTCTCCCTTATGTTAAAGTCACAGCCTGCATCAAGGTTGACTAACTTATCTGACTAGACTTGTGTTAGTAGCTCCTCCTGCCGGAAAGATGGTCAAAACAACTACAAGATTGAAATTGTCCAAATTTCAGCCTGCAGTAAAACCTGGAGTCACAATGAGCATAGCAAAAGCCTAGTGCTCTAAAAAGAGGCTCATGAACTTATTAAGACAGACACTCTAAAGTTACAATCATGGCCTTAAAATGTCTCAGGGGACAAAAGCATCTTTCCCCAAACCTGATGACCTGAGATGGATTCCTAGAACCATGTGGTTAAAAAAGAGAACTAACTCTTGCAATTTTTCCCTTACAATTTTGTCCACGTTTTGCAGGGCCCCCTCCACCGCCACCCAGAGCCGACATAGTATCTTCCTGGTATCTTTCCCTATTTTCTTCTCCCTCCTCTTGCCAACATTCCTCTATTTCTTCCTGACAAGTCCTTCTATTTTCACATATTTCTTGTTTCTTTATTTAGAGCCCACTACATTTAATAAGTGTTGCCTTCAATAACATGACAGTGGCATATGTACTTGAGGAAGAGTACTTTACCAGTGGCGACACCACTGAGGCCTGTGTTCCCACTGCTAGAAACCACTAACTGCCTATAGATGGTCCAGGGGGTGTAGAGTTTTAAGATCCCTTCCTTTACAATGACCTAATTGTGTGTGTTAACATTTCTTGGGAGGTGCTGTAAAAACTGGAGAAAATTAGGGCTATGTTAGCATTCCTTCATTGCTTTGGTCCATGTGTATTGACTACAGAAGTGATGCGACTAGGTGTAATAAGCTCCTGCAAACTTGGGTGTTGGAGTCCAGGTTACCCAGACTATGGAATATTCAGCTTGACAAGGATCCTGAGTGTCACTGTCGGGAAACTGGAATTCCTTAACTGCCTTGCCCCTTCCTTGCTTTTACTGTATGGTGACATATGTTCTCTCATCAATAATAAGATCTGCATAAGCCAATAGTAATAGCAAAATTAATCCCTGAGCTGACTACTGTGGGCTGGAATGAAACACAGCGGTGCTATTCAGAAGTAAACTGCAATAGAACAACCCAGGTTTAATGCAAGGATTTAAGAAATATAAAACCCAGATATTCACCTGAGTGCTAGCAGTCACAGAGAAAATTCACCTAAGTGCTAGCAGTCGCGAACAGGCAAATTCACCTGGGGAGATTTGCCCCCTTGTCCACTACCTATCAGCAGGAATTCTTCCTTCCCTGACAAACCAGGCGCCACCTGGTCTCAACAGGCTAGTCCAAGTGCACGGATTGACCACCCACTCTGTTTCCCGTGGGCGTGAACACCTGACCAATGAAGTCTAGGGACACAGAATTTGGGGAGCTCTGAACCAATCAGAGCTGCAGTAAGCTCTGTCCCTGGGCCCTGGCCCCTGGACTCCGATAAAAAGCCCTGGGAACAAAGGGGTCTCTCTCTCTCTCCCGTGCCACCCACTCCAAGCTCGCTGTCTACTCCAAGCTCGCTGCCCACCACCCGCAGCTCTTGCCCACCTGCTCCAAGCACGCCGTGCACGCCAAGCTTGACCTTTGCGAGACCGAGACATGCCCCAGTTAAAAATAAAGCCTCATGCGTTTTTGCAGTGACCTGGAATGTCTCGTGCTTCTTTGGAGGTCCGCCCGGCTAAAGAGCATTAAGCTTGTCAATTAAGGGTCCCATAAAAGAGTGAGATACAGATTCTCACTGGTCGCTAATTTCAATTGTTTACCCTCCTCTGAGGAAGCTGAGCAACCCACTCACCGGAAACTAGAGCTGGACTCAGACTCCCGCACTTGGGGTTCCTTGCCATGCTGAAACTTGCTCTTTATTAAAATTTATTTATTTTATGTGTATGGGTGTTTTGCTTGCACATATGTCTGTGTAACACGTGTGCCTGATGCATTCTAAATCCAGAAAAAGGCACATAATCAGTTAATATTTGTCACAGAAGGTTGTATACCTCCCTTTAGAAAAGTAACTAGTGCTCATGGCCCATGGACTATCTCCAGAGAATTTGAACTGAAATCTTAGTCTGTGACTAGGAATACACATTTACATTGCTTTTGTGAGTGTATTTTATCACAGTAACATGAAAATAACTAAAAAAGGAGATTGTAGGGTGAATATATAGAAAGAGATAGGGTCTGGCTGTTTATGATCTGAGTATGTTTCATTCTTGGAAAATCTGTGTATGACAATCCTGTTGTTAATTCAGATATCTTGTTTCACCAGAGTTAAGTATTCATTATCTTAACACCTAGGTGGGCACATCTTAGTGACTTTAATCCAGCTGCAGCTCCCAAATGTACATCTTACACATTCATTCCTATGTATTTGCCACTTTTTTATCTCCACTGACCTACACACAGCCATGGAAATTGTATTCTACTTGGATCTGTGGGCAGATTTGTTGGAGGTAACAACTGCGAGAACATAGAACTTTCAATAATCAAATGAACAGTTGTTGGTATGGATCTCAAGTTTTGAAAATGATGGGTAATTTAAAGAGAAGACAGAAAGGATAATATCCTGAGACATCCAAAGGAAAAAGGGAAATATATACAATCAAGTTAAGAAGGGAGCCTAGAGAGTGGCAAAGCATTGATGAAGGGAGGAATACAATATTGCTTAGGAGGTGATGCAAGGCCCTTGCTTTCCATAAAGTCATGACCCAACAATGATTTTAAGTATTCTTCATGTCTACTTCAAGAGTATCTGGGGATAAGATAAAACCGTATGTGCTTTTGTGACCACTGATATTAATAGGCAGAAATATTTGAGTGATATGTTCATGGAGTTTTATAGACATTGATTCTGGTTAATTTCAGTCTGTGATATTCTTACTTGACTGCAAAAGTTTTATGATAAAGAATATAGTTATTTTAAAACAAAAGTAATATTAATGAACAGGGCTTCTTTAAAATTGTGGGATTGCTTCAGAAGTTCAGTCACCATCTTTGTTGGGAATGTATCCCAGAAAGAGCATGAAGAGGAACAAGCAGTGATAAAATGAACATACCATGTACAAGTTCCCAGTCATCTATTGATATATATATATATATATATATATATATATATATATATATATATATATACACAGAGAGAGAGAGAGAGAGAGAGAGAGAGAGAGAGAGAGAGAAAGAGAGAGAGTTCCGATGATACCCAAGCAGTGGACGTAATCAATGTGACCATAATACAGTAAATACTATTAATTTTGAATTAAGGTTTTAGAAGTTTGTTAATTACATCAAGCTCAGGTAGAAGTTAGCAAGAAAAAACAATTAATTGTAACTTAACACTTAATTAATAATTGTTTTACATATGGTTAGATTTTTTTATACTTAAAAGAGAAAAAGTTTTATTAATAGGTACCTTTTGTGATGTTTTATATGATTAACTGAAGGCAGGCTACAGTATACCTTTAAAAAACAATCTTGTAGACCTATGTTAATAGTTAGTATTATAAGTTTTTATGAAATGACAAAGACACATAGTTTTTGGCTGAGGAAGATACAGTATTATCACAGAGAACCTGCACTGTAAATTTTAACTTTCCATTAGCACTTTATTCTGTGGGAGAAGGTTATTTACATCTCTAAGGATATTTTAAATTATACCAGATTGAAGCATCTAGAGGTCTTGTCATGAGCAGATACATATAAGGGGTTTTGTTATACATATGTTTTTATAATTAGTCATCTTTAAGAATTACCTTTACAAAATTTACTTGTTTTTGTTTTGTTCTGTATATAGTTTTTATACTAACTAACAATTATGAAAATTTTTCCAATACCCAATAAAGAAAATGAAATTTGTGGTACATTCGTAGAGTTTTTATATTTAAATAGAATATAAAAACTGCAAAATGACAGAAACTTAGAATGATGCATGAAGAGAAGATTTTTCATTGTGATGTAAAAGAACAAATGTCATTTTTCTAAACGTTTTTGTTATAACTTTATTTTTAAAGAGAATTTATTTGACATCTTTCAGAAAGTATAACATAAAGAAACCTGATCTGTTAATCCAAACACCACAAATTGTCAGTTTTTCAATTGTGAAACTCCTCTTTAAAATCTACTGCAAGGACATTTTTAAGTAGTTTTCCAAATAACAACATATAAGGAATTTATATTAGTACAAATTTGAACTGTACTCAACAGAGAAGATTTTTTTATGTTATTGTAACAAATTAGGTGATTTAAAATTTTATGTTCTAGCTCTATGATTAATTTGAAATATTTTTATTTTGATAGAATATGTTGGTAAAAAAACCTTAAATAATTTACAGATAATCATAAAGACTCAGTGTTGAAGCCAATTTGACAAGACAATAGAGAGAAAATTGATAAACAAACGACACTTTATAAATTTCTAGGATTATTATTTTTAAATGATCAAGTATTTATAGCATAAAATAATCACTAAATAATTATGAAAGCAACCAATGTATATTTTGTTTATCACCAATAAGACTATTTTTAGATATGAGTGAAAAGGCTCTAATCACAAAGCATATATCTATTTTAATTTAACACACCTATCAGATGAATTAAGAGACAACTATAGTCTTATACTAATATAGTTGTATTGGGATTAATCTTGATTTTTTGTTTTACTTTAAAACTTTTGGACACATATTTTAAATTATAACACTAGAGGTCTTAAATGTATAATTTTAAATGATGGTTCTCAAGTAGTGGAGGTAATCAGATTGACAGAAAGGAACATGTTATCTGAAGGCAGAATCCTTCTGCTCCTGATTGTCTTGGATACGAGGGACGTATGGTGCGTCTCTGAGATGAGCCGAGATTATTCTTCATCTGACCCCATCTGTGCACACCCCTGTGATTTGCATGTACACAGACAGAGCACAGCCCAGTGCTCTGGGGATTTCTTAAGAGCTTATTCATGCCATTTACAAGAGTCATTCTCAGTGAGGAAACACCATCAACATGAGGGTCTTTGCTGAGCTCCTGGAGCTATTGCTGGTCTGGCTTTCAGGTAAGGAAGACAGAAGTAGAGAACTATGTACAAAGTACGGTGAGTGGCACCTGACTTTCCATGGAAGTTGTCTTATAATATGGAAAACAATGAATATTTGTTTTATGCTTTGAACCTCAGGTGTGAGATGTGACATCCAGATGACCCAGTCTCCACCCACTGTGTCTGCATCTCTTGGAGACAGAGTCACCATCACTTGCCGTGCCAGTCAGAACATTAATAGTTGGTTAGCCTGGTACCAGCAGAAACCAGGAAATGCTCCTAAAATATTAATCTATAGGGCATCTAATCTGCAAACTGGGGTGGCATCAAGGTTCAGTGGCAGTGGATCTGGGACAGATTACTCTCTCAGCATCAGCAGCCTGCAGTCTGAAGATATTGCCACTTACTACTGTGTGCAATATGATAGTACTCCCCCCACAGTGATACATATCATAACATAAACCTTCCAGACATTCAAGACAGTATGGCTGAGCTGCCCCAGCTGCTCTTCCTAGTGCCTGAACCTGCTTTCAGACTTAGCTCAGCTTTGAATATCATTGGCACAATTATCTAAAACTGCCAGTGTGTCCTCTCTGCTTCAATCCTTCGTTCTAGGCCCAAGAGTACAGATAGTCAAAATTTCTCACAATGTGTGAAAGAAGAGCCTTCATGTTTAAGTAATCCTAGCTGTGCTATCCTTTCAATTTGTACAGAAAGAAAACCTCTAAGAAATACTGTTTTAATTGAGGAAACTTCTATCTGGATTAAAACACATGCATGGTCTATGAAAGGCTATGATATGACATTGCAATATTTCCTAAAGCTTGCGTATTAAATATGAGGTCATCAGCTTGGATTCTATTATGGATCTAGAAACTTTAGTTGTGTGATCCCATGAAGGAAGAGGTAGATGAATAAGGCAGACATTGTGTTTATATATTATCTGGGACAATTTCAATCCTAGATCATGTTTTCATCATCTCCATCCTAAGCTGCTCACTGAGGATAATGCAAAGAGGAAGAATGGAATACATTTGATAAGCAAACAAATGAGGGCCCTGGGGAAAGGAAAACATACAGCAGCGAAGGGCTTGATAAGGCTCCAGCAAGACTCATGAATTTGGAACAGAGACTTGGAAATGTTACTAGATCTCCTGATCTCTCCTTCCATATTCTACATCTTGTAATTTAATTTGGAAACATCAAAATTTTCATATATCATGATACAGAGAAGATGACAGTACGTGAATAAAAGGATTGTAGCAAGGGAAACTACCAGATTTGCAGAAGACCCACTAGCCCAAAATCTCTATAGTTTTTCCATTGAGAAATTTTTAAAAAAATGTTGAGAGAAAAAAGTCATGCTTCATTTGACTACAGAAGCGGTTGTGGATCCAAGTCATAAAATGTTAAAAAAAATGGAAATTGTATACAAGTAAGATACAGAAGACTATTGACCATCTTGTATATAAACAAGTACACAAAAGAATCTCCAATATTGCATGTTTCAGAATAAATAAGAAAAAAAAAACATGATCATAAAAATGAGACTATAAAAACGAGGAGAGTAGAATCCTCAGTGCATCTCTCTATATATCACTGCAAGAGAGGCCTACACAAATCTCATGTAACTATATTGCTATTGCCTCATCAAGCACTATCAGAGATCATCCCTTAACCCAGGAAGAACCTCAAACACTCTACTGCCCATTTTCTTCAGCAGATTCCAATTCCACATAATGACTACCTATGAGAAACATCTCAAAATGACTTATTCAATGATAAATACCTATGCAACAACTTTTTTATCACATAAAAAGACAAAGACAGTGTGTTCAAATCTGATTGCTTACTTGAACGTATATGATGTACAGATTTAGGTAAAATACCAGGATATCGTACCAAGTGTCAATATTGTCACCTTGGTGGTTTGTGTAGAGTGGTGATGGATGGAGCAGGCATGAGTGAAGAAACATCAGTAGACCATGGTGTATTAAGGTGTACCAGTACTGTGAATGTATACTAAACTATATTCCATACACATTTAATATCTCTGTCCCTCAAGCTATGTGCTTTACTTAACAAAATATGAAGACAAAATCTAAACTTTTAAATTACTACCAAGGAAAGAGGAAGCATGCAATAAATTTATACAAAAACTTATTCATGGTTAGGGAAAGGTTAAAACTTCTCTAGCAGAGTGTGATAAACTTACAAAGGGACAGAAACAAAAAGGAACAATTAAGCCAATGCCTTTTGCTGAGGAAACAGGGCTGAACTCTCCAACTAGTGTTCTTTGAGACTCAGTGCCACAGTGCTAGTGGAGCTCAGCCTCTGTTGTCTTATCCCCACTTGACTTGGCAGTTGGTGTCACTCCACTGCACACACCAGGACATTTGCATATTGCTGCATACGAAGGTCCACCATGGAAAGTCTAAAATTAAAGTCAAGCTGTGAAATTGCCTGGACTGACCAAGATTGTCCAGTTATACTTAGAAGAGAACTCTGCAGTCCTACTGGGGCTGCTCATTCTCTAGATCCATGGTAAGGGAAGAGGAGAGGAAGATGAAGAGTAGGATACAGGGTGAGCATGGGGCCTACAACTGCTCATGGTAGGGTTTTCCCATGTGTGTGTAGGAGGGCTTGCAAGTCTTGTCTTCCAGTATGCCATGTCCTATTTAGATCTGTGAAAGCTGGGAAGATTCTGGTAGTAGCAAACAGTTGGGCTCTCTATAATTTGTCTACAAATTATAACACATAATTGAGGAAAGGAATAGTTTACACTTAGAAGGCTATTATCTTCTCTAAATCACTTGATTTTTTTGAAAATGGGTATTGTGTGGTATTCACTAAAGTTGCCTACACACTCAAAAAATATGCTACTTAAGATAAATAAAACAAATACTAATATAAATGTTACTTGTAATGATTTTAAATAACCTTGTAATTCATCTTTTATTTCCGGTATCAGTGAAGATGTCCTAATGACCCAGACTCCATTTTCAATCCCTGTTCCTCTTGGAAAGGATGTTTCCATCTTCAGAAGATCTAGTTAGAGCATGTATATAATGATGGAATATACTGTTTATCTTATATTCCTGCAGAAATCAGGCAGAACATATGGGGCCTGACCTATAGAGTTTCCAAAAGATTTTTTTCTGGAATACCAGATAGGTTCATTGTTATTGAGTCTGGGACAGAGTATAGGAAGAAATTCCACAGGATGAATCTGATGACATCCGAGTTTACTACTGCACAAACTTACACATCTTCGTCCCATAGTAACATAATTCAAACTCAACCCTTTCAGCTCAGGGTAGCCCAACAACCACATGCTCTGCCTGTGTAAGAAGCAAGGCAACAGATTCTCTTTGCAAAGAAAATCAAGCATATATTAGACAAAAATTAAACTATTTTCTCTTTATTCTTGATTATTTTCTGATCAGGATGTAAACGTTGCTGCTCATACATCAAATCATTTAGTCAAACACTGGCTCAGTTTTAGGTATTTATCTAGGCTAAAGATAAGAAAAAAGCTATAAAAAAATTTGGGTGCTGTATGTCCAGCAAACGTCCATTCATTACAAATATTCTGTCTAGTGTAGCTACTATAGGAAAATGATGAGATTCTTATTTCTTTAGGCTATTGGGACTCATCTCCAAGTGTGATTTTTGAAATACCAGATGCCTCCTTTCTTGTGCTTTATGGCCAAGAACTAAGCCATTTGGGTTGGCTCATTAAAATGAGTTTCTCTGTCTGTGAATTCAGTGACTGATCTCATGACAGAACTCCCGAAGACTGGATTTATATATCATCATATATAGCATATACAAAGATATAACCTAAGTTTCCAGGTAAGTGTGTTGATGTTGTTGTTGTTTTTTTTCAGAAGAAAAGTGGTATCACTCTGGGATCTAAATCATTATACCAACTAAGCAGATAAGCCTTTTACCACAGCCTTTTATTTCTGTATCTGTTCTGAGACTCCTGCAATCTAGCTTACTCATTATCCCATTTAATTTCATCTACAAATCTGCATTGTTTAAATAAGAAGAAACTAAGGGCTGGAGACATGTCTCAAAAGTTAAGACTATGTGGTGTCCTTGTAGGGGACCATTGTTACCAGAACATACATAGTGGCTCACAATCACTTGCAATGCCAGTATCAGAGGATCCAAACCTCTCTCTGGCATCTGTGGATACCAGACACAGAGATGGTCACATACATATGTATAGACAACACACTTATTTATGTAAGATAAAAATAAGTAGATCTTTGCAAGAGTGGATGTCCCTGCACCAGAAATTTCTTTATTGCTTTTTGAGACACATGTCTTTCTTCTTTTCAGCCTCCACCTACCTTCTACTATGAGATCCGCATCTGGTGTGTGAAAGCATACTGCTTCCCCTACATTTCATCTTCCAAAATCTTGATTAAAAATATATATTTTTGGTTCATTACCGAAACCTCAAGTCATTCCTTCCATCACACACCTTGAAAAACAGTGGATTTCTCTCTTTAGCATTCAGCTGCCAGAAATGGGTGATTGGCATGAATGTAGTATCTTTTTTCATTTTTTGTCCTTCTTTAGTTTTACTGAAAAATAATGGGTAATTTGATGTTTATATTGTGTCTGGCCTCTTATATGTATGGCATGGAATATGCAGGTGAATGCTTATCTTTTCAAAGTATTTTCCTGATTATAACATATGATTAATTACAACTACAATAAATTAGCTTGCCAATGATGGCAAACATCTTTAATCCCAGCACTCAGAGTCAAAGGCAAGTAGATCTCTGTGACTTCAATGCCAGCCTGGTTTATAGAGTGAGTACCAGGACAGCCATTGTTACAACAGAGAAACACTGTCTCAAAGATATAAAATAAATTCTTTTTCAATGCCAATCTCCATTGCAGTATTTCACTAAGGGATTTTTTTGTCTTAATTACTGCTGGGTCCTGAAGACCTAGTAAAGTGGTTGTTTGGAAATCCTTACTGCAGATCAATGTATATTATTAAGTTACATAAATAATAATATTATAAATAAATTAAGGACTTCATTATGTTTTGTCATCTATCCACTGGAGTAGTAGTCTGAAATCTTTAGACATAATATGAATTTTGTATCACTAACATGTGTTTCTTCATGTCAAGGGCCAAACCAGCTCTTACAATGACACCCTAGATTCACACCCATGACTCTGGGTGATATAGCTGGTTTGAGGTTTAGAAAGATGATATATAGAGATGTAACACCATGTTGTGCCTATTCCACACAGAGCAGTAATATGTATTTGTTGTCTTCTAACTGCAGATCAAGAGGGTAAAATTTTCCTATAAACTGTGATTGAGCAGTTTGCAAACTAGTTCCTTGTTTTTCCTGTGAAGATTCATAGCAAAGATTGGCCTCCAAATTGTGGTGACACAAACAGCCCAAAACATGAGGTTACTAGTCCATCTTGGTGAGTAAGTGGGTTTCTGGGAAGTCATTTACAGGGCTATGGAAGAGTTATTGTCCTCAGAGATACAGACATGACACAGTTCATCACAATAAGCTCATTTTTATATACTTTTATGTATATAGCAAAATGAAAATAAGCCTAGATTTATTTTACAACCTAGTGTGAAAGAAACTTAAATGATTGCAGGCAGACATAACAGATTTGTGGAAAGCCTTGTGTTTATGCAGACTCTGTGCTAGTTCATATCAGGGATACTACTCATCTGTAACCGGCTATCACTATAGGAAGAATGTCTTTATCTGTGTAGTCTGTCATGCACAACAATTCAGTAGTGACCTGGCACACTATTGGTCATTCTATGATATGGATACAAATCTTACATTATTCCTGGAGGCTGGATGAAGGTGTCGTACTCCAGGACCTTAGCAATGTGTTTTGGGATCTGTTTTTAACAAAGAAACCTGGCTCAGCAGTTGATGATGATTCAGTCCTCAGTATAGATATCTGCCATGACTATAAACTAAACTAGGGCATCCCTGATAATTTATTAATAAAATAAATATAAAAAGTTGATATAAATACAGAATTACTGTCACATATGCAGGTATTTATATACTACGATTTCAATGGAAGTACTAGGGTGTTAATAATCGCTCATCCTCAAAGAAAGGTCTCTCAGGTATATCAATCAGTATTAGTAAGAAAAATCTGAGAGACATCTATTTCCTCTTTCATGAGAAGAGACTTAGAGAATATTTTTTACTATTTCTATTCATCTCTGGGGTGAAGAACAGCAGGAAGCACAGAGCTTGGGCTGATATCCTGTGTTGTTGCAAAAGTGTCAGTGAGCCCCCACATACACTCTAATCTGCAGGATATCTACAAAAACCCAAGCAAGTCAACCACATATAACTAGGAGGCTCTTCAGGTTCCATGTCTTCTGCTTCAGGCTCTAAGGTATCCTGGTCTGTTGACTCCATTAGACCGGCTTTCCTGAAGTTCCTGACCCCTCTGACCCCTCAAATGCCTCCTACTACTCTTCTGTTGTTTTTCCAGATCTTTGTGATGGTTGCATCTTCGCCTTTGCATTTGTTTTTATCGGCTGCTGGCAAAGGACTGTCTGATGGAGACTGGACTCCTTACCAATCTGAGTAGGACAGGATATCATTAGAAATTGCTTCCAGGCTATTACGTTACTAGTTCATGGAGTACCCTGCAGAATCAGGCCTGAATCATTCCTTTGGCATGGGGTGCTGAACATCCATTGTCACAGTGTATCTTGAAGGGAGGATGGGTTATAGTTTGAAGATTTTTGTCTCTGGGGTGGTGTCCCAGTCCATGTACAGGTAGCCATGACAGCAACATGAGATGCCCTGTTCAGGCTCCCTGTCCTCCTTTGCTAGAGATTCTTTTTGGATCCAGTGAGTTTCTAGATTTCTCTCTCAATGTTCCCCTGATTCAGATGTCCCTCCATATACTCTATCCCTCCATCCTTCTGTATACACCTGGCCTCCTATCATCCCATTACCATTCTCCCAAAGCCCACCTACACTATCTTTTCTACCTCCCACTGCCCCACCCGGGAGATCACTGAATCACAACCAAACCCCTCTTTGTTGTTCTGTCTCCCTGTGTCTACGGATTGTGCTGCCTTTGTACTTTACTTAACAATTAATAACCATGAGCACAAGACCAGTTAGTTTGGCTTTCTGGGCCTGAGTTACCTCACTGAGAATGATTCTTATAATTTCTATCCATTTACCTGAAAGATTCATGAAGTTATTTTTTAATAGCTGAGTACTACTAAATTTTATAAATGTACCACAGTTTATTTATCCACTCTTCTTAGATGGACATCTAAGCTGTTTCCTCAAAATCTTGTGGACATTGTTGTATCAAGAAAACTGTTTTAATGGTCAGGGGCCATTAGAGAAACAAACAGGAAATGTTGTAAGAGCCAAGATCTGAAAGAAACCTACTGAAACAGTTAATTCTGCACATGACAAGACTCCTGCTTTTTTGAACTCCCAGCACAGTGTTTACGATTTCTGGTTTTCCTAGCACTTCTCTGGGAGTATAAGTTACTCAGTGCCTCCTATAGTCATCATATTGGGCCCTTGAATGTTCCCAGCAGAATATAAGATTCCTTTGGTGAAAAATCTATGATTTCATTGGTTATTTTGGTGAAAATATGAGGGAACACTTTATATTATAAGATTTGTTGTTTTAATAGTAAAAAAAAACCCATCTAGACAATGTAGAAAACACCTTTACTCCACTCTATCAGTGAATGGATTTAAATCATTCCCAAATTATCTTTCAAAAATGATAAAAAATGTAAATATTGTCTAGGTTTCAGGATTGAATACATGAAGGTAATGTAATAGATATCAGCTACACACTGTTAACCAATTACTTGGATCAACAAGGAGGTTAAAGATGACTGGATTTCTATTTGATCATACTAACTCAGCAATAAGCCATATGTGGTTTTTCTGAAGAAACGAGAGTGCTAGTTACTCTCTAAGAAGTTGTTACTCTACCGTATTCATCAGAAGATAGCACATCAAGAAAGGATTTATATCTGCTAAAACTCTAATGAATTTCCAGAAAAAGCAGAATTCAAGATGCTTCTTGCCTGGAAGCTTAATTCCCACTGACTTGTTTTCATGATGCTGGAAGGTGTTATACAATTGCTGGATGTAAAAATATCTTCATCAGATTTAGGCAGTAATGGACTCAAACTATAATAAATGACTGACCTGTGAAGTTATAAGAATGGATTTAATAATGGAATAAATGTTGTGGGAAATAAGCAACTATTGTCTAAACAGATTGAAGAACTGTCATTAATCTTTAACCAGACAGTTCCTATACACTAGGAGAGGAACATTGTACATTCTGATATTCTACAAATAACCCACTATGTAACCACCCAGAAATTTCATTAAGTGTCACAGTTCACCAGAAATTAGTTGTATTGGGCATGAAATAAAAACCAATGTCATTGGGGAGATTGACTTCACAAGAAAATTAGAAAATTAATGCCCTTCAGAGGAGTTCTGGTTTTTTGTGTCTATAGTTCTTGCATCATGGAAGAATTTTCCATGCTTGAAGGTTGTGTTTAGCGAGGTACCATTGTGGTATCCTGGCTAATCAGCACAATAATAACTGTCACAATCAGTTACCTCAATCTATTCGGACTTTCAATACTCAAGATCAGATTACCATCATCTGTAGCAATAAATCCAATGAGAAAACAATTTTTTTCTGGTATCAATAAATACCAGAGACTAGGTCTGTGCCCTAAATATTTAATGCGTATATAATGGCTACCATTGTGTCAGAAGTTCCAACCCAGTTCAATGGCAGTGGTTCTCATACAGATTATTGCTCCTGTTCTCTATCTAGAGTTAAAGGAAGCCATTATCTACAGATGTAGTAGCCCTCTCATTAACATGCAGACATTCCTAACTTTTAATCTTCTATGTTTTCAAAACATGTATATTTTATTCCACTTATATTGCTTATTGATCCTAGAAATAATGGTTCTCAATGGGTCTATTTAGGACAGTTGATGTTAATTTGTGTGAATAAAGAATAAATGCAAGAATGAGGATGGAAACTCTTCAAAGGGAATTGAAGCCACAGTGGTTTTCAAGAGTGAGTCCTTCCACAATAGGTATTGTTCCTGTGGGCTCAAACTCTCAGATCAAGAGCAGTAGAAGGAGAAGATCATTAGCATACATACAATCTCTGTGTATTTGACTTATGCTGAGACTTCTTGAGGCATTCCCCAAAAGGAGAATCAGAGGAAGCAAATTTCTGCAGATGCAGGAAGACATTTTCAAAGGAGGTAAAAGACATGTTGGCAAATTGTGATAGATTTGAACATTCGATTGATCTAATAATAAATTAATTAATAAAATAAGAGCCATTTATTATTTAATTTAGTAAAGGTGAGTTGAAATTAAACATCTAAACAAACTATGAGTTGTTTGAAATAGCATTAGAAATATTTCACATTTAAACTCACATGATTTGGATAAAAAATATGAGCTCATGCCTCTGACTTTATTCCTGTGTATGAATTGCAAGGATAGATGATTTTCCTTACCATAGATGAAATGACTTGTATAGTTATCCAAAGAACCCAACACTCTAGAATCTAGAAATTCTTTAAGTATGAGGGGATCAAATGATCACTAGTAGAAGCTGCTTTGGATAAGACATCAAGTGGTCCAATTGAAGATGTTGAATGACAGAGACAGTAATAGTATGATTTAATCTTCAAAGAATGTGTATTCCTCCAAATTTTAAAATATAAACATAAAATCTCAACAATATACCACATTGTGATATTGCAGATGCTTGTGGATGTTGAATCCTTTCCTTCTGCCTTCCAATATCAAATAGCAAGGCTCTAAATCAGGTATCCGAAGAAAAAGTTTGGCATTTTGGAAGTGAACTCCTGAAAATACAGGTATTGAGGGGACTTCACAGTAGTATAAACAATACAGGATCATCAGAAAATCACATAGTGGATAGAAAAGCTAAAGGACATTAATATATAGAAATCTTTATAGCTGTGCTTTTATCTTAATAAGGAAATAGCTTGCTGCTAATTCTTCCCCGAAGACAGGCTCCTGTATTGAATTTCTAATAAGCATCATGTTATGTAGATGTTGCTGTTGACTTCTAGATTAATTATCTCTTATTTTAATATGATTTCCCATAAAATCTCTCAATGAGCTATGCTCATAAGAGGTGTGAGAGTGAAAACAGGATAATGCAGTACAGACCACTGGTTGCAGACATAATACTCTGTCTAAGGCAAATAGAAGCATCAGAGCGCCAACTCTAGATTACTAGAACAGGACTGAGTAGCACAAGCTTAGCCAACACATGTGTTCATTAACAGGGAGGTCCTAGCCTCCAGACAAGCAGCAGAGCATCTTTTATTAATAATGTTGACTTATCTTTTTATTGTTTAAAACTTATATAATCCATTTACTGATTATTGTATCAATGTCAAATATCTACATTAACAGAGTCTGTAATTGTCCTCTCTACAGTTTTTTGTTAAAATCCAATGGATGCTACAACATAGATGACCTAGGTGTCACTATATTGATTCTTTTGACATGAAAAGGAGGTACATTAATCTTGCAAAAGGACCTTGGATAGGATACAATGATCTTTCCATGATGCCTGTAAACTTCAGTGTCCATTAAATCCAAGGTATTTGGAGATTCATTCAGCGTTTCTAATTATCCAGAGTAACAGCTGGGGGAGCCCAGCTGGAAACTTTAGCTTCCTTATTTATATTTAGACTTGTGGTTAGTAGTATATAATGGTCCTTTATTTAACACATAGATCTCCCTGAGAAGAGAAAATAGAACACATGTTGCAAGTCAATTGGTACAGGACAGGAATGAGATCAGGGGGTCACTTAGGGGAAGCGGGTTGGAAAATACATATTTAGGGAGAGACCATAGAAATTGGGGGACATTTAGGGAATTATAAGGACGCCTAGAAAATATCCAAAGGCACCCTAAATAGGGTCTGTAATAATAATGGATAAATAGTCAGAACTGCCAATCTTATGTAGCCAAGAAAGTTTTCCAGTGGTGGAACTAGGATACAAACCCAGCTACAAAAATTTCAATACGTATACTGTCCCACAAATGTCTTCTTTGGCAATTGAGGCACAGAAGCCCAGACTAAGGGAAGAGACCATGTCTGACATTGCAGGCTGGCAAGGAGGCCTAGATTTATATCCCAGACGTGATTCCAAAAATATTATGCATGCTCATAGAATGGTGCCTAGCAAGATCTTTTATCAGAGAGGCCACTCTAGGCAGTTGCAGGGAGCAGTTGTAAAGGGTCAAGGCCACGAACACAGAGGACCTTGTGGAACCCTGTGGAAGCATGTAAGGAGGTATTAAGGAGACCACAGCGATCCAGGACACTAGGAGAGTACACTCCAAGCCGTCAATGGCCCAGGACTCATAGGGGCACACAAAAGTGAAGCAGCAGACACAGAGCCTGGATGGGACTCTGATAGTTCCCCTACATATATCTTAAAGTTGTTAGGCTAGGTGTTCTTGTAAAACTAAAAGATGGACTGTGGAAGAGAGGGATTCTGACCCTTTGTACTGCACTTGGGCCTCTCTCTTTCCTGCCGGACTCCCATGTTCAGCCTTTACATTGAGTCTTTTGCCCAGCCTTCTTCGATCTTGTTAAGCTCTCTTTGATTGGAGAACCTTGGAAGCCTCTTTTCTGAGGGTAAGCAGGTAGGAGATTGGGAATAGGAATGTGGAGGTTGAGGGGATGGAGATTTCATCTGAGAGAGACAGGAGATAAAGACTGGGTCTGGCATGTGGGGAGAGCTGGACGGAAGGGGAACCTGGGGTTGGGATGCATTGTACAAGAGAAGAAAAAATAAATTTAAAACAGCTATTAAAAACAAAGACTTGTGTCACTGTGTGAACTGACTCCTCAGTATTTTGATAGTAATTAATTACACCATCTTCACACTCCAGGCTACTGATAGTACAGGTGAAATCTCATAAAATTCTACTGCCATTGAAATTTAATGGGAAAAGAGTCCTAAAGTCGATCCAAAAACAGGAATACAGACAATTTCCCTTGTATTTTGCTGTCACATTTTAAATAATATCTAATGCCTTCTTGGCCCAATAATTGATGGTAATATTTTCTCCTATAATACATGACAGAGATTTAAGAAATAAGTCAATTTTACATCAATTTGGGTACCTGATATTGCAATCATGCAACCAATATGCTACATAAATCATGTTGGGAGATAGATTGTCTGAAGAATCAGACAGAGTTGATTACATAGGGCTAAGCAATTCCACATTGTTAAGTCTCCTTAATGAGAAGAACAGCATGAATTGTAGCAGCTGAGTGAGGACTTCTGCACAAGATCTTTCAAGTCTATTAAGAAATCTTCAAGTAGCTGAATTTTACTATAGGCACAGGCAAAGTATTTGGGACAGGGCGTAAAGGAGGATAGAATTATCCCAATAAGTCAGCAGGGTTTTATGGAATACCAGATATTGCAGAACAATCCAGGTATTTGTAAATATTTCTAAAAATAATGCGTATGCATCTTTCATTGAGTATGAAAAGGACAGCTTCAGTACCCCTAGGAACCCCACATGCAGCTCTTCTTTTCCTTTGTGTAGCCACTGATACCTAGAAACTCTCTATTTGGGAGAAGCTCCCCCAGAGGCCACACTGAGTTAGGACTCACATTGTAAGTTTTCATTATTCTTTCTCTCCTCCATGATGTCCTCTGCAGAATCAGCTGCAAGACTTTATGAAACATCATGCAGAGGACCCTCCTCTCACCTCAACATGATCAACTTAATCATTACCTCTTGGCCTTTTCCTGGAACTCCAGCTTAGCTAATTCCTGCAAATGCTTTCAGCCGTCTCCATCCCACCCACATGGATATTAGCTGCTATTACTAAGAAACTCTGGTTACCAGAGACCCTCAGTAGCCACACCAGTTGTACTCAGTGATTCTCATTATCCTTCCTAGCCTCACTCCCAACTCTGTACCTTCCTGATTACAGGAGCCCCCTTTCCCACCTGAACTCCACTCATTTCATATGCAAACTCTGTGCAGAGTCAGGGTCCTCCTAACCCCCATCCCTCTTTCTCCAGAGATATTCTTTGTCCTATTGCAGTCAACTTGCAAGAACCTTTCCTCCAACCATAACTCCAACACCCTGGATGGCCCGTAACTTGGAGTTGACAGGATTCTCCTAAATCTTAACTCACACCTCCTCTTAGCATTTTCTTCCTAGAGATATATAGGTTATAAAGGTTATTGTTTTTTCTCTACAATTGAATTTACATGAAAATACTCCAGTCCTGTGGCCATCATCTCTTTGTACTCTTGCGTGGGTGACTACTACAACTAGTCTCAGAATGATGTCTATATTTGTGCCTCTCTTGGTAATTGCACTTCTCATCACAGTGTAATCTTGACACTATAATCTCAGCTGGCAGGTGTTAATGCTATCATGTGAAGGCCACTATGAATCTTTTCCTGTGGATGCAAAATCCCACAAAGAGTTTTCATACTCAACCTATATGCATCTCTATTTGCCCTCTTTATGATCCAGGAAGGAAATATGTGTGGGTAAATGTGATAGTTCAGATATAGGAGATGACAAATTTTCAACAGGGGATTAATTTGAAAGTAAGTAAATGAATTTAAGTGAGAGAAATACTATACTACTAATGGATAAGAAAACACATGACATTCTAAAGGGAACCATAAAATTTTGAAATGGCATTGGAGATAGCGATTTTATCTTATGGCTCTCTAGCTAAAAGCATGAATGTTTACCTCCTTGTGGAAATGGATGATCTCAAGGTACACTTCTCTAGTCATCCAAAACATGCCATATTTCTAAGCAACAGAGTTTGTTAAAAAGGAAGTATTCAAACTTTAAGATATGTATATTTCTTAATCTACACAAAGATATATCTTAAAACATTTTTCAACTAAATCTCTTTGAGAAGGAGACAGAGAAATGATAGAATACTCAACATGCCTTGATGTACCCATCCCTGTCATAACAGAGGCTCTGCCCTATAGCTAATCCCCCCAACTGCTGCTCTCACAGAAGACACGATCTGCGGTGCACTAATGATAATGGAGAGCTTTTAAGGAGTTCATGGTGGCCCTCATAGTTTGTCCCCAAACTCAAGTTCTCTTAGATAACCAGTGACCAGCTCAAACTTAATCCGTATGACTGAGAGAGGGCCACATTCTATGTCACCTTTTCTCTTTTCCTAACTAGCCAGTGTATTTGTTCTAATTCGTTTTAAACAATTTAGAATGTATTGCTAGGATTTTACATAAAATATGTGATATGAGTATTAGATAATCCATTATTATATCATATATATATATATATTTATGATATACATATAAAAATTTGGGAATAATATATAACTTTCCATTCAGAATGCATTATAGCATTATGACCTTCTGAGATCTCTTAGTGATTATGGTGAATAGAAGTTCCTCAGAATTATCAATTTTGCATTTTATATAAGTGATAGACTTTAGTTAAAAACTGAATGTTTCTGTATTTAACTATCACTTTACTTATGTGCTTTATCCCAATTTAATGATCACTTCATGTAAGTTTTCATTAATGTATTAAATTAATATGCAATATCACAAAAGTCCTGTTAGTTATTAAGGATGAAAGTGTTACTTCTCTTAATACTTTTCTACCTATATTTGATACTTCCTGGTTGATTTTCCTGAAGTATTTGTTGAATCTTTTTCCTTAGTTTGACATATTTTTCAGAAGTTATTTTATTTGCCTCATAACTAAAGAGGTTTCAGTCCATAGTTTATTTTCTCTGTTCCTCTAATCTGTACATCTTGTTCACACTTTTTAGTGGAGACTGGCCTTTAGAACTCAAATATGTCAACCTGATTTTATTCAAGTAGCCAAAAAGTATAGCACATTTGAAAAGATAAATGAGAGCGATGTGGGTTTCCCTTAAGCATTTTCACCAGTCTTCTCAATTTTAAGATATCTCCCTTTGTGTATGAAATTCAACTTTCAGTGTCTGAAGCCAGGATGATTTGATTTTGATGTAATTTTTTATTAAGTCCCAGGTGAATGTACTAACTAAAATATTCAATAGTCCATATTTTATATCAGTACATGTTCTTAAATATACATATAGGAATTTGCATGTTAATAGAGTATCATTGTGTTTCCTTAGTGTGTTTATAAGTATACATTTATAGTTTCTCAGTTATTTATTGCAATATAAGCTGATGAAAGAGTGTTTATGGTTAGTGACTATTCTTATAAATACGCATTCATTCACTAATTTTTTGTATTTCATTACAGTTATAGATATTTTCATAGAAATCATATTTTTATATTTAGTAATAATTATAGTCACAATATATTAAAATCAGCTAAAATTATAAAATTAAAAACTAATATAATTCTTCTGCATACTTCATAACCACTGAACACTCTTGATAAGCTTAATCATTTTCTATTATTATTCTCCCATCTTAGTTACTTTTACATTGCTGCAATAAAATACCATGACCAAGAAGACTTATAAAAGAAAAATTTCATGTAGGCTTAGTGCTTACAGTATCATACTGTGAATGTATGCCCTTCATGGCAGGGAGCATGGTGGAAGGCATGCAGACATTTTACTGCAGTAGTATCTGAGAGCTCCTATCTTCATCCAAAATCACCAGGCGGCGACTAACAGAGAATGGCATGGGTATTTGAAATCTCAAAGCTCACCCCCCATGACATGTGTACTTCAACAAGCTCACACCTCCTATTCTTGCTCTAATAGTTCCTCCAACTTGAAACCAAGTGTTCAAACATATGATCTTACACCATACCTTCTTATTCATAAGAATATTGCCATAGTAAACATATTATTTCCATGGATTTGCTGAATAGCAAACCTTGAACGTAGAGACCTAATGTTCTTTTTATTGATTTATTTTTATTATTCATTAATAATAATAATGTTATCATTTTTAATTATTTGTTTATTTTATATTTCTTCTCTAATTGAACTTATAGAATACAACTGTCCTCTGCCTTCCCTTCACCCTCCTTCTCCTCCCAACTCCCCCAGGTCTACCGTCAAAACCGTGCAACAACATCCTCTCCTTCTCCACAGAAAAGAACTGTCCCTCCCAGTGTTACAGCACAATCTGAGCACGGCATAGCAGGATGGATCAAGGCCAGACACCAGGCACCAATCTCAACATCAAGTGTGGGCCAATCAGCCTGGCCAAAAGAAAAAGATGGTCTCACAGGCTGGTAAAATGTTCAGAGATATCCCCAGTGTAGCCTGTCAGAGTTTTTCAAGGACACCAATCTTGACAGCCATGTGATATACTTAGGGGATCCTAAAAGTTCTGAGTCTATGACTTCAGTGTCTCTGGGCCCCTGAGAGTGGTAGTCACTTGATATTGTAGGGTATGTTCTTTAGGTGTCCTGAGCCCTACTGGTTTCTGCCATCTTTCCTCTCTCTCTTAAATGTAATGTCAGTCATTTATATCTCTCCTTTGGTCCCTGGCAAGCTTTGTCTGTCCCAAGTGGGCCTCAATTGTTTCCCATCCAAGTGGTTGGGACATTGGCTATGTGGCCCAGCTACTGGCAATCTGTGGGAAGGAAGCAGTGGAGGGTGCGTAGTTCGGACATCTCCAGTTGGTCTGTGGTCAGGGAACCTTAAGTGCCGGTGGAGAATTCCGGGATCGCCTACAGACAGGGCAAAAATCAAATTTATTACAAGGGTCAAGGTCCATTTATTGGGGTTCAGGCCTGGAGGTTTGATGCATAGGTTAAGACAGGTAAGCAATTCTTCCAATATGTAGCTGGTTCTCTGGAGTCGCCTCGGAGTAGGGTGGAACCTTGGTCTATCAACACAGGAATTTATGCATACTCTGATTTCTCAGGGAGCAAAGTGTGACTAGCTCCCTTAAGCAGTGTTTCAAGTTTTGACCGTTCCACAGGTATGACAGTGGGGTTCTTATATCTCTGCACATTGTTTCCCTCAGCTACTGAGTGGGGCCTCTCTGTTGAGGACAGGGTTAGGTACCAATATATGAGCAGAGCATGACATCATTAGAAATCATGTCTGAGTTATCCAGTCTCAGTTGCTGCCTTGCCCTGCAGTGTCAGGCAAAGGTTCTCTCCTTTGGCATGGAGTCCTCTTTTGCCATTGTCCATGAGTATCTCGCAGGAACGATATGACATAAATCAGAGGTTTTGTGGCTGGGATGGTGACCTAATCCCAACTCTGGAAACCAGGCCTGTCCACCAGAGATTGCCTGTTCAAGCTCCCTATCCCCAAATACTAGAGATCCTTGCTTAGAGTCTCCCTCATAGAGTCCTGAGTTACCACTACATCTGATCTCCTTCTAATTATCTCCCACTTATTATGGTCTCTAATATATTTCTCCTTCTGTGACCCCATTTTCTTCATCAATAACATACTCATTATGTTCAGCTCAAAAATGAAACTCTCACTGTGTAAGTTATACATCCTAATAGGGTAGATAATAATACCAAAGCAAAGCAAAACAAAACAAAGCTTTTTGCACTATACTGAAAATCAAAACATTTTAATAGAGTTAAGTGGATGTCAGCATTTAATTTTATGAGAAATATAAACAGAATCCTTATCACTAAGAGGAGGATTTGATGATATGAGAAAAAAAGTGATTTGAGGTAGCAAAAAATGTTCTGTAGCCATGGCTTCCAACAAGCATGTCTTGATGTTAGACCTAATGGTTTGAGAGATGCTGAGAGAATAGAGGAAGTAGATTTAGTCAGTGACTTAGTGAGTCTTGATCTTGTTTTTTCTTGTTGGGGTAATGTGCATTATTAGGACTTCCTTTATGCTCTCAAGTGGCTATAACATCAAAGTACCAGCTGGAAACAGTTAGCACATTACAATTAGGACAAGTTGATTTATGATTTTATAAAATGGCTCCTCAGAACTGTGCTTTCATAGGTACAACCCACTCAAGGTAGTTTAGCACAAAATATTTGTGGTTGGCAGACCTCTATATAAATACAGTTAATAAATACAGTTAATTTCAGGCTAGAATTTAGTGGATTAAAGTACTTGACACACAAGCATGATTACCTGAGTTTCATTCTTTTGATTCCTGGAACCCATTTCCAAAGCTTGACATATTAGTGTTTATTTAAATATCTCTTAGTTTAGGTAGGAAGCAGAGACAGGGAAGCACTGAAAGCTAGCAGGACAGCAAACATAGAATTAGTTTATGCAGCACAACAACAAGAATAGAAGACCCTTGCCTCAATGCAAGATAGAAAATTGACCTTAGACATCCATACATACTCTTTGGCATACAAATGCCCACCTTCATACAAAGACATCATACACACATACATAAATACACATACACCAACAAATATTAATATTAATTCAGGTATTATCTAAGGAAAATATTTATATCTGAGGAGAAAATAAAGGAAAGCTGTGGAGGTGACTATTTAGTGGCTGTATCGAAACAGAAATTCCAATATAGCCAACAAAAAGTCCTATAATTCATCCATGTATCCAATGACTAGGCCCCTTATTGGTCACATTAATACAGAGGACACAAGGTAATGCATGTCATTGATGTATTTTATATCAACCACCCTTACTACATTCTTTAGGCAATACCAGGTCAGTTTGCTAAGCAAATGGCAGATCCAGTAGAGAGTATTCATATCAGAATATTGTTCTTCTCATTTTCCAAGAGTAAAAAGTCAATAAAATTTCACAAGGGATCCATCAGCTACTGCCCTGCTCTTGGAGCCATTATTGTGTTGATAATCTCCTGTGAAATCACAAAGGTAGCTGTACAAATGATTTTCATATAGAAGTGGTGAGTGAGATAGAATCTATAATGCAAAGGTTAGAGAGCAAATATTATATAAAATATACTTCAAGAAGAATAAAAGTTCAAATCAATTATGAAAGTCCACATGGAATCCCAGCAGTACCAATGTTAGCGATGTGCACTATTGAGTCAATGGTTTCACATAAGAGCACATGATTCCTGCTTAATTTATGTTTCCATTTTCGGTCTCCCTGATTCTTTTAACCTTTTCTTGTAGAAAGTGCCTTCCCTAGCTTTTGGATATATTCATTTTTAATTAAAAATTATAATGTTTATTTTATGTGTATGGATCCCCTGGGACTAGAGTTAGAGATGGCTATGAGCAGATGTGAAACCTGATCTCTTTATAAGCAGCCATGCTTGAATTGCAGAGTCATCTCAATTAACCATCTAAAGGGAAAATCCTCGACACAAAATTTCAACAACTTAACTTCTCATGAGAATCTGCTGCACGGCTCTCAGGATCTTTGTTTCTACTGGATGTACAAGGTCTCAGCTATCTAAATCTGAAGAAAACCTGAAGACCTTTTCTACTTACACTCATCCATTTCTTTATAACCCAGTACTAAGAAATAAATATTGGAGTGGAGTCGTATGTGCCAAGACCACTCTCACATGAGTTGACAGAGACTTGGATAGCTCACTGGATGGCCAGTGGGCCAAGAGTTTATTGATTCTCCTTTGTAATGTTGACAATACTGCTTGCATGAAGGCTGACAAACTTGCCTAGATTGACCTGTATTAGTAGCTCCCCCTGCTGGAAAGATGTTCAAAACAACTACAAGGTTGGAATTGTCCAAATTTCAGCCTGCAGTAAAACCTGGAGTCACAATGACCATGGTTAAAACTGAGTGCCCTAAGAAAAAGGTTCATGAACTTAAGAAAGACAGACACTATAAAGTTACAATCATGGCCTTAAAATGGCTCAGGGGGTAAAAGTATCCTTGCCCAAACCTGATGACCTAAGATAGATTCCTAGAATCCATGTGGTTAAAAGAGACAACTAACTCTTGCAAGTTGTTCTCTGACATACAGTCGTGTGTGTGTGTGTGTGTGTGTGTGTGTGTGTGTGTGTGTGTGTGTGTGTGTACACACTGAACTTTGATCAGGTTCTTCCATGTATATTCCTGTACTTTCTTCCCCCTCCTTTGCCAACATTTATCTTCTTTTTTTCTGAGAAGGCCTTCTATATTCATGTCTTTCTTGTTTCTTTATTTAGAACCCTCTTCATTTCATTAGTGTTGCCTTCAAGAACATGACAGTGACATATTTACTTGAGTAAGAGTACTTTATCAGTCGCAACACCACTGAGGTAAGTGACTTGTGCTATCCCCAAAGCAACCTTTAACTAATTATAGATGGTCTAGGAGGTGTAGAGTTTTATCATGATGTCCTTTATAATGACCAAATTGGGTGTGGTAACATTCCTTAGAGTGTGTCTTATAATAGTGTGTTTGCTAACCCTCATTGCTTTGCTCAATGTGTCTTGCCTATAGACTTGATGTGAATAGGTGCTATAAGCTCCTGTAGACTTGGGATGAAACTTGGTTTATATTAAAATTTATTTATTATTTGTGCATTGGTGGTTTGCTTCCACATGCTTAGTTCATGTCATGTGTGCCTGATGCTTTCTAAATCCAGAAAATGGCAACAGATCACTTAATACTTGTTACAGAATGTTGTGATATTCATCCCTTTAGAAACGTAGCCAGGGCTCTTTTCTCATGAACTATCTCCAGAGAATTATATCTGAAATCTAGACTATGAGTTAGAATAAACCTAACATTGCTTTTGTGAGTGCATTTTATTACAGCTACATGATAATAACTAAAATAAGGGAATCGTAGGGTGAATATATAGAAAGAGATAGGGTCTGGCTGTTTATTAACTGAGTATGTTCCATTCTTGGGAAATCTGTGTATGCCAATCCTGTTGTTAAGTCAAATGTCAACTTTCATTAAAGTATTCATTACCTTAACCGCTAGGTGGGCACATCTTAGTGACTTTAATCCAACTGCAGCTCCCAAATGTACATCTTACACATTCATTACTATATACTTGCCACGTTTTTATCTCCATGCACCTACACACAGTCATGGCAATTGTATTCTACTTGGAACTGTGGGCAGATTTGGTGGTGGTACCAACTGACAGAGAACATAGAACTTTCAAAATTCAAATAAGCAGTTGTTGGTATGGATCTCTAGTTTTGAAAATGGTTGGCAATTAGAAGAGAAGACAAAAAGAAAGGGATAATGTCCTGAGACATCCAAAGAAAAACATGAAACATGTATAATCAAGCTAAGAAGGGAGCTCAGATAACAGAGAGTGACAAAGCACTGAGGAAGGGAGCAATCCAATATTGCTTAGGTGATTCAAGACCCAGGCCTTCCATAGAGACATGACGCAACAATGATTTTAAATATTCTTCATGTCAAATTCAAGTGTATCCAGGGATGAGATAAAAGAGTACATATTTTTGTGTTCAACAATGTCAATAGTCAGAAATAAAATGGGAGCAATGGACACAAGTTCTGAAAGAGGAAATAAAGCTAATTGATTCTGTGTGTGTGAATGTGTGTGTGTGGTGGGTGTGTTATCGATAAGGACACAAAACACATATGAAAGTATTAAATGTGATGTGAAGCCTAATATCTTCCATTCTAACTGTATATAAGTTCATGAAGTTTCATAGACACTCAGGTTAATTTCAGTGTGTGATATTCTTACATGATCACAATTTTTTATGATAAAGTTTATAGTTTTTTGAAAGAAACAGAAAATGAATGAATAGGGTTTCTTTAAAATTGTGGCAGTGCTTCAAAAGATCATTCACCCAGAAAGAGAATGAACAGGGACATCCTGTGATTAAAAAAAGAACATACCACATACAAATTCCTAGTCTGCCATAATTTTTTTTTGACTGAGAGATAGGAGTATGGTCTCTGGAGACAGAATCCTTCTGCTCCTGTTTGTCTTAGATACCAGAGAAGTCTGGTGCTTATGCTGAGTCTCTGAGATGGGCCCAGGTAATCATAGAGCTGACCCCATCTGTGCACACCCCTGTGATTTGCATGTGCATGAAGCACAGCCCAGTGCTCTGAAGATTTCTTAAGACCATATCCATGCCATTTACAAGAGTCATTCTCAGTGAGGATACACCATCAACATGAAGGTCTTTGCTGAGCTCATGGGGCTGTTGCTGGTCTGACTTTCAGGTAAGGAAGATAGAAGTATAGAACTTTGTAAGAAGTATGGTGAGTGGCACCTGGCTTTTCACGGAAGTTGTCTTATAACATGGAAAACAATGAATACTTGTTTTATGCTTTGAACCTCAGATGTGAGATGTGACATCCAGATGACCCAGTCTCCACCCACTGTGTCTGCATCTCTTGGAGACAGAGTCACCATCACTTGCCGTGCCAGTCAGAACATTAATAGTTATTTAGCCTGGTACCAGCAGAAACCAGGAAATGCTCCTAAAACATTAATCTATGGAGCATCTAATCTGCAAACTGGGGTCCCATCAAGGTTCAGTGGCAGTGGATCTGGGACAGATTACTCTCTCAGCATCAGCAGCCTGCAGTATGAAGACATTGCCACTTACTTCTGTCTGCAATATTCTAGTACTCCTCCCACAGTGATACAAGTCATAACATAAACCTTCCAGGCATTCAGGAGAGTAAGGCTGAGCTACCCCAGCTGCTCTTCCTAGTGCCTGCACCTGCTTTCAGACTCAGCTGAGCTTTGAGTATCATTGGCACAAGTATCTAAAACTGTCAGTGTGTCCTCTTTGATTCAATCTTTCTTTGTCTGAGGCCCAAGAGTACAGAGAGACAACATTTCTCACAATGTGTGAAAGAGCAACCTTTATGTTAGAGTAATCCATGCTGTTCTAACCTTGGAATTCATACACAAAAATCCCTTAGAGGAATACCCTAGAAATACTGTTTTAATTGAGGAAACTGCTATCTGGATTAAAGCAACTTCATGGTTTTTGACATGCTATGATTTGATATTACAATGCCTCCTAAAGCTTGCATAATAAATATGAGGTCATCAGATTGGATTCAATTATGGATCTAGAAACGCTAATTGTATATTCTCATGCTGGAGGAGGTAGATTAATGAGGGCAGACATTGTGTATACATTGTTTGTGACTATTTCCATCTTAGATCTTGTTTTCATCATCTCCGTCCTAGTTCCTCACCGAGGATAATGCAAAGCAGAAGAATGGAATACATTTGATGAGCATGCAAATGAAGGTACTGGGGGAAGGAAGACAAATAGCAGTGAATGCTTTTTAAGGCTCCAGTCACACTCATGGATTTGGAACACAGACCTGAGGGTGTTATTGATCTCCTGATCTTTCCTTTCATATTCGGCATGTAGTAATTTAATTAGGAAAAATCAGAATTTTGCATATATCATGATACATAGATGACAGTACGGGAATAAAAGAATTGTAGCAAGGGAAGACTACATTTGCAGTGGCCCCACAAGTCTAAAGTCTTTATAGTTTTTCCATTGAGAAATAAAAAAATGTTGAGAAAAAAAAAACAAGTCATACTTCATTTGGCTACAGATGTGGTTGTGGATCCAAGTCATAAAATGTTAAAAAATTTATGAAAATTTTATACAAGTAAGCTACAGAATACTGTTGTCCATCTTGTATATTAGCAAGTAAACAGGAGAATCACCAATATTGCATATTTCAGAATGAATAAAGAAAAAAAACACGATTTTAAAAATATTATGCAAGGAGAGAAGCTTCAATACATCTCTCTATATATCACTGCAAGAGAGGCCTACACAGTTCTCATGTAACAATATTGCTATTGCTTCATTAAGCATGATCAGAGATCATTCTTTAATCCAGAAACAACCTCAAACACTCTACTGCCCATTTTCTTCAGCAGATTCCTTTTCCACATAATGACCACATATGAGAAACAACTCAAAATGACTTACTCAAAGGGTAAATGCCTACACAAAAATTGTTTTTATCACATAAAAGGACAACGACAGTGTGTTCAAATATGATTGATTATTTGAACTTATATGATATACAGATTTAGTTAAAATACCAGGATATTGTACCAGGTGTCAAGATTGTCACCTTGGTGGTTTGTGTATAGTGGTGACGGATGGAGCAGGCATGAGTGAAGCATCAGTAGACCATGGTGTATTAAGCTGCAACAATACTGTGAATGTATACTAAAGTATATTCCGTACATATTTAATATCTCTGTCCCTCAATAATGTGCTTTACTTAACAAAATAAAATGACCAAATCTAAACATTAAGAGGAAGTGTGTAATAAACATATACAAAACTTATTCATGGTTAAGAAAAGGTTAAAAGTTCTTTAGCAGAGTGTGATGAACTTACAAATGGATAGAAACAAAAAGGAACAATTAAGCCAAAGCCTTTTGCTGAGGAAAAAGTGCTGAACTCTCTAACCAGTGTTCTTTGCAACTCATGCCATGGTACTCAGTGGAGCTCAGCCTCTGCAGTCTTATGCCCACTTGATCTGGCAGTTGATCTCACTCTAGTGCATACACCAGGGCATTTGCATATTGCTGCATAGGATTGCCCACCATGGAAAGTCTAAGATTAAAGTCAATCTGTAAAAATTCCTGGGATGTCCAAGACTGTCCAGTTATACTCAGAAGACAGTACCCTTAAGTCCCCTGGGGCTGTTCATTCTCCAGATCCATGGTAAGGGAAGAGGAGAGGAAGATGGAGAGTAGGATACAGGGTGAGCATGGGGCCACAACTGCCCATGGTAGAGTTTTCCATGTGTGTGTGTGAGAGGTTGGAAGTCTTGTCTTCCAATATGCCATGTGCTATTTAGATCTGTGAAAGTTGGGAAGATTCTGTTAGAATTAAACACTTGGGCTCCCTACAAATTCTAACACATTATTGAGGGAAGGAATAGTTTACCTTTAGAAGGCTATTATCTTTTTGAAAATGGGTAATGTGTGGTATTGACTAAAGTTGCCTACACACACAGAGAAAACATGCTTCTTGAGAGATAAATAACACAAGGACTAACATAAATGTTACTTGTAATGATTTTAAATAACATTATGCTTCATCTTTTATTTCTGGTATCAAGATGTCCTAATGACTCAGACTCTACTTTCCATTGCAGTCCCTCTTGGAAAGGAAGGTTCCATTCTGAAGATCTTGTTAGAGCGTGTATATAATGATAGAATATTCTGTTTATCTTATATTCTTGCAGAAATCAGGCAGAACATATGGGGCCTGACCTATAGAGTTTCCAAAAGATTTTTCTGGAATACCAGATAGGTTCTGTGGCATTGTAACAAGAACAGAGTACAGGAAGTATTTCAGCAGGATGAATATGAAGACATCAGAGTTTATTACTGCACTCAGCTTATACATCTTCCATCCATAGTAACATAATTCAAACCAACCCTTTCAGCTCAGGGTATCCTGCAGTCCCATATTCTGCCTGTCTAAGAAGCAAGACAACAGATTCTCTCTGCAAAGAAAATCCAACATATATTACACAAAAATTAAACTATTTTCTCTTTATTCTTGATTATTTTCTGATCAGGATGTAAAATTTGTTACTCACACATCTAATCATTTAGTAAAACCCTGGCTCAATTTTAGGTATTTATCTAGGTTGATGATAAGAAAAAAGCTATTATAAGAAAAAAAATTTGGGTCTATTCGTTAAAAATATGCCATCAAGCTTAACTACTATAGGAAAATGTTGAGATTCTTATTTCTTTAAGCTATTGGGACTCATCTCCAAGTGTGACTTTTTGGAACACCAGATGCCTCCTCTCTTGTGCTTTATGGCCAAGAAGTAAGCCATTTGGTTTGGCTCATTAAAATTGGTTTCTGTCTCTATGAATTCAGTGACCAATCTCATGAGAGAACTCCAGAAGACTGGTTTTACAAATCATCATATATAGCCTATAGAAAGATATAAAGTTTCCAGGTAAGTGTGCTGTTGTTGTTTTTCAGAAGAAAACTGGTATCTCTATGGGATCTAACAACCCAATCTACTAACTAACCAGATAAGCGTTTTACTGCAGCCTCTTCCTCTGTACCTCTTCTAAGACTCCTGCTATCTAGCTTGCTCATTATCCCATTTAATTTCATCTACAAATCTGCATTGTTTAAATAAGAAGACACTAAAGGCTGGAGACATGGTTCAAAAGTTAAGAATATGTGGTGTCCTTGTGGGGGACGAAGCCACTGATACCAGAACCTACATAGTGGCTCACAATCACTTGCAATGCCAGTATCAGAGGATCCAAACATCTCTTCTGGCATCTGTGGATACCAGACACAGAGATGGTCACATACATATGTATAGATAACACACTTATTTATGTAAGATAAAAATAAGTAGATCTTTGAAAGAGTGGATGTCTCTGCACCAGAAATATCTTCAATGCTTTGTGACACACATCTCTTTCTTCTGCTCAGTCCCCTCCTGCTGCTACTATAAGATCCTCATCTGGTATATTGAAAGGATACTGCTTCCCCTACATTCTATCTTCCAAACTCTTGATTAAAAATATATTTTTTTGGTTCATTACTGAATCTCAGGTCATTCCATGCATCACCCACCTTGAAAAACAGTGGATTTCTCTCTTTAGCTTTCAGGTGCCAGAAATGTGTGAGTGGCATGAATGTATTATCTTCTTTCTTTCTTTGTCCTAATGGGTACTTTTGATGTTTATATGGTGTCTGGTCTCTTACATGCATGGCATGGAATATACAAATGAATGCTTATTCTTTCAAAGCGTTTTCCAGCTTATAACATATGAGGAATTACAAGTATAATAAATTAACTTGCTGGTAAAGGGAAACATCTTTAATTCCAGCATTCAGAGGCAAAGGCAAGTAGATTTCTGTGACTCCAATGCCAGCCTGGTTTATAGAGTGAGTCCCAGGAAACCATACTTACAACAGAGAAACACTGTCTCAAAGACATACAATAAATTCTTTTTCAATGCCAATCTCCATTGGAGTATTTCAGTAAGGGTTTTTGTCTTAATAACTGCTGGGTCCTTAAGGCCTAGTAAAGTGGTTGTTTGGAAATCCTAACTGCAGAATCAATGTATATTATTAAGTTGCATGAATAATTTTACTGAAAATAAATTATGAATATCATTATGCTTTGTCATTTGTCCACTGAACTAGTAGTCTGAGATCCTAAGGCATAAAGTGAATTCTGGTATCACTAAGATGTATTTCTTCATGTCAAGGGCCAAACCAGCTCTTTACAATGACACCCTAGATTCACACTCATGACTGTGGGTGATACAGCTGGTTTGGAGTTTAGAAAGATGATATATAGGGATGTAACACCATGGTGTCCAGACCACACAGGGCAGTGGTATGTATTTGTTGTCTCCTAACTGCTGATCTAGAGGGTAAAATTTTCCTATAAACTGTGATTGAGCTGTTTGCAAACTGTTTTTCCCGTGAAGATTCATAGTAATGATTGGCCTCCAAATTATGGTGACACAAACAGCCCAAAACATGAGGTTACTAGTCCATCTTGGTGAGTAAATGGGTTTCTGAGGAGTCACTTTCAGAACTATGGAAGAGTTACTGTCCTCAGATTCACAGACGTGACACAGTTCATCACATTAAGCTCATTTTTATATACTTTTACGTATATAGCAAAATGAAAATAAGCCCGGACTTATTTCACCACCTAATATGAAAGCAACATAAATGATTACAGGCAGACATAAGAGACTCATGTAATGTCACGTATTTATGCAGACTCTGTGCTAGCTCATATCAGGGATGCTGCACATCTGTAACTGGCTTTCACTCTAAGAAGAATGTCTTTGTCTGTGTAGTCTGTCATGCACAACAATTCAGTAGTGACCTGGCACACTATTGGTTATTCTATGATGTGGGTACAAATCTTACTACATTATTCCTGGAGGCTGGATGGAGGTGTCATACTCCAGGACCTTAGCAATGTGGTTTGCGATCTATTTTTAACAAAGAAAACTGGCTCAGCAGTTGAAGGTGATTTAGTCCTCAATATAGTTATCTGTCATGACTATAAACTAAGCTTCGACACCTTGTAAATTTATTAATAAAATAAATACAAAAAGTTGGTATAAATACAGAATTACTGTCACATATACAGGTATTTGCACACTATCAATTCAATGGAAGTACTTGTGTGTTAATAATCACTTATCCTCAAAGAAAGATCTCTCAGGTATATCAATCAGTATTAGTAAGAAAAATCTGAGAGACATCTATTTCCTCTTGCATGAGAATAGACTTAGGGAATATTTTTACCTATTTCTATTCTTTGAGTTGAAGAGCAGCAGGAAGCACAGAACTTGTGCAGATATCCTGTGTTGTTGCAAAAGTGTTAATGAACCCCCACATACACTCTAGTCTGCAAGATGTGTGCAAGAACCCAAAGCCAGTCAACCACATATCATACCAAGGAGGCTCTTCAGGTTCCATGTCTTCTTTTTCAGGCTCTGAGGTATTCCAAGTATGGTGGTCTGTGGACTCCATTGGATCTGCTAACCTGATGTTCCTGACCCCTCAACCCCTCAAATGCCTCCTACTCCTCTTCTGCTGGTTTTCCAGAGCTCTGCATGATGGTTGGATCTTGGCCTTTGCATTTGTTCCTATCAACTGCTGGCAGAGGCCTCTCTCGTGGAGACTTGAGTAGTCACCAATCTATGAGTAGAACAGGATATCATAAGAAATCACTTCCTATTAGGTTTCTAGTTTCTGGCCTACCCTGCACTATCAGGCATGGAATCTCTCCTTCGTCATGTAGTGCTGAACATCCATTGTCACAGTTTATCTTGAAGGGAGGATAGGTTATAGGTTGAAGATTTTGTCTCTGGAGTGGTATGTCAGTCCATCTACTGGTAGCCATGACAGCAAAATGAGATTCCCTGTTCAGGCTCCCTATCCTCCATTTCTAGAGATCCTCTTGGGTTCCAGTGAGTTTCCAGATTTTTCTCTCAAAGTCCCCCTGATTCAGATGTCCCTCCAAAATCTCTCTCCCTCCATCCCTCTTCCTATACCTGGCCTCCCATCCTCCCATTACCATCCTCCCAAAGCCTACCTATACTATCCATTCTACCTCCCACTGCCCCACCAGGGAGATCACTGAATCACAACCAAGCCCCTCTTTGTTGTTCTGTCTCCCTGTGTATGGATTGTGCTGCCTTTGTACTTTACTTAACTATTAATAACCATGAGTAGAAAACAAGTTTGTCTCCCAGGGCCTGGGTTACCTCACTCAGAATGATTCTTTTAATTTCCATCCATGTGCCTGAAAGATTCGTGTCATCATTTTTTAATAGCTGAGAACTACTAAATTGTGTAAATGTACCATAATTTCTTTATCCATTTTTCATGTGATGGGCATCTAAGCTGTTTCCACAAAATCTTGTGGGCATTGTTGCATCAAAAATCTATCTCAATGTTCAGGGGCCATCAGAGAAATAAGGAGGAATGATTGTAAGAGCCAAAGATCTGAAAGAAACAGAGTGAAACAGTTATTTCTGAAAATGACAAGACTCCTATTTTTTTGAACTCACAGCACAGTGTGTATGATTCCTGGTTTGCCTAGCACTCCTTTGGGAGAATAAGTTACTCAGTGCCTCTTATAGTCATTCAAATAGGGCCCTTCTAAGTTCCCAGCACAATATATGATCCCTTTGGTAAAAATCTATGATTTCATTGGTTATTTTGGTGAAAATATGAGTGAGAATTTTATATTATATGATTTGTTGTTTTAATAGTAAAAAAACAATATATAGACAATCTAGAAAACACCTTTTCTTCCCCCTTTTATATTAAATTAAGGACAAAGGAACATGCTAAGTCACCGATCAACCCCCTCCATCTACGGAGGTGAGGATCAAGGAAGTTAAGCATGTCCTAATTACCCAGGTTACCTTATCTCGTGCAATGAGGAGAACCTTTGAGATGTGCAAAGGCTAACCTTGGGTCGAATAAGCGATGTGCCTATTCTTGGTGCAATGGAAGCAAGTCCTCAAGGTGCAAAGGCCACATACCTTAAATTGTCTAAAAGGGAGACATGTTGTGGAGATGGACTTCTGTCGCATTGGTTCTGACAATATACAGCTCAACAATCAAAAGGAGGGTTGGATACTACACACCAACCATCGACCTAACGATAGCCCACTGTCTAAGCATTGCCAACCAGGCTGCAGGGGAATGTCTCACATCAAGGGCAGCAAATGCTGGAATAATCATGGCATTATCTCGCTGTCTCTGCCTATACATTCTACAAAGCACCAAAAGCATATTAATACAGAAGCAATCATCATAATTCCCATAGTTCCCAGACCAGCCCATTCTTTGAGATACATGGTAGCATCTTTAATCCAACCCCAGAGTCCACACGAGTTGAATTGACATGTGTAATGGCCAGTCTTAGGTCCCTGATAGTAGCATCAAATTGTGATGACCAATCCGTCTTGAAATATTGAGAAAGTTCAAATTTATCCTCCATTCATAACCTAATTGAGCCAATTGCCATAGTACGATTTTCCCCTATACCACTATTTTGAGAATCATAAGGCAAATAGGCAAGATCAAGACTAGAGTTCGTCATGCATCACCGGCATTGGTTTTGGGAGTGTTGTTAGTATTCCCCATCGTTCTGTGCGTATCGAGGGCCACTTTATCAGGATCATCTGTAGAGCTAGTAGCGTTTTCAAGATCTTCATCTTGTTCTTGATCTTTTTCAGGCTCTAAGGGCTGTTTCACCATCCTCGTCAGACGAGCAGGCACCCAAATGGGGTTTTCTTGATCCTGAGGAAAAACACAAACAGCTCCCCTGGATCTTATTAAAACTTGATCCGGGCCCTTCCATTGGTTAGACAATACATCTTTCCACTTGACATTTTCTAGTGGAGGTTGTGTAGACATAGCATGTCTATCTGCTGCAGATCTTCCAGCAGCATCCAAATTCAAAAAATTTAGGGTAAATAATATAAGGGAAATGGTACTTTTAGGTCCCATACTGGGGCCGCCTATTCCCCCTTTTTTTTTTTTAAATTTTAGCTGAAGTTTTATTTATTATGTATAATTTGAAATCCAATAATTTTTTCCTGCTTGCTGGACATTCATTTAACATGCCAGTCAAGGGAGTTGTAGCTGTGGCTGATAACAGGAACATCTAGCCACTGCAATGCTTTATGGGTTTTGTAGTCCACGACAACCTGAAGTTTGGAACTTTTTTCAAACATTAACCATAAACAAACTTCCAAATACAGGTAATAAAACCAAATACCAATTCACTGGAGGACCAGGACCAGTTGGCTGAATTTTTGGTCCAAACTCCTGAACATAGCGAGGCTTGTTATTTAGCAGCCATAGCCAAGCAGCTGCTGAGAGAAAAACTCTAACACAGGCAGTATAGATTCTGCCCAAGCTTTTTGAGTTGCTTTTTGCAATGATCCATTTTAAAATATTGTCTTCCTTTTGTATCATGAGCTCAGTAGAGGAATTATCAGAAAGCATACCATCAAGCTTGAGATCTAGGTAATTTACATATGCATTCTGTAATCTGCTTTCTACCTGAATTAACTCCTTTTCTGTTGCTCTGGTTAAACTTTTTTGACTGTTTAAATCTGAATCACCGTTCAATGCTTGAAATGAATTATTTGACTCTTGAGTAGTTAACCCAATGGTAAGTTCATTAAACCAGATATTAACTTTCTGTGGCTTTTGTACAAAATATTGACATAAGGTGGTACTATCTGAGAATTCTTAGGGAATGACTTTCCATTGATACCTTTTAACAGGCTGAGAATTATTATCAATATCTGCTCTGTCCTGCTTATGGACAATCTTTACAGTCTGTGATTGTTTTTGGTAACATTTTTTAATATCTTTATCAATAGCATCTTGAATCTTACAGGTTGTCTCTGAGATTAAAGGAATGTTAATCTGTACATTCCATTGTTTTAATAGGTCTCTTCCCCATAAACTTATAGCTAGATCTGCCACATATGGTCTTATATTTCCTAGTTCACTTTCTGGTTTTATGCATTTGACACTTGTTATATTCTGTTTTAACTGAGAAAATGTTCCAGTTTCTAAGAACTGAGTAGATATCTCTTGAAGAGGCCAGTTTGGATTCCAGGAGTCTTTTGAAATGACTGTTACATTGGCTCCTGTGTCTAACAATCCTTTAATTAAAACTCCATTTGTTTGTAATCTCGACTTAGGTCTCTGATCATTTATAGTTGCTTGCCGAAATACCTGTTTTTCAGTACTTTTTAATTCACCTGTTTTCTCAGCTGCAGTGACTCTGTCCTTGATAGCAAGGTCTAGAGCAATGCTGTCTTTAGCTGCAGGTACTAACTGTTTTAATCTCGCTGAGGGTGAGTTAATCCGTTGTTGGTAAGAAATTGTTGGCTCATGTTTTCTGTGATAGGCACTTAAGCCAGACACCCTACGGTGTTTTCCCCACAGCAAAAAGTTACCTTGAATATCTGTTACAGATCTACACTCATTAGACCAATGTCTGCCTTTTCTGCACTTTGGACAGATGTTAGGTATCTTTACTCCTGAAGTTTTTTGTCTTTCCTGTCTACACTGTCTCTGTATATGTCCTCTCTTTCCACATTTAAAACAGGTAATATTACTATCCTTTTGTGCTGCGAGCACTGCTGCAGCTATGCCTGCATTGGAAAGCGGACCACCAATCTCTCGACAAGCTTTCATCCAGGTATTAAGCCCTTTTCCTTTCCATGGAGTAATAGCATTTTTACATTCTTTAGTACACTGTTCATAAATGAGTTGTTCTATTAAGGGCATTGCTGCATCTGGGTCACCAAAAATCCTTCCTGCAGCTTCCATCATTCTTGCTACAAAATCTGAAAAAGGCTCATTCATGCCTTGTATGATCTTAGTTAGGTTTCCTGATACTTCACCTTTATTAGGAATGCTCTTCCATGCCCTAATAGCAAGTTTATTTATTTGTTCGTAAACCTGTGCTGGATACGCTATTTGATTTGCACTCCACTGACCCTGTCCGGTCAGCATGTCATAATTCCAGTGTGGTTGCCCTTGAGTTGCATTAGCTCTTGCTTGGGCACCACAAGCATCTTGGAAAATAGATTTCCAGTCCAGATATTGACCCATGGTAAGGCAAGCCTTTACTGTATTATACCAATCTGTAGGAGTCATAGCTAAGTGTGCCAACCTCTCTACTTGTGCCTGTGTGAAAGAAGCATTAATACCATAAGTTCTAACGGACTCTGCAAGATCTTTAAGTTGTTTATGGTCAAGAGGTTGATAATATCTTTGTTGATTCTCTTCAAATACTGGAAAAGCTTGAAAAATCTTTCTCCTACCCTTGTCTGTTAAAAAGGAAGTCTTTCCTATTGAAGTTTTTGAGGTTTTATTTCTCTGTTTTTTCTTAGCCTTAGGCAGGTTAAGAAGAGGGGGCGCAGAGGGAGCCGCCGGAGCGTATGGCTCAGGACGGTAACGTTTTTCCTCATAGCGCGCAGCTTCCTCTTCTAGTTCTGTTTGTTCCTCTGTATCCAGTTTCTCTTCTGACCCCGAAGTTTCTGAGTCTGTGGTTTCTGAGTCAGAAGAGGAACTACTAGTCTCATCACTGGTTATTTTTAAATTTTCAAATTCTGCTAATATTGGGTATACCCTTTTCTGACTATTTATTTGTTTCTTTTTTTCTTTTTTCTCTTTTTCTACCCTTTTTATATCTTTTTTAGGCCTCTTCCTCTTTTCTGTTTCTGACATGCTGTCTTGATGTTTTGCTAATATTCTCTGTCCTTCCCTTACCCTCTCTTGACATCGCTTATTAACCATACGCCATAATGGCCATGTACCGGCACGGAAACTTCCCTTTTCCTTTTCTCTCTGCAATTCTCCTAGTTTACCCCAAGAAGGGATTGTAAGAGACCCGGTGGTTACTGGGCGATGACAATTTAAACAAAGGCAACAAGCAAGAACAACAATAATCATACTAGCAAAAATGACCGCGCCTAGTGCAGGGTCAATCTCATAAAACAGCATACCTCTCAGAAAGAGTCTGGATCCACTTTCGTCCCCGCGCTCCAGTTCTGAATCCTCCTGAAAACAGGGGTCTTCGCCGGTGCTCGACTGATGGTCAGGTTCCCGGGTTTCGGCACCAAATGTGGACGCCCGCCTCGCCTGCAAGGAAGACGCCGCACACAGGATTCTTCTGGTTCACGCTTTATTGAGGACAGCCGTTCAATTAAGTGTTGTTAGCGAAGACCCTGATTGCAAAAAGCACCCTGCTTATATAGAGCATAGGGCTACGTGACCGTCAATGATTGGATACTCGTCCAGACCCTCATTAGCATGGAGGGAGGTGGCAAGGACTGCTCTCCTGCGCCTGCGCTGTAACTTGTTTACTCCAAATGTGAGCAATTACTCCAAATGCGAGCAAGAACCACCTGGAAGCAGGAAACCGGCGCCATCCTGTAATGGCGTTTCAACTCGGCTCCCAACATTTTTCTCCCCTCTATCAGTGGATGGATTTGGATTATTCCCAAATTATCTTTCAAAAATGATAAAAGTTTAAAGACTGTGTCTAGGTTTTAGGATTGAATACATTAAGGTAATGTAGTAGACATCAGCTACACACAGTTAACCAATTACTTGGATCAACAAGGAGGTTAAAGATGACTGGATCTCTATTTGACCATACTAACTCAGCAATAAGCCATTTGTGGTTTTTATGAAGAAAAGGGAGTGCTAGTTACTCTCTAAGAAGTTCTGTTACTCTATGGTATTCCTCAGAGGATAGCCCATCAAGTAAGGATTTATATCTGCTAAAACTCTAATGAATTTCCTGAAAAATCAGAAATCAAGATGATTCTTGCCTGGAAGCTTAATTCCCACTGACTAGTTTTCATGATACTGGATGGTGTTATACAATTGCTGGATGTAAAAACATCTTCATCAGATTTAGGCAGTAATGGACTCAAACTATAATAAATGACTGACCTGTGAAGTTATAATAATGGATTTGATAATGGAATAAATGTTGTGGGAATAAGCAACTACTCTCTAAACAGATTTAAGAACTGTCATTAATCTTTAACCAGACAATTCCTATTCCCTAGGAGAGGAACATTGTACATTCTGATATTCTACAAATAACCCACTACATATAACCACCCAGAAACTTCATTAAGTGTCACAGTTCACACGAAATTTGTTGTATTGGGCTTTAATTAAAAACCAATGTCATTGGAGAGATTGACTTCACAGGAAAATTAGAAAATTTATGCCCTTCAGAGGAGTTCTGACTTTTTATATTTGTAGTTCATGCACCATGGAAGAATTTTCCATGCTTGAAGTTTTTGTTTATGGAGGTACCATTGTGGTATCCTGGCTACTCAGCACAATAATAACGGCCACAATCAGTTGTCTCAATCTATTCAGACTATTAGTACTCAAGATCAGATCACCATCATCTATAGCAATAATTCCAGTGAGAAAACAAATTTTTCCTGGTACCAATAGATATCAGAGACCTGGCATGTGCTCTAAAGATTTAATGCATATATAATGGCTACCATTGTGTCAGGAGTTCTAACCCAGTTCAATGGCAGTGGTTCTCATACAGATTATTGCTTCTCTTCTCTATCTAGAGTTAAAGGAAGCCATTGTCTACAGATGTAGTAGCCCTCTCATTAACATACAGGCATTCATAACTTTGAGTCTTCTATGTTCTCTAAACATGTATATTTTATTCCACTTATATTGCTTATTGATCCTAGAAATAATGATTCTCATTGAGTCGATTTAGGACAGTTGATGTCAATTTGTGTGAATAAAGAAAAAAATGCAAGAATGAGGATGGAAACTCTTCATAGGGAATTGCAGCCACAGTATTGTTAAGAGTGAGTCCTTCCACAATAGGTATTATTGCTCCTGTGGGCTCAAGCTGTCAGATCAAGAGCAGTGGAAGGAGGAGATCATTAACATAGGTACAATCACTGTGTATTTGACTTACACTAAGACTGCTTGAGGCATTCCCCAAAAGGAGAATCAGAGGAAGCAGATCTCTGCAGATTCTGGAAGATGTTTTCAAAGGAGGTATAGGACTTGTGGCAAATTGTGATAGATTTGAACAATCGATTGACCAATAATAAATTAATTAATAAAATAAGAGCTATTTATTATTTAATTAAGTATAGGTGATTTGAAATAAAACATCTAAATAAAATATAAGTTGTTGAAATAGCATTAGAATTATTTCACATTAAAAATCACATGATTTAGATTAAAAAAAATGAGCATATGCCTCTGAGTATATTCTTGTGAATGAATTGCAAGGATACACAATTTTCCTTACCATAGATGAAATGACTTGTATAGTTATCCAAAGAACCCAACAATTAAATTCCACAAATTGAAAATAAATCACTCATCTTTGGGAGAAAATCTATTTCTGACTCTAGAATCTGAGAGTTCTTTAATCATGAGGGAATCAAATGATCACTAGTAGAAGCTGCTTTGGTTAAGACATCAGGTGGACCAATTGAAAATGTTGAATGACAGAGACAGTAATAGTATGATTTAATTTTCCAATAATGTGTTTTCCTCCAAATTTTAAAGAATGAACATAAAATCTCAACAGTGTCCCACATTGTGATATTGCAGATGCTTGTGGATGTTGAATCCTTTCCTTCTGCCTGCCAATATCAAAAAGCAAGGCTCTACATCAGCAAACCGAAGAAAGAATTTGGCATTTTGGAAGTGAACTCCTGAAAATACAGGTATTGAGGGGACTTCACAGTAGTAGAAACAACACAGTATCATCAGAAAATCACATAGTGGACAGAAAGGCTAAAGGACATTAATATATAGAAATCTTTATAGCTGTGCTTTTATATTAATAAGGAAATAGCTTGCTGCTAATTCTTCCCCGAAGACAGGCTCCTGTTTTGAATTTCTAATAAGCATCATGTTATGTAGATGTTGCTGTTGACTTCTAGATTAATTTAGAGCAATTATCTCTTATTTTAATATGATTTCCCATAGAATCTCTCAATGAGCTATGCTCATAAGAGGTGTGAGAGTGAAAACAGAATAATGCAGTACAGACCACTGGTTGCAGACATAATACTCTGTCTAAGGCAAATAGAAGCATCAGAGCTCCAACTCTAGATTACTAGAAAAGGACTGAGTAGCACAAGCTTAGCCAACACATGTGTTCATTAACAGGGAGGTCCTAGCCTCCAGACAAGCAGCAGATCATCTTTTATTCATAATGTTGACTTATCTTTTTATTGTTTAAACCTTATATAATCCATTTACTGATTATTGTATCAATGTCAAATATCTACATTAATAGAGTCTGTACTTGCCCTCTCTACAGTTTTTTGTTAAAACCCAATTGATGCTACAACATAGATGACCTAGGTGTCACTATCTCGGTTCTTGATGGCATGAAAAGCAGGTATATTAATTATGCAAGAGGACCTTGGTTAGGATACTTGCCCCGATGCCGATTAACTTCAGTGTCCATTAAAACCTAGATAGTTGGAGATTCATTCAGTGGTTCTAATTATCCAGAGTAACAGCTGGGGGAGCCCATTTAGAAACCTTAGCTTCCTTATTTATATTTAGACTTGTGAAGTGTAGTATATAATGGTCCTTTATTTAACACATAGATCTCCCTGAGAAGAGAAAATAGAACACATGTTGCAAGTCAATTGGGACAGGACAGGAATGAGACCAGCGGGATCACTTATGGGAAGAGGGTTGGAAAATAAATATATAGGGAGAGACCATATGAATTGGGGGACATTTAGGGAACTATAAGGAAGCCTAGAAAATGGAAACTCACTGGAATATCCAAAGGCCACCCTAGCTAGGATCCGTAATAATGATGAATAAGGAGTCAGAACTGCCAATCGCATGTAGCCAGGCAAGTTTTCCAGTTGTGGAACTAGGACACCAACCCAGCTACAAAACTTTCAATACAAATACTGTCCCACCACAAATGTCTTCTTTGGCAATTGAGGCACAAAAACCCAGACTAAAGGAGGAGACCATGCCTGAGACTGCAGGCTGGCAAGGAGCCCTAGATTTATATCCCAGACGTGATTCCAAAAATATTATGCATGCTCATAGAATGGTGCCTAGCAAGATCTTTTATCAGAGAGGCCTCTCTAGCCAGTAGCAGGGAGCAGTTGTAAAGTGTCAAGGCCATGAACACAGAGGAGCTTGGGGAACCCTGTGGAAGCATGTAAGGAGGTATTAAGGAGACCACAGCGATCCAGGACACTGGAAAATACACTCCAAGGCATCAATGGCCCAGGACTCATAGGGGCACACAAAAGTGAAGCAGCAGACACAGGGCCTGCTTGGGTCTCTGATAGTTCCCCTACATATATCTTAAAGTTGTTAGGCTAGGTGCTCTTGTAAAACTAAAAGATGGACTGTGGGGGAGGGGGATTCTGACCCTTTGTACTGCACTTGGGCCTCTCTCTCTCCTGCCGGACTCCCATGTTCAGCCTTTAACATTGAGTCTTTTGCCCAGCCTTCTTCGATCTTGTTAAGCTCTCTTTGATTGGAGAACCTTGGAAGCCTCTTTTCTGAGGGTAAGCAGGTAGGAGATTGGGAATAGGAATGTGGAGGTTGGGGGGATGGAGATTTCATCTGAGAGAGACAGGAGATAGAGACTGGGTCTGGCATGTGGGGAGAGCTGGACGGAAGGGGAACCTGGGGTTGGGATGCATTGTACAAGAGAAGAAAAAATAAATTTAAAACAGCTATTAAAAACAAAGACTTGTGTCACTGTGTGAACTGACTCCTCAGTATTTTGTTAGTAATAAATTGCACCATCTTTACACTCCAAGCTACTGATACTAAAAGTGAAATTTCATAAAATTCTTTGAAATTTAATGGAACTAGAGTCCTAAAGTTGATCTAAAAACAGGAATACAGATGCTTTCCCTTGTATATTGCTGTCACATTTTAAATAATATCTAATGCCTTGTTGGCCCAATAATTGATGGAAACATTTTCTTCTAGAATACATGACAGAGATGACAGGAGTAGACCTGAGTCACTACACCCAGTTCCTTTCTGCTTTCTAGTTGTTTCAACTGCAAATTGACAGCCACAGTCACCAAAGGCTTATTCACCACACATACGTCTCCATGCTGGGATACTTTGTGCTTCTGCATTCTCCGCATAAATGACGCTGCAAAGATCCATGTTGGAAGCATTTGACTCAGCACGAATGCTCATCGCGCACCTTCCCAGTTTACACTTAGGCTTTCACATTAAACTGTGTTGTTTTTAAAGTTTTCTATTGGTCACAGTACCTTAGCACGAACTCAGTGTCGTAAAACCCACTTACCCTCATAAGTGGGGCAAGAAGTGGCTGGATCTTCTCCTCCAGATCTCCATGACTGGATCAGAAAATAGATCCCCAATTGGTAGATAGAGACAAAGTTCTACCAGATGAAAAACCTCTCTGATTACCACAACCTGGGCACAAAACTAGAAACATTCCAGGTTCAAGATCATTCCCTGAGAAGACCTCAAAAATCAGATTGATTTCCCTGGACAGAAAGTTATATTTAAGTATTTAGGATTATAAGCATATGCACACATGTATGTAAGAAAAATTAATAAATAACTAAGTCATGAATTTGAAAGTGAGCAAGGAGAGGAGAGGTGTTTGGAAGGGTCAGAGGAAAATGATGTAATTGTAATCTCAAAATACAAAAAAAATCTAAAGTTCAATTATCTTAGACTTCAGAAAAATACTTTGTCTTATTTTCATTAAAGGAAACTGGGGCACTGAGCAAAGACAGAGCAGCTCTAAACTCTACCTTTTGTTAACCCCACCCCCTGAGGGAACCAAATTGGTCACAGTCTTAGGTTTAAGAGATGCTTCTACTGCATGCCCTCACACCCTGGATCTTCATGTCATTTTGCTTTAAAAGAACCTTCAACCAGGTCATATTTCTCTACTTTCCTTTTCTCCAAATCCTCAAGCAATTTAAAGGCTTCTTGAGTGTCATGGGTTCTGGTAGTGATGGGTGGATGGCTTAGGAGAAGTAGCTCACCTCTTACACCAGTTAGCAATTGATACGTAGGCAGAGAAACTCACCCTCTAACATGGGAGGCAGCAGCTCCGCATGCTTTCAGCCATTTAAAACAGGTCAAACACGAATCAACAAGTTTTACATGCTTTCTGTGCACATCATAGGAGGTACCTAATCTTTGAGGGCACACACATTCATTCAATACTTCATACTTTTTTTCCTTTTAGGTGGGAGACTTGTGTGACCTATTATTTTCTTTTCCGACATCTGTAATAGGTTTTTTACTTTTTCATATTAAAATATGTATTATTTTAAATTCTCACATCCATCTAATATTGCATACACACCCGATTTATTTATTGTGAAATCAATTTCATTTCATTATCAGTTCACAGAAGAAAGTTGCAGATCTGTATAATGAAAAATATTGGAACATTGAAAAATGCAGGTGAATAAATTCAGGATGAAAATACCTCCTAAACTCATAAATAGAGAAAGCCATGCAGGGTGTGTTACCAGTATTATCCACGAATGTAATCCACATAAATATCCCAGGGACATTCCTCACAGAGCTGGGAAAGTAATGCTGAAATTCATTATCTCACTAACACTAACTGAATATGTTTTGCAGAGTTCCGTTGTGCAATCACTTCAGAATCTCTTGCTCTGAATTGCATTGAAAGGGTGAACCCTTGTGTGTTCAACACATTTTCCATCACTGGGACTTAATGAGTATAATCTTGGCTCAGTTTTGGAGGTCCTGCTCTATGGAGGAAGGCCCTGTGTTGTCTCTGGTGAGGCAGCATATCAGGGCAGGAGTGTGCGGAGTAAATCTGAGCATTTGGTGGCCAGGAAAGAGGAGGAGATCACTGACACAGTTCTCCCCATGAGCACAGTGTCAGTGATGTCAGACCTTCCCACTGGCCCTCTATTCACACATGTTCCACCATCAACAAATCTACACCCTGGAGACCAAGGCTTTAGCACATGGGCAGGCAAGCTTCAGTCTACTGCAATCCTTGAGAGGGGAGCACAGAGCTTCTCTCAGCCCTTTAAATGATAATGGCACTCTGAGAGGATATCAGGGTCTGAGGACTTGCTCCCTGTCAAAAAATGTCTGACTTTCAATCACACTTTGCACAATGTTCACCATTGTCAATGCCTTCAATTCAGGTACCATAGGGGAGGAAAATGCTAATTTGAAAGAGGCTCACTACTCGCTAACCTGGGATTTGTATTAAAGGTTGTGGTCCTGTGTGGTATTTATGGTGAGCGTATGGAGAACCACAAAGCCAACATCATTATCTGTCCTGTATTTTATAGAAGGGAAATTGCCAGGATATCTGATACTCTGTCCAAAAACCATGTTGGCATTGAAAAGCTGAGTGTTGATTGACAGGAATCAAGGATTCTGCTAGTGTTACTGGTTAGAGGGCAAATAGTCTTTCCTCTGTGAAGGCATCAGGTGGGTTCAGCATTGTTTGGGAATGAGAGGTTGCAGAGACCCGTCTTACCCTCACTGATTCCTGATCATTGTGACTTTATGTTTCCAGATTCATTCTTCACCCCACAATCACTGCTCATGGCTCTTTCTGCCCTTAATGACATTTAGAATAAATCCTCTTAGTGGAGTCCATTTCCTCTTCTAATGTAACCATGCCTCAGTCTTTTTTCTGTCTTATGAAATCCAGTTGTTTTCTCTTTTTGAAAAATACCACAATGCAAAATACATTATTGTTATGTGATACAAAATAATTGGTTTGGGGCTGGAGAGATGGCTCAGTGGAGAGAACTTGGTAAGTTCCCAGCATCCACATGGCCACTCACATCCATCTGCAACACGAGTTCCAGGATATCCAGTGCCCTCTTCTGGAATCAAAAGATAAAAGGCACAAATGTATTATATACAAATACATGCAAACAAATCACTCATACATATAAAATAAAAATAAAGACTTTTTAAAAATTGTTTAATTCTGAGTGATCAAGTGCTCCTGCACCTCACATCCTTATAGCAGAGCAGCGACAGTGTATTTCCTACATGGAACCTCAAATTAACAGAACGTGACACATGCCAGCCACAAAATCACTTGGGATATACTTAAAATGCTCTAGGGAATTCTTTTCTAATCCTAACTGCCTTAGGGTAACACAAAACAGGTGTCTTTCCTTCCAAGATTCTCTGAGTTGTTTTGCATACTGAGATATTAGCCACAGTACAGATGCTCAAGCCATTTTTAAAGACAGCTTGCCAGTGTCCAAGAAACAGCCTCTATCTCAGCTCTCAGAGATGGGGGTCAGCTGTTCTTCTGCTGTGGGTAATCTATAGCCACACTATAGACAATTCTGAAGGTATTCCTATACCTTTCAATGCTGTAAGGTAAAGAATTTTTCAGACAAATTGATGGAACTGAAAAAGTCATTCTGAGTGATGTAACTTAGTCTCAGAAAGACAAAATAGGCATGTATTCACTTAAAAGTGGTTATTAACTGTTAAGCAAAGGACAAAGGCTCCACAATCCACAGACCCAGAAAGACTGAACAAGAAGGAGGGGCTTGGTTGTGAAGCAGGACTCTCCCTGGTGTGGGGGAGATGAACAGACAGGTTAATGGACTGGGGGGTAAATGGGAGTGGGAGGAGGGGAGTCCAGGTTTAGGAAGAGGGATGGAGGGAGGGAGTGTATGGAGGGACAATTGGAACTGGGGTACATTGATGGGGGATCTGGAGACCAAGGGCAGTTGAAACTCACTGGAGCCCATGATGGAGACCTGGGTAAGGGCCTCTAGTGAAAGGGGATGGTGAACCTGAGCAGATCATCTTGTGTAGCAGGCAAGCTCCCAGTGGAGGGACTGGAATATCACCCCAGCCACAAAACTTTTGTCCTATAACCCATCCTCCCTATAGAATGTACTGGGACAATGGAAGGGCAGAACCCCATGCCAAAGGAGAGAACCCATGCCTGATTCTGCAGGGTAGGCCAGGAACTAGAGACTCCATAACCAGGAGACAATTTCTAATGATCTGTACCTAGTCCAGTCTCCATCAGAGAGACTTCTTCCAGAAGCTTATGAGAATAGATGCAGAGCCTCAGAGCAAACATCATGCAGAGCTCCCGCAAACCTACAGAAGAGGGGAAGGAGGCATTTCAGAGATCAGAGGGGTCAGGGATCAGGAAAGCAGGCTCCATGGAGTCAATAGACCAGCAGTCTTGGGTCCATCAGAGTCTGGAGTAGAAGCCAGGGAAACAGAATGCTCTCCTAGATATGTTATGTGGTTGACTGGTTTTGGGTTCTTGTAGGGAGCCTGCAGGCTAGAGTGCATATGAGGTTTCTCCGATGTATTTGCCTTCCCTTGGGACCCATTTCTCTGCCTGGTTTGCCAGGTTCACCCTTGATGTGGGGACTAGTGACTGACCTTGTCCCATTTATTGTTCACTTTTAGTGCAGTGACTCTGGGAAGACTGTTCTCTGGGGAGAAATAGTGGGCAAGAATGGGGAAGATATATAATAGGAGAGGAGGGAGGATGGGGAACTGGGAGGAATGGAAGGAGGGTAGGAGGAGTGTTGATATGTAATATAGGAAAGAAGAAAAATAAATTTATAAAAATCAGAAGAATTTGAAAGCTACAGAAGATCATCTAGAAGTCACTAACAATTGTCAGAAGAACATAGGATATTGATATATTGTAACTTCATATATATATAATTTTTCTTCTCTTGTACTATTCAGTCCACCCCCTCCTCTCCTCACTTCACTCATCCCAGCTCCTTCATCTCCCTTAGATCTACCCCCTGCCCACACCCACTAACCAACCCTCATACTTCTTCTCAGAAAAGAACAGGCCTCCCAGGGTTGCTGCTCAAATAGGACATGGAATACAAGATAGAACAAGGCCAGGAACTATTTCCTACACCAAGGGTCGACCCTGCAGGAGGAAAAAGGGTCCCAAGGGCAGGTAAAAGGCCAGAGACTCTCCCACTCCAGTCTATAGAAACTTTGCAAGAATACCAAGCCAGTTAGTTATAAGATATTTAGGTGGCCCTGCAAGTTCTATATCTGCCACTTTTGTTTTTGAGAGCCCCTAAGAGTGCTAGTCAGTTGACACTGTGGGGCTCATTTTCCTGATGTCCTTGACCCCTCTGGTCCATGCCATCCCTCCTCTCCCTCTTCCATGGGATTCCCTGGCCCTGGTCCTCTGCATATGCTCCCATCAGCTGCTGGAAGCGGCCTCTCTGATGAAGAGTGGTCTAGATACTGGTCTATGAGTAGAGCATGACATCATTAGAAATCATTTCCGGGATATGGGTCTCTTTCCTGGCCTGGCATGCAATATTAGGCAGGGGTTCTCTCCTTTAGCATGGTGTTCTTCCCTTCCATTGTCCCTGTGAATCCTTCAGGGAGGATAGGTGATGGATGGTGTTTCAGTCCCACCACTGGAATCCTTGCATGGCCACAGGAGTTAACCTGTTCAGGCTCCCTATCCCTGATAACTAAAGCCTTTGCTAGGATCTCCCTAGTAGATTTCAATGAGTTTCCAGTGCACTAGGTCTCCCAATTACCCACAAATTGTCCTCCAATTCTGGGTGTATCTCCATATATTATCTCCCTGCCTCCCTCTCCCTCTCCTGGTACCCTCTGTTCCCATTCCTATCCTCCCCTAGTCCACCTACACTATCTGTTCTATTTCCACTTTATCAGGGAGATCCCCATGTTCCCATTGGGGCCTTCCTTTTTCCATAGTCTCTCTGGATCTGTGGATATTAGTATCTTTCTCTTTTGCTTAGCAGTTAATATCCACATATAAGTGAGTACATACCCTGTTTGTCTTTCTGGGACAGGGTTACCCCACTCAGGATGATTTTTTTCTAGTTCTATCCTTTTGCCTGCAAAATTCATAATGCCATTTTTTAATAGCTGAGAAATGATCCGTAATGAAAATTTCCCATGATTTCTTTATTCATTCATTGAATGAGGGTTATCTATGTTGTTTCCAGGTTTTGGCTATTATAAATAAAGTTGCTATGAACAGAGTTAATCAAGTGTTCTTGTGGTAGGATGGAGTGTCCTTTGGGTATATGCTAGGAGTGGTATAGCTGGGTCTTTAGGTAGGTCGATTTGCAATTTTCTGAGGAATTGTCATATTGATTTCGATAGTGGCTGTAAGAGATTTGGATAATGTTTGTTTGTGTGTTCTATGTTGCCATGCTGAGGATGGTGTAGCTGAAAGCATCATTAAAGCTTTGCCTGAATGAAGCTGTGCTTTACATGAGGCATGGAACTCAGGTGTTGATCTGTTTGTCTTCCTCTCACAACAGGTCAGACAATTTTCTATGATTTTCCAAAGATAAGTACCACATGATTGCAATTGGACCATCTAAGTAGGGAAGATTTTTATTGTAGATTGTATTATTATATGAGGAGATTGTGTGCTTTTGTACACAGTAATAAATGATAACATTCTCAACCTCCATTCTTCTGATTCTGAGCATGAATGTCCTTCCTGACTCACCCACCCAATGTGCTGGAATTAGAAGACTGATCTATACTGCACAGTTGCTTTGTCAGTTCTTGACAGAACATGCAATCAGGAAGTTGTTCCTTTACCCACTGGTGAGTTCTCTTTTACATCTTTTGATATGAAAATTCCTTATAGCAAAATTCAGCAAAGGACCCTGTATGTGTTTTCTACTTCTTCTGTAATCACTTGCTACAAAATACCTGTGGCTTAAACATGAAAATTTCTTCGTTTTATAGTTCTGGATGTCAAAAGTCAACTACTGAATTCCATGGGCTGAAATATGATGTTTGGTAGCTTATATTCCCATTTGGAGGATCTAGAAGATAGGAGGATCTTTTGGCCTCTCCAACTTTTACAGTTTCCTAACATTCTAGCTTGTGTTCACTTTCCTTCATTTTTATTTTTAAAATCGTCATTATTAGCTTATATATTAGCATATATATATATACATACACACACACACACACACACACACACACACACACACACATATATATATATATGCATTTATTATACATCACACTGTTGGGTTTTATAAAGCAACTCATTTCAATTTTATAATTTGTAAAACGTATATATCCCTCTCCTGACAAGTTTTTATGTAGATTTGACACAAGCTACAGTCATTTGAGAGGATAGACATCAGTTGAGAAATATGTTTCCTCTGGCAGTTGAGGGGAACAGATGCAAAGGCCGAGGGCCAAACATCCCACAGATCTTGGGAAACTCCCTATGAAGAGGGAGGGAAGAGAGATTGGAAGGACCAGAGGGGTCAGCAAAACCAAAAAAGAAGGCCCAAGATCAGGGTTCTTAGAATCTCATAGGGACTAAAGTGGCAGACACAGACCTTGCAGGGTCCCCTACATTTACCTTATAGTTATGTGGCTAGGTGTTGGAGTGGGGGGGGACTCTGACCCTTTTAACTGCCCTAGGGACCCTTTTCAGCCTGCTAGGTTTTTTCATCCAGCCTTGATATAGGGGATGGAGGCAGGCCTTGCTCCATATTTATATGCCTGTTTGTGCGGGAACCATGGGAGGTCCATTCTGTTCTGAAGGGAAGCAGTTATACGGTGGGGTGATGAATCTGTGGGAGAAGGAAGATGGAAGTGGAGCTGGAAAGAGTGGAGGGAGAAGAAGATGGGGTTGGGAAGTATTACAGGAAAGAAAAAATAGGTTTAATTAAAAATAAAGAGTATGGTATAGACATGCCTGTAGGGTATTTTTTATTAGTGATTTATGTGGGAGGGTCAGTTCATTGTGGGTGGTGCCACCCCTAGGCTGATTGATCTGAGTTCTAAGAGAAAGTAGGCTGAGCAAGCCATGAGGTCAAGCCAGTAGGCAGTATGCTTTCATGGCCTCTGCATTAGTTCATGCCTCTGGTTTTCTGCCCTGACTTCTCTCAGTGATGAACTGTTACCTGGAAGTGTAAGCAGAATAAATCATTCCTTCCCTAGGTTGCTTTTGTCCTAATAGTTCATCACAGTAATTGTAACTTCAATTAAGACATCCATGTGCCCTCTTCAAAGATTTATAACAGACAGAGTATGTATAATCTTTGTTTCTATACCACATACCTGTTCTCTGCCTCTTATTTACTGGTTTGTGTCACTGAACTCCTCCTATCCTATCTACTTTCCAGATGTGGGGACCTAGAAGCCTCTCTCCATACTAATGGACAATATGTTTTTGTGTTGATAGACCCTACTTTTCAGATTTTATATCTTTATGAGTAAACTTAATGTTAATGAAGGAGAAATCCAAAGCCCTATATTAAAATATGGTAATTGACACCATGTATGTATTCTTTAAAATCAAATTGAACAACTGGCTTGGCATTGAAGCCCATTGATATAGCAGGGAATGACAGTCTTATAGGTCACATACAATTTTCCATGCTTGGTGTATGTCTTTCTACAATTATAATATCCTCTTGATTGATTGTTCCCTTATATTAGTTACTTTTCTGTTGTAATAAAATACCGTGGGCTTTCAGATGTTCGGACTACATGGGAGCAAAAATGGAGACATGAGGCAGCAGACACAGTAGTGGAGTAGAAACTGAAGGCTCACATTTCAAACTGCTTGTATGTATACATGTATGTGTACCATGTATTTGGAACTAGAATTATGAGTATCCAAGAACCATCATGTGAGTGCTTGTAATCAAATTTGTTCCTCTGCAAGAACAAAGAGTGTTCTTTACTACTGAGTAATCTCTCTAGCCCCAATTTTTTTAATGTTTCTCCTTCCCTACCTCCCTGTTTCCATCTTTCCTTCCCCCATTTTCTCATCCCTCTGCAAGCCAAACTTCCCTTTCGTCTTCTACAACATCTGATTTATTTCTTTTTCTCTCTTCCTCCTCTTCACCTTCCATTTCTTTCTTTTCTTTCTTCCTTCCATTTCTTCTTTCTTTCTTTTTCTTTCTTTCTTTCTTTCTTTCTTTCTTTCTTTTTTTCTTTCTTTCTTTCTTTCTTTCTTTCTTTTTCTTTCTTCTTTCTTTCTTTCTTTTTCTTTCTTTCTTTCTTTCTTTCTTTCTTTCTTTCTTTCTTTCTTTCTTTCTTTCTTTCTTTCTTTCCTCTCTACCCCTCTCTTTCTTTTTCTCTTGCTTTCCTTCCTTCCTTTCTTTTGCTTTATCCTTCCTTCCTTCCCCTCTTTGTTTCCCTAGGACTGACAATCAGTCGTAGTTTTACTATTGTTTCTGCAAAACTCACCTATTATAAACTTCTTTGGTTTTTAACTAAAGCCTGTCCTAAGAGCATCTGGACATTTGTGTTTAGAGATATCTGGTTATCCTTTAGCTTCAAATTTCACTTCCTTCCCTGTGATTGCTTACAAACTTTGATGGTATTTTTTGGCCATTGTTTTAAGCCTGATACTCTCGTATCCACTGCCCGGCAATTTACTAATTTTCTTATTTGCTGACTGCTTTGCATAGGTGCCTACAGGCTAGCCCAGCTGCCCATATTTTATAAACCTGGCCTTTGCAGTGAGAACTGAAATGTGACAGGCAGGGCCATCAAAATGGAGTCACAGACCCAGGTCTTCATATTCCTGTTGCTCTGGGTAGCTGGTGAGAAATTTAAAAGGGATAAAATATTTTGAATGTAATTTATTTGTAGAGAAACAAACAGTTATAGGATTATAGGATATAATAGCTATTTCACATAGAAAGTCAATATTATGCATACATAATGCCATTAGAAATGGAAATTTTAAATGTTAATGCTTGCATCATGAAGTTTTATGTGAATACATGTGTAATCAAGGTTTATTTCTGATTTCAGGTTCCCATGGGGATGTTGAGATGACCCAATCTCCAAGATCCCTGTCTGCATCAGTAGGAGACAGGGTCACCATGAACTGCAAGTCCAGTCAGAATGTGGATGACGGTGTAGCATGAAACCAACAGAAATCAGAGCAGTCTCCTAAACTGCTGATGTACTGGGCATCCACTCTGGAAATTGGGGATCCTGATCGCTTCATAGATAGTGTATCTGGGACAGATTTCACTCTCACCATTGGCAGTGTCCAGGCTGAAGACATGGCAGATTAGTTCTGTCTGCAACATTACAGCATTCCTCCCACAGTGCTTCAGCCTCGAACAGAAACCTCCTCTGAGAGTCTCATCAGCTCCCTGTGCCACACACACATCCCTGGTTATGTACACTTCCCCCTCTCTCTGAGCGCTTCTGTGCCTCACTCATTGGTGCAAGGCTCATCAGAAAAGTAATGAATTGATGACCTTTCAGATCTTTTGAATTGGAAGGCCCCTAGGACAAAAATGAAGTAAAGACATATAAGTCTTTAAAAAAATTCTGTAACAACATAGCACAAATTCTTTGCTTGATCATGATAAATTCATTAATTTATTATTTTGGAATTCAGTTATAAAATTCAACATGAACTTTATAGAAAGTTTAACATGAATCTCCATGGGCTGAAGTCAAAAGGCTAGTAAGCTATAGTCTCAGTAGAGGATTTGGAAGAGAACTGGCTTTTTGACTTTCATAGGTCCTCCAGTACTCCCTTACCTTTTGACTCCTGGAAATGTTCCTCAAGTTCTCTTTTGTGGTAAACTCTAGTTATTGGAATATATAATGTTGGGTTTCCTAAAACAGAAATTTGAAAAATATACTATTGATGCAATTAATCGCTTTGTTTTCTCCTTTATGTCTCTCCTTTTTCCCTCCAACTAACTTCCTTCCTTCCCTGGTGTCCTCCTTATACTTTGTGACATACAACTGTGCCATACACACATTTATACACACACACACACACACACACACACACACACACACACGCACACAATTTTATGTATCTGTAAAAATCCAGGAGCCACAATTCAATCAGAGAAAACTTGCTGTTTGACTCATTATATAACATGTCTGATCTATTCCTGGACCATGTTTCCCTCTGAATTCTTTTCATCTGCTTTCTAAATGTGGAGACTGAGATACCTCACTTTGCACTACACTATACTACAATATGGTGAACATGATTCATATCAAGAGAATTCACCCTCTTCTCATTTTGTCTTATAGCAATCGAGGTCTCCACCAGGAACCAAGATATCACTCAGTCACCAAGGTATCCCTTGGGCACCAGGGAACCCTGTAGATGTCTGTATATACTGCGGGAACCAGGGAATCCTGGAGGTGCCAAGACATCTCTCATTTACCAGGATATCCCCCAGGTTCTAGGGAATCCTGTAGACACCCAGGCATCACACAGGTACTGGGCCAATCTGTAGGCACCAGGACATCCAAAGGCATTCATCTATTCCCCAGGCACCCAGATATCACACAGGGACCCAGACATCTGACAGGCATCAAGGACTCCTTCAGGCACAAAGACATCCCACAGGCACCAGGGCATCATGCAGGCTCCAAGGAATCATGAATGTTCTAGGATATCCCACAGATGCCCAAGCATCATACAGGCACATGGTCAACCTTCAGGCACTCAGACATCACACAGAAATCCTATACCTCACAGACATCCAAACATACCACAAGAACCAGGGTATCCTGCAGAAACAGGACATCCCACAGGCACCAGGGCCTCCTATAGGCATCCAGATATTCCTCACACACCAGGGCCTCCCACAAGTACCTGGACATAATGCAGGAGCCTGAACATCCTGCAGGCACCAGGACACCCCATAGGCACTCAGGCATACCAAATTTCTTTTTAACCTACTCAGTCAGATTTGTATTTTAGATAACCTTTCATTTCTAATCCGTAAGGTCTTTCTCAAGCGGCCATTTCTCTCAGTACATTATAAAATATATATTTAGGGCAGAATATGTTGGGGAAGTTTATTTTTGAAATAAGTTATTTACGTTTGGAATTGTTTTATGCACTGTTGGGTGTGGAAGATAGTCTAGGTCTTGGCATTCTGTATTGTTTGCTGGTGTTAGATTTCTGTGGGGTGATGTTTAATTGCTTATGATCTGCACATGGTATCAGTAGAATGCCCAAGGAGTTCTGAATCAATAAAATACCAGAGCTGAGATGCTAGGGTCTCACTATGTAATCTGGCACTGGCCAGGATGGTGGCTCCCTCTGCTGAGGGTTTAGGGCCAAAAGACTGCTTAGTTAAAATGAGCAGTTTTCCCCCCGCAAACCTGTCTACAAGTGGTAACTCTACCCCATGAGGAGACCCTTCCAGCAGACAAAATGACCAGTTATTTTTCCAGCAAATCAGACTCTATCCAAAAATCTGGGAAGTGTTTCCTCAGGGTCAGCATACAGATGCTATCTTCCAGAAATGGCCAAGGTTACAGCTCATGCTGGTAGCTGAACTTGGTACTGTTAAGAGTCACCCAGGTGTTACTGGTTTTGAAGGCATGAAGGAGTCATAGAGAGTAATTGGGTCTTGGAGCCATGAATAGATCCCAGGAGAGGCCATTAGTGAAGGTGCAGCCAAAGTAGCATATAAAGGCCTAGGATTTAAGCAATCATGAAGAGAAGTTGAGGCTTGGCACCATGAAATAAGCCCAGAGAGGCTATTGGTGAAAGTGCAACCCAGCTGCAGCAAAGGATCCCAGCAGTTTTTGAGATACCAGTACCATGGGACAACTACCAAGAACAGCAGCAGCAGTAGAATGAAGCCAGCCAGACCCTGGAGGACAAGCTGTGTGTGCTGCAGAGTGCAGAGCCAGAGAAGCCAGAAATAATCCCTTTGGAGGAGCCCAGAAGACCGCGAATGAATTCCAGATAATTGGGCATTCATGTTTTTCTGCTGTACAAAGACATTGTAAAAAGCTTGATAGATGTTTGTTTTCATTTGGTCCTGTGCTTTAGAAGCCTCATAATTGTTCCTCTTGTAAATAGTTTTGCTGGTGTAGTGTTAAATTGTGTTGTAGAGATAAAAAGCAATTTTTGATTGGCTTATACAGAAAAGGGGAAGTGTTGGGGACATTTACTCTTAATTATGTTTGAAATTGTTTTATGTACTGTTGGGTGATGAGCTAGCCTATGTGTTGGTGTTCCACATTGTTTTCAGGTATTAGATTTCTGTCAGGGATGTTAAATTGCTTATGATCCGCACATGGTATCAGTAGAATGCCTAAGGAGTAAGGAGTTCTGAATCAATAAAAACACCTGAGCTGAGATGCTAGAGGTACCACTGTCAAGTACAGCACTGGCCATGACGGTGGTTTCCTCTGCTGAGGACTGGAAGAATTTGCAGCTATGATTATGCCCTTGTGTCTCCTTGCTGAGATGCCCCAGCAGCAGTGTATTACTAAAGAATCCCTTTTTGTGAGTTCATCAATACTCTGCTAGATTGAGTGAGAATGTGTGTAACTACTGTGGAGCTCAGCAGGAAGGACACAGAGACACTTTTATAGATATAAACCTGCCAGATATCAGCAAAGGGAACCAAGAGTCATGGCAAAAACCCCACTGGACACTTGAAGCCCAATGGTCTGATCTCAGGATTTCTTATTGATACAGAAGCCCCTCAGGTGTTTTACTGGTACAAAAACATGCTCTGTCATCCAAAGGCCTATTTACACAAGGAAAGAAATCTGTAGCCTAGACTCATCCCACAATCCTTTAGCAGCCAAGCTATGTCACCATTATGGTGTAGAGGTTGAAGCCAAACAGGATCCCATAACCCATTCACAGATGAACTTTAGCACTTGTATGGTGAAGGAACTCAAGGCCTAAGGAAAGCTGCCTACCTGTTATTGCCAGAGACTGTGGGATACAGGGACTACAAGAATTCCTCCCAGGAAATATGCTCTTCCAAAATGGCTCTGCCAGAGAGCAATGATCATGTGCAGATCATGAGAAAGCAGCCATCTTAATTACAGATTTACTTCAAGCCAGCACCTGCAGATAATACAAACTGCCAAGGCTTAGGCAGCCTTTTCCTGAACAGTGCATAAACACTTATTATAAATGTAACAAGAAATAAACTTCTCCAACATTGTCCACTTTCTGTCTATACCAATAAAAAAATGCTGTATCTCTACAACACAGTTTAACATTAGAAAAATGATTTACAAAAGGAACAATTATGGCGCTTGCTAGGATGCACAGAATTAAATGAAACTAAGTATCTATCAAGCTTTTCACCATGTCCAGCATGGTTGTATCTCATAATTTCTAAAGAAATATGTTTGAGTTCAAAGCTCTGCAAAAGGTGCCAAAGACTTCTTCATAATGCAGCAACTATTAATTCTTATCATCTCTTGGTTCTTTTTAATGTTCTGTTAGCAAGTGTATTCTCTGATTTACTCAAGTGATCCTTGTCTGCAGGAAGAGTTCCCTCACGTGATGTCAGGACTGCCTCATCAGTGTCTAGACCACTTTTCTTGCTCCAAAAACATAAAAACTTTAAAAACATATCACGCAGGACATTTTAGCATTAGCACATGTGTGAAATATGTGGCTATTGGGGTTCCATAGCACAGGCTGCTTAAGCCACAGGTAAGGCTGAGGCACACAGGTCATAAGAGTGTGTTTTGATCCAATATAAGGAAGGCTTATTTTTCACCCCATGATTTCAGCAGGAGTGAAAAAAATTCAGTCTCCAACGTTAGTTTGGACTGAATGGCCAAACTATAGTTATTGGGGATCTGACGGCCCCTCTCCATGTCATGTAAATGGCTCAGAAAACAATCGACAGTCTTATTTGAGCTAAACCATTGTCATATCAATTCTGAGCAAAAAATGTCATAATGTTATAATGCTCCAGTTACAACTTTTCCATAGGAAAGAATAAAATACCCTAGCATTTCTAGCCCTATATTACTGTCAACGCATCTAACTGAATATTTTGATGGTATATTACACTTAACACCTAAGGTGTTTTATTGATACAAAAACTCTATCCTGTCATCTAAAGGTCTATTTGCAGAGTTTGAAGGAAACCTGTTGTCTAGTTACATCCCACAATCCTTTAGCAGCTGAGTTATGTCATCTTTATGATGGGGAAACTTAAGACCTAAGGGAAGTTGCCTACTTGTTGCCAGAGACTGGGGGAGAGGGACTATAAGAAATCCTCCACAGCAAATTTGCTCTTCCATAATGGCTCTACCAGAGAGCAATGATCAGGTGCATGTCATGAAAAAGCAACCATCTTAATCACAGATTTACATCAAGCCAACACCTGCAAATAATACAAACTGTGATGGCTTACGCAGCCCTTTCTCCAGCAATTATTATAAACATAAATAGAAAAAATTCTCCAACAAATGTGTGATGATGGGATCTAAGGTACATTTGATGAGTACATTTACTGAAAAGATAATGAGCCCAAACAAATGAGGAAGTTACAAATGGAAGATGAAATCCTGATGTTAATTGGTAAAGTGACTACAGTACACAATTATACATATTCCAATAAATGAGTGATTTTATTCATGTACCACACGGAAATGATAAATGGTTGAAGTAGTAGATATGCTAAGTATTGCATATATATATACATAAATATATATGTAAATATATATGTATACACACACATGTATATATATATGAATATATACACACACACAAAAAAATATTTATGGATATATATATATATATATATATATATACAAGTATTCATGTATAAATATGTTTTGACACCACACATAATGTACCTTCATAAATTTGTACACTTTCATACAAACCTGTTTTCCTTTTCTTTTCTTTTCTTTTCTTTCTTTTCTTTTCTTTTCTTTTCTTTCTTTTCTTTTCTTTTTATAAATTTAGAAAAAATATAATAGGAAACATTCATAACATACCAACCTGTCATTGAAATTGCATTGGCTTTAGGACTACAGTGGATGATGTCAAATGTGTTTCTGACAGAATCTAGAATCTTTTAGTGATGAGCCTCTAGGCATACTTGTGAGATTATCTAGATTAACATTAGCCTCTGGGGATGTCTTTGAGGGATCATCTTGTTTAGGTCAATTAATGTAGAAAAACTCCTTAAAAATGTGGGCAACAGCATAACTTGTGTGGGAATCCTGACCTTTACAAAATGGAGAAAGCAAGCTGAGCTCTAGCATTCTGCACTCTGCTTCTCAGTTGTTATATGATGTCATCAACTGTTTCAAGTCCCCCTACCACAGACACTCCTACAGAGAATAAAAGAAGATTCTGTGTGCTGGAACAGACAAGCTGAGCTCAGCCTTCTACTGTCTAAGTTAGTATGAATCTAAGACTGACATTCTCTGAGCCTCCATCCACACTGGTGTCCATGGAGGAGGTTCTGCCTCCCAGCAGCTCAAGAACATCAACCTCAGACTTCCAGATTCAAATCTGGGGGCAAATGAATCAGTCATGTTTTCAGGCAGCAGGTTTACAGTCCATTTTTAATCACAGTCCACGGAATCAAATGCACCAGGACATGTGGAAACTTAATAAACAATTAAGGACTGTTAGGCTATTTATATTTTACATAATATACCGTGGAAATTTTATTTATTTTTTAGTCTTCAGGCTCTCCCCTTACATACTGTGTGAAGCATGCATGTTTAACTGCAGGAGTCTTTTGGATTTGTTACAATTCTGTCTCCATCTGTCCAATCTGAATGATCAGTGGTAAATGAGATAAAACCACAGTATGAGCTCACTGCAGCTGACACAAACCAAGTATAAAGTCTAGCGAAGATCAAGAGCACATGAGAACTTGTTAGAGACTGACTAGGGCAGTGTCACTCATCTGTAACATTCTTGACCTTGAGATTGGAACTTCCTTAATTTACACACTGATTGTCTCTCTCTTCATATGGTGTGTTATTAATATATTGATGAGGTTTGAGTATGTTTATCAGTTATTATTTAATGTTTTATACCTGAAAGTTGATGTATAAAATTATTTACTAGTGCAAGACAAAAGGGCAGGGTGTATTGGCTAAATTTATATTTATTTTAAGTAATGTTCTTATATTAATGATAACACATTAAGAAAAGGTAAATAATTTGGTTTGGTTAGAAAATGTCATGAGTTGCCTTGTAACAAGTTGATAATGATTAATATTTTTGAAAGATTGTCTCCGTCCACAGATTAGACTGGCCTAGAACTTGCTATGTACCTCAAACTGGCCTCAAACTCATGATCCTGTCCTTCTGTCTCTCAAGTTCTGAGATTTCAGGAGTAAATCTCCCCTCCTTGCCATGATATTTTACTTTTTTATTTCTCTGTTTCTTCTACCTTAAAATACTACAGGGTTTACGATTTACATCTTATACATACTTTCCTCATTCATGAATCTGAATCTTGGAAGATTCTGTGATTTCTTTTATTGGTATTGATTTTCATTTATATTCAATCATTTTTCCCTTTTGATGGCAGCAATGTCTCATGTTGTGGTCTGTTGATCTTTGTAAAGTTATTGTTTGATTTTGGGATGGCTGTGCCCCCTTCTGGAGAAGTTTAACCTGTTCACTACATCAGCAAGACCATTAAAACACAGTTTCAATACTGCAAATTTCTAGATTCCTCCGGATTATGCATTTCTGGCATAAAAATTCTTGGAAGTGTTGAACTACAGCCATGACTTCAAGAAGAATATCAGTTTGTTTTATTTTCCTCTATTTTATGAGATGTAGAGCCCTCTTTCAGTTTCCCAAAGAAGTGGGAAGGATAATTGTTAATTTCTGCTGGGTTTACGTTCATTTTGAGATTAAAGCATTTCTGATCTGAGGGTTAATGTCCCCAGGATTTCTACAGAGCAAATCTGGGCTTCTCCTTATATCTCTGTCCCATGTTTAGCCTGAAAGCTGGAGCTCAAATGTCTGAGGTGCTGTTCGTTCAGTGTAAGTGTGGCTTTGGGTATGGGTGATAATGAACAAATTTAACCTAAATTTTCCTCTGTGTTTTCCTTTCCTCCTCTCCTCCCTTTACCCTTCTTCCCCTTGATTGCATGTTTTCTTACTGCATGTGTCTTTCTTTTGTTGTGATTTTTTTAGACATATCATTTCCCTGGTATGGTCAATAAGTGACAGATTACCTAACATTTCTGCAAAACTCACCTGATTTTAATATGTCTTGGATTTTAATCTAAATGCAAATTTTAATTTTACTTTAAATCTAAAAATTATCTAGGAAATTTCCTTTGGAAAGCTGTAAGCTAATCAGGTAAGCATGATTGCTCGTGTGCTCTGTGATGGTGTTTTTGTCTCTTGATTGACATAAGACACTCACACACGCTGACCAGGCATTTGCTTTTGTATTTGCTGACTGCTTTGCATGGGCTTCTCAAGTTCAGCCCAGCTGCTCAGAATTTATAAACCAGGACTGTGCAGTGAGTAGTGAACTGCATCAGACAGGCAGGGGCAGCAAGATGGAGTCACAGACCCAGATCCTGGTAACCCTGCTGCTCTGTGTATCTGGTGAGAAATTTAAAGTATTAGAATTCCTTCAGAGTCACATCTCTGTACATAGAAATTTACACTGTGTGCCAGGGTATAATATTTCTTATATAATAATACTCTGACAATGTAACAGTGCAAGGACCCTTAAATGACAAATTTCAGCTGTCATATTTTAATCTGTGTTTGTGTGTGTATGCATGTTCATTCTGTCTTCCTGATTGCAGGTGCCTGTGGGGACATCGTGATGACCCAGACTCCATCCTCGATGGCTGTGTCCAGAGGACAGACGGTCTCCCTCAGCTGCAAGTCCAGCCAGAGTCTTTTGTACAGTTCCAACCAGAAGAACTACTTGTCCTGGTACCAGCAGAAACCAGGGCAGGCTCCTAAACTGCTGATATACTGGGCATCCACTCGGCACACTGGGGTCCCTGATCGCTTCATAGGCAGTGGATCTGGGACAGATTTCACTCTCACCATCAGCAATTTCCAGGATGAGGACCTGGCACATTATTACTGTGGACAGGATTACAGTGCTCCTCCCACAGTGCTTCAGACTCGAACATAAACCTCCTCTGAGAGTCTCATCAGCTGCCTTCACTGCACACAGCTCTGGTCATGCACACTTCCCCCTTTCTGCCTGACAGCTTCTAGGCCTCAGTCATTGGCGCAAGGCTCAGAAGAAAATTAATGAACAGATGGCATTTCAGATCTTTTCAGTTGGAAGGGCCTTATCTCAAAAGGAAGTAAAACACTTTTGTCAGTTTTTTTTATTTCTTCTGTAACAATTTCTTCTTTAGCACAAATTCTGTGGTTTGCACATGGTAATGTCATTATTTTATAGTTCTGGAAGGCAGAAGTCCCATGTGAGTCAGCACTGGCTGGAGTCAAGAGGCTAGTAAGCTATATTCCCATTGGTGGATCTGGAAGAGAACTGGTCTTTTCCTTTTCCCAGCCTTCAGTAGTCTCTCTTATTCTTCTCTCTCACACAATTTGCATATGAATATTTCTCCCTAGCTTGTTTTCTGTGCCTCAGTTTACAGTAGGAGCATGGATGTGTCAGGTACATCTGAGAAAGGCACTGGCTTGTGTGACTGTGCTAAGTGTGCTAATTGTCTCTTCACTGTGACACAGCAAAGTCGGAAAACAACCTAAAGATAGGAAGATTTATTTTATCTCACAGTTTCAGCCCAATGTACTTTGGCTTCACTGCTTTGGACTGAAAGTGAGGTTGATTTTCCCAGAGGAGGTGCATGGCAGGGGAGGGTTACAGTTGAATTCACGTCCCCCCCCCTCTCTCTCTCTGAGTGTGTGTGTGAATGTAGGTGTGTATGTGTATGTAGCTGTCTATGTGTGTTTTCTTTCTATTTATTTTGGTGGTCTGGGATGTTTTATTCTCTGGGTTTTCATGATTGTACTTAGCCTCCTCAGGTTGGAGTTTTCCTTCTAGCATCCTCTGTAGTGCTAGATTAGGAGATAAATATTGCTTAAATTTGGCCTTATCATGGAATATTTTAAATCTCTATCTATAGTGATGGAGTGTTTTTTGGGTATAGTAGCCTGGGATGGCATCTATGGTCTTTTAGAGTCTACAACATATCTGTCCAGGATGTGTCCAGCCCTGAGAGTCTCCATTGAGATATCAGGTATGGTTGTAATATATCTGTAATATGCTTTTATATGTTATATACTGTTTTCCCTTGCAGCTCTTAGCATTCTGTCATTAGTGTTTTGATTACTATGTGCTGAGGGGACTTTCTTATCGGCTACAACACATTCGGTGTTCTGTATGCTTCTCGTACTTTTATGGACATGATCTTTATGCTAGGAAAGTTCTTTTTTGTTGTTTTTTGTTTTTTGAGACTAGGTTTCTCAGTTATAACTCTGGTTGTTCTGGAACTCACTCTGTAGACCAGGCTTGCCTTGAATCACACAGACCTGCCTGCTTCTGCCTCCCTAGTGCTGGCATCAGTTTTTTACCACTGTCCAGCTGGAAAAAAAATTTTCAATGATTTTGTTGAAAACATTTTATGGACCATTGAGCTGGATTTCTACTCTTTCTCTATTTCCATTATTGTTAAATTTTGTCTTTTAATAGTATTCTAGATTTCCAAGATGTTTTGTGTCAAGAAATTTTTAGATTTACCATTTTCTTTGACTGATGTGTCAGTTTTTTCTATTAGCTGTTCAATGCCTGAGAGTATTCCATTTCTTGTATTGTGTAGGTGAAGCTTACCTATGTAGTTCCTGTTCCAAATTCCAATTTTTTATTTCCAGCATTCCCTCAGTTTATGTTTTCTTCATCAATTCTACTTCCATCTTCAGGTCTTGCTTGTCATTCCCTGGCACTGTGTTTTGCTTTTTCCTGCATTTCTTTAAGGGTTTTATTCCTTTCCTCTTTCAGGTCCTCTATTATCTTCAAAATTGCTATGTTTAGATTTTTCTCTCTTGGGCTTCAACTATGTTGGAATATTCACTGATTGCTGTGGAACGGATAGTCTTCAGTGGAGACATATTTTCCTGGCTGCTGTCCATTGCATTTGTACCTTGACATCTAGGAATCAGATTGGGATGATTATACAACTGAGTAATTATGTCTCTTATTGTCTCTCCTGGGTGCGTGCTATTTTCTTTTTCCCTCTTGGTTTCTGCTTCCTCTTGGGAAATTATGGGAGTGAATGTTATGTCTGAGTGCTACCTAGTGTGAAAGTTCATTGTAGACCTGTTTTCCTGGCCTACTCAGCTTGTGTTCCCAGAGTATGCCTGCTGCTGTTGGAGGCTGGGAATATGGGAAGGGAAAGATGAACAAGAAGATCTTTGTGATCTGTTGATGATGACGTCAGTGTAAAGGGAGATCAAAACAGGAGTTCTGCTAAAGAACTGGGGATCAGTCTGGGAAGAGTGGATCCCAGAAGGAGGAACAGAAGGAGAGGTGTGGATCCACCTTCAACCTACAAGTTGACAAGACAGAAGTGGCTCTTGTCTTAGTATAAGGTGCCTTCTGAGGCCTGGGTCTGGCCAAAGCAACAATTTAGGGGAGGGTGGTTAGAAAGAAAGATCTGTGGGGTCCACATGAGAGGGAAAGTAGTGGGTAGGGACCACTGCCACAGGTTTTCTGCTGCAGAGCAAGGGATGAGACTGGGTGATTGAGTCAGGGGAACAGAATGAGAAGAGAAGATGTGCAGGCATACTGTCTGGTTTTCTGCTAGGCCAAGTTGGGTTTACTTTAGAGATTTTATTTCTACTTCCATGTCTTGAATTACTTCCATCATTTCACCCAACCATGTGTCTGTGCTCTCATAGCTTTATTAAGGCATTTACTCACATCCTCTTCCTGGTCCTGCCCTTGATCACGTTCACACTTGCTGCTTTGAAGTCCTAGTCTTGTGTTTTATCTAAACTGCATTTCTCAGGCCTATTGAAATGGGGTAATAGCTTCCGGAGGAAGCATATTTTCTTGGTTGTTCATGTCTGTGTCTGTTTCTTGGATCTGTCCATCTAGAGTTATGGTGTTTGAGGTGTTTCTTGTTGTCGATATCTAATCTTGCCTATGTTGGGTGTACTGTACTTTGCTTGTTGTTGCCTACTTGCTGGAGCCAGCTCCAGCAAATTGGACAGTACCTCAGAGGGGGAGCTAGGATTAAGGGAAAAGACGAGACAAGAGATAGATTCGGAGGGCATACAGTGAATACTGCAGCACCGTGTTTATTTAGCACAGCATATTTATACCCTATAAGACGTGAGAAGCAAAGCACAACAGCGATGAAAACAATAACTGATATTTAACAAGGAAGTCTGCTGTTTTCTTATTATACTCCTTTACAAGGCCAGAGAATGCTCAGATCCTTGCCTCCAGCTCTGAGGCGCCCCCTCCTGCTTAGCAGATAAACCAGCTTGCTAAATTTGTAAAACATTCTGCTTTGCAAGCAGTGTGCCCAAGGTCAACAGCTTCTTGTCTCAAAACAGCTCCATGTCAAAATGGCTCCTGACACCTACTCTGGTTCTCAGACAAATGAGGTGGCTGAGGAGTTTATGAAGCTCAGAAGGTGACACAAAAGAATGACGGGCTAGAAGGGAAGGAGGAGAGGTAGGCAGAAAAGAGGAAAGGGACTTCTGAGTCTGCACCAAGAATTAGAGTACACATAGAGTAGAAATTTGGTGGGAAGACGTTATCTTGTAGGTACTGTGGTCCAGTCTTAGCAACTGGAGGACGAGGGTCAGGGCAGAGCCTGAGGGAGGGATGAATGAATCAGTGCCAAGAAAGAAGAGATGGAGGTGTGCCTGTTAAAGTGTTAGCTGGCAAAAAGATTTAGCCAGGGAGATTGCTTAGGGCTTACTCACTATTGGCCGATATTACCCAGCCTTTGATTTTGTGCAGAACTTTTTTCAAAATCATCCAGTTACTACATTACATACAGATTTTTTTCTCAAACAACATCATGTTAGTCACGTAAGCTATCAATTGTTTATTTTTAATTTTCAGAAGCAGATCATGTAGCAGGGGGTCAGCCTCAGGCTGGTGTCATGGGTTACAAAATCAAACAGACAACTTTATTTTTACTGAAGTGTAAGCAGACTATTAGAGTTTTACTTTACAGTTTCAGTGGTGATTACTTATGTGTCCTTGTCTCTTCAGACATATTAACTCCCCTATCCAGGCTCTTCGGCCCTTGTGTTTACTGAGGAATCAGTGCTTTTTGCACCAGAAATAATTTTGTCATATAGCACTTTCATTCTCTGTGTATGTCAGGTCAGAGATATTAGGCAGGAACAACTCTTATGTAAACTTAGGGCATCTTCAACTTAAGTGTCAGGGAGATTACTATTTACTTTTAATGCTAGAATCACTATGTCCTTGTTTTCTACAATGTGTCCCTTTCCCAGTTAGTAAGAGCTGAATTAAAGATTATTTTTTATTTTATCAATAAGCAAAACAGACACCATGACCGAAAAGACTATTAGCAGCTGTGTAGCAGAAAGAAGTGGAGAGGTAACCATCTCCTTGGTGTGCCAGCCACTGGAAACCTTCTCAAGCTGTTTATCTGCTCTATCATGGTGGTGTAGTCATCATCATGTAGGCAGACTGATAAATGACTTAGAATAAGTTTGGAGAGATTATAATAGATAATATGAAGCATAGGGAAAAATCACCTACTGGTGTCTTAGACTAGTGTAGCCATTTGGTTTCCCTGGTAGAAAATGTTTCATGGGTTCATAGCTGGCACAGTGGAAGGGAGATGGGCTAAAATGGAGAGCTAAGCAGGAAAGAGCTACAGGGAATTTGAGTCTTTACCAAGAACAGCAGTGCCCAAAGAATGGTGGTAGGTGGTAGGAGGGGCAAGCAGCATGTAGTAAGAAAAGTGTAAGTCTCAGTTCAAGGAAATTTTTTTGTTTCAGAGCATGTTCCACTTTTCAAAGAAGCCTAAAGACTCAAGGTTGAGACATTTGGTTTAAGGAAATGATACATCAGGGATGGAACCTCAGTGAGTAAAAACATCAGGATTTTTTTTCATAGATCTAAATGACTGGGAGGAAGATCTAGACTCTGCTTCTAGTAATAGCTTGCAGCATCATCAGCCGCCACAGTACTAATTTTGAATGAAATGAGGTGCACTGGCACTGAACCTGGCAGGGCCCCAGGCTCTAGGCTGGATATTTCATAGATCAGGAGTTTCAGAGTCTGAGCCAGTTTCTTTTGATATCAGTGCAAATACTATCTTCAAATATACTGACACCCTGGCTAGATATGCAGGCACTGGTAATCCTCTGTCACAATGACACAGTCACAAGAGCTGGAGACTGGGTCAGAGCACTATCTCCAGTGCTATCTGATATGATAAACTTGCACTTGGCAGCGACATATGTACCTCCCAGTTGAACACGATAACTCTTACCACATTCATTGGCATTGATCTTAAATGGCAGAGAACCTATCACAAAATCTATAGTTCACATAGTCAGGAGCTCAGAGGCAATAAAAACAGAGATGGCCACCGTGAATGTTCCAGACACTTCTCTGGACCCTCTTTCCTGGAACTCAGAGCAGCAGATTTCATATCAGGAGTCTGTCTGACTCCATTTCTGAGAGATCTCCATGAACCTGTTTCTCAGCCATTGGCAAGCTTTCTTTAAAGATGCTGTGAACATCCTGGACCATTGCATAAATATGCAACATGCAAATCAGCTCAGAAAAGCATGAGTTGGTACTCAAAGGATCCTTGATTTTGTTATACTCAGTGGAAGCAGGGGTTGGTAAAAATAGTATCTTAGAGTAGCTCATGCAAACCATAATTGATTATGAATGTTTACCTCCTACTTTCTCTGAAGTACTAAGCTGGAATACTGGTTCAAGGTATATGAGTCAATTCAGGAACACTTGGTCTTTCAAAATTAAAATTTTATATCTCACAAAGAACAATATATTTCATATTGTGATTTCTGACTTTCACTGAAGATTGGAAGGCGATCATTCACACTGATGTTCCCAATTTGATGCTGGACCTCCCAGACACCCTGCCTGAGGAAATGGGACATTCCATTGGGGCTTATTATGCCTCCAAATCATAGTTGTTCCAACCTTCTAGTGGCTGTAAATAAGAACTTGGGACCCATATTTTCTTATCACAATATGTATTATCCTCAATGCTCTTGGAATATTTATAAAATTCAGAGTAGGTTAATTCTTAAAATATTGAACTTAAAGGTTTTAACTAAAAACATTTCTTGGAGGTTAATATAAAGAGAATCCGCTGAAAAAAATTAATGTATTCTATTTAATAAATTCAATGGCAACATATTCCAGTTAATACAAAGGTTTATAAACATAATTGTGCAGGATAATTGACCTTTTAGTTATATGAGTTACTTTACTGTATATGCTTTTTCACTAATTTGAAATTCTGTAGGATATTATTTTTATTAAGTAAACAAAGTATTTAGCAAGGACTCTAATGGCAGTTCCTTATATAAACAAGTTATCATTAATCAGAATCTGTTAGTAAAGCTGAAGTTTTGGCTAGCTTCCCTTAATACAAAGGAAAGAGTGAGGATTCAAGATCTGGAAGTCACTATCAACCCTAAAGACAGAATATGTGCTCATTTAACCCAGTGTGTGAGTAATCAGTCCAGCGATGCCATCACTTAATCTGGGCTCAGGAATCCTGTCAGTCAGCTCTAATTTAGGAGTCTAAGCTTGTTTCGGAGGTAGAGAATCATATAAACTAACAGTGTTTTCACTATGGAACATAGGGAAACTGGCTGCAATATACTAATTCATTCTCTGTAACATCTGTTCCCCATAAAGCCAAGCCTTGTAAACAAATCCCAGCTGCGTCTGGGCAATACTCCTTTGTAACAACCACTTCTCTACTTTGCAGCTCCTTCTCTTGCATAGGAACCATTGACGAGGACATGTTCGGGTGAAAACTTAGGATGTTAGCCAAGTCATACATATGATAGAATCTATTTGACTGGTAAGGAGGTCCTTGTGCTCCAGATATCTGTGTGTAATGTTACTTAAAATTCAAGGGTCTGAGTGGAGACCAGTGTATTTCTCTTAGGCTATAAGAGTTTTCACGTTTGGATCTAAAATGCCCCTCAAAGTCTATGTGATAAAATGCTAGATCCCCAGGGTGGTGATTTGGTTTGTGGTAGGATTTTCAAGATTCAGGTTTTGTGGTAAGTCATAAAAAATACATCAATGATAAGTAAATTTAGGGAAACTTATTCTTTCCTTTTTCTACTTTGGTTACCGAATGCAATCTGCTCTACTATGCACTTGTCACAACAAATTGAAAGCTGCATGACATCCTATTAGGCTTTGAGCATGTCTGGATTGCAAGCAGCAACATTGATCAGTCAAATGGGTTTTATCCACCACAATCCACAAATAATGCTTCAGATGTGTAAGTTCACATTATTTCAAAGAAAACATAGGAACATAAAGTTTGAAATATTGACATGTTTAAGAATAATAGCATTGGATTATTCTATAGGCATTCAAGACACTTTTCACACTTACTGAGAAGAAATCTGTGTAATCAAATTTGTGTTAGTGCCTCTACCTCTTGGACATTAAGTCAAAATAAGAAAATGTTATCTAGACAAAGACTCACTTTGTTCAGTAATAGACAAGCTGTGGGGCCACCAGGAATGAGGAGGAGTGTTATCACTTTTCAAAAGCACAGAGCAAAGACAACACCATTGAAATAAGCCGTGTGGTGCCCTGGTGCTGATGCCCCTATTATGGGGCCAGTCCGAGCCTGTGATTGTTCTTGGAGCACAAAGATCATTCCTTTAATTATGCAGAAGCTACTGAAAAAGACAAAGCATATTTCATTCCAAAAATAATCGTCAGTCCATCTGTGATAGTAGCTTTTAAAAGTATGTGATTTTTCTTTTTAGATTTCTAGGTTTAATAGTACAACATTGAATAACAAACTAACTGGGTAAAGCCTCACACCTACTTTCTCATTCCACAGCTTGGTTCTGTCATGGAAGACATCACTTGACAAATGTATTTGGTAAAATATCATTCATTATAGGAAGAAGCACATGGCAATTCCAGAAGCAAATTGGGATTACTTTTATGTAACAAAATGGGTATCCACTAGTATTCAAGCATTTAGGAAGAAGTCCCTCATGTGTTCTGTGAGTAACAAAGAGGATAGAAAATTATTTTCTTCATATTTAAAAAAAGAAAACATCAGCTTAATGTTATTTTGGAGCTTCAAATTAAAACTAATAATTGAGACTGTGATTGAAGAGGCTGAATGCCTCATGAAAGTCAGAGACTAGAAGCCATGGTAAAATTTAATGTTCAAACCATAGAGCACATGAGTCCATCCACATAGTGCATTCTCAGCTATACACAGATACACTCCAAATCCAGCCCTGAGGAGGCAATGCTGTACTTTATTCAGTTGAGCAAAGTTAGCTGAGTAGAGATTTACATCTTCTATTTCTGCATGGGATGTGCCAGGAGAGGCCACTGCATCTTAGCAAAAATGAAGAGATTGAATAAGCTGTAAACTCATCAACTCTGTTTAGACCCATAGGATTAAGGAAGTCACAGAACAAAAGTTACTCCTTGTGATAATAGACACAGGCTTTTACAGAGAATCACAAGATAACAAGATAGAATCCCCTTTGTGAAGGAAGGCAGGAGAGGCATATATCCTGTAAGTATACCCTGAAGTGTACTACATGATTGTTAGAGGTTAAGTGTGAACAAGTCCAGGAGTGAACAGAAGCTGAGCCACAAATACACAGCTGGGTTTGTTGTTGGGGACTATTGCAGGAGTTAGCTGCTGGGGGCAGCTCAGAAAAAGGGACAAGGAGGCTTTTTCATAAGTGGTGGAAGTCCTGCCAGACCTCAGCAGAGGGAACCACCACCATGGCCACTGACATTCAATTGACAGTGGAACCCTGAGCATCTGAGCTCAGGTGTTTTTATTCAGAACTCCTCAGGTGCAGATCATAAGCAATCAAACATTCCCCACAGAATTCCAACACCTGCAAAAAATACAAAATGCCCTAGACAGCCTCTCACCCAACAGTGCATAAAAACATTTTAAACATAATGAAAAAATAAACTTCCCCAACTGCCTATAGCATGGTGCAGCTTGGGGAAAGTGAGAGGGTCAGAGAGTCAGAGGAAGAGCTCATCTTCTCATAGGGCTCTTGTGCACAATTCAGCATTGAATGAAATTTTGCTCTCAGAAATTTTTATAATTTTATATCCATAGGTTTCATTTTCTATTTGGAAAAAAAGAAATGGGAATCATTCATGATATACTACTCTCTTATGGAACATTCATTTGCATTAAGGCCATAATAGATGGTGTCAATTATTAATTTGACAGAATCCAGTATCATCTAGGAGATGAGCCTCTGGGCATTCTTTTGAGATTATCTAGATTAAAATTAGCCTCTGATAACTCCTATGAGGGAATAGGTTGGCTAGGTGATGTGGGAAAGCCCTTTCAATTCTGGGCAAGGCCATGTCCTGTGTCTTGACCTGCACAATATTGGAAAGTGAGCTGAGCTCTAGTATTCTGCAGTCTGCTTCTCAGCTGTGGATGTGATGTGAGCAGCTGAGTCAAACCCTTCCACTTTGTCTTCTGCACTGTAGTAGGCTATATTCTTGAACCATCATCCCAAGTTAGCAATGTTCTCAAGTGAGGAACAGGTTTCCTTAATTTGGTTTTGCCAGGGAGTTTTATCACAGTGACAAAGAGAGATAAGGACACTCTCTTATAAGTCTGGAAGTGATGTATCCATGGACACGATTCTTCCTGAAATGAAAGTCTGGCTCTCTAGTCATAATAGAGAGGAAAACAGTATTCTGCATCATCATGATATTCCCACTGAACTCTGAACTTGGCCTTGTTCCACCTTGATGTGCCCTGTTTGAGTGGTAACTCTGGGAGGTTTGCTCTTTTCTTAGGGGAATGTAGGAAGTGTGAATGCCTGGGGAAGAGGTGATGTGGGAGGAGTTTTAGGATGAAATGATGGGGTTGGGATGTATTATATGAGAGGCAAAATAAATTAATATATACAAAATCAAAAAATGAGAAGAGAAATGAGCACGATACAAACACTGTTTTTCTTTCCCCATTATTTTCTGGTACCACTTGTTTCAAATTAAGTTATATTCACGTGTAAGCAATTTGCTTCCTATCTCATTTTCAAGGAATAATAGATTTTTATAAGGCACAAAGATCCTTAAAAGGCATTTAAGTCCTCCTCTTTCCACTGCCCCTCTCTTCCTGAGTCAGAGCCTTCTGCAGTGCACAGGTCTTCATGTTTTCAGGGATCATGCTCATTCTTCATTATGTCTATTTACATGGAAGGCATTTGGGGGCTAGAGAGATGTCTCATTGCCTAGGAGCAGTGGCTGCTCTTCCATAGGATATAGATTCAATTCCCAGCAACCATGTGCTGGCTCACAATGGTCCATAACTGAAGTTACAGGTGATCTACTACCTCTCCTGGTTTCAAGTGCATCTTGGAGCCAATGGCAAA
>JAMJFZ010004147.1:0-146546 GCA_026225945.1 Cricetomys ansorgei
TCCTTCCTAGGCCCAACTCCATTAGGTAGAGTGGACCAGTGCCTGGGGTCATGACCTTTGGCTGGCAGGTGAAAACGTATTTCTATAAGATATAAGAAGCTGGGTTTGGTGATGAAAGACTTATGATCTCAGCACTTGAGAAGCTAAGGCAGGCGGATTGCTGTGGGGTCCAGGCCACCTGGGGCTACATATGCGTTAATGAGGTTAGTCTCAGCTACAAAATGAAATGTTACCCTCAAAAAAAAAAATTAGAAGGAAATAATGGGGGTAACCAGACTAATATTAGTTATGGCAATATAATCATAAAATATAAATTATTTTTATGGAATATAAATATATTTATATATATAAAATAATTTAATTTGATGTAAATATATGGAATATAAACATATATTTATATATTTAAATATATATGGAATATAAATATATATGTATAATTTAAATATATATATGGAATATAAATATATTTATATGGAATATAATTTAATCCTTCAGCCATTTTACTTACTTTTGATATAAAATAGATTTGCTTCTTTCTGTGTCGTCGTCTGTATTTTCCTCCACTTTAACTGTATCTTCCTTTTAATTTTACAAATCTGACTTCCACGGGCCTTCCAATGTCAGCTGAAAGACTACTTTAACAGTAGCCGATCTCTGCAAATTCCTTCTTGAACCCACAATTTCCCTCGCTTTAGTCGTGGTCTGAGCCGTGTTTTCCCCCCTCGTGTTAACAAGTGCTTCAGTTTCCTTTCCAGACCGCGACGCAGACCATGCTGGGACACGGCCTTAAAATGCCATTTCTCTTTTGGCAGCACTACTCATTCGGTGCCGGTTCCAGACATACATACCTCTGGACTGTCCCGGGAGCCCCCACCCTATGGCGTGGTTCGGACCAGAGCCTTTGGCTACCGATAAGTGTGATCTCATCCTTTAGTCCCTTCCCGCAATAAGCAGCAGCGCCCAGCAGAAGTGGGTGATTGTACTGCTGGATCTTAACACAAAAGGCGACTGCTGCTGAATTCAAAAGCACGCGCTCCTCAACAGAGGCTCCTTCACACCATGACGGCGCCCACCCCGGACCGCCCTCAAGCGTCGGAGCGTCCCGCAGTGACAGAACTGCGTCAGTTCAGAATACTGTTTGCATTCTTCTATCACCCCTCTGTCATCGTAACACTCTTCTTATTTTCTTTAAGCATTTTCTTGCATCTATTATTCTAGGTATAATAAATTCTGTGTCTAACAGGGCCAGGAATACACTGCTCGTGACAACAGTGGCACCAAAAATAATTTTAAATCCAAATATAGGGCTGTGTAAGTAAGCCATCATCCTGGGTAAAGATTCTGTTCACTTGCCCCTTGTGATCTAATTTAATAGTCTCCATTTCTGTTTGTTTTCTTTAATCAGCTTCTATGGCAGGCATCTCTCTCTCTCTCTCTCTCTCTCTCTCTATATATATTATATATATATATATATATCTATATCTATATCTTTATATATCTCTATATTTAGATATATATATCTATATCTATGTATCTATATCTATGTATCTATATCTATATATCTATATATCTATATATCTATATATATCTATTATATATCTATATATCTATATATCTATCTATATATATATATATATATATATATATATATTTCGTCTTGCTTACTCAGGCAGCTGGGACTTCAACCCTTCTATCCCTGCCAGTAATCTCTAAACAGGTGATAACTTACTAAGAGAAACCTAGATTCTGATATATTAACAATTCTACCAACCCAGGATCCAGCCCGTCTCAGATCCGAGTCTAGGTTACCTGTGTGCCTTTGTGTGCTTGCCGGCTGACAGCTTAGAGCCAAGGATGAGGAAACACAGGCAGCTGGAGAAGTTCCTTTTGAGGATTCTGCAGAGATGAAATAGTAGACACTGTTGAAAGCAAATACTTTGAAATCTATGCAAGCAGGCCAAGTGGGAGACATTGTCTGCAAAGACTTGGGTATTTCAAGGTGTCTGTACATAAAGCTATCCTGAGAATCCCTTCCATTCTGCTTTCTTTTTAAAAGGGGCCTCAGTGTAGGCTCTCGTGCTAAGAGCACCGGGGCATCTCTGGACGGCCTTTCCTGTCCATCTCTGTGCCACCGTTTGTATGAGCAGGTGGAAACTCCTTCTTGCCCTTGATTTTCAACAAGGATGTGAGACAAGAGTGGCTTTCTCACACTAGTTGCTTGAAGACTTTATTGGAATAAAGAATTGAGTGAGGGCTAGGTGTGGAAGCTGAGCCACAAAACGGTGATTGGGGGTGTGTGTGTCCTGAGGGCTGACGACTAACTGTCAGATCGAGGGGACCCAGGGAATCAGCATGGGGCGGGCAGCAGGTCTGGCAGCTGGAAGGGTTGTTTCCTGAGCTGTCCTCTTCAGGACACACGCTGCTGGCAGTACACTGTGGTGAGCAGATCTGAGGACAGTTTCAATACCTGCAAAGCTTTAGTGCGGTTCCCCTGGATGGAGTTCCAGACCAGCTGTGAAATAAGTACCTCCAACCGCCCAACAACCCTCTCTGTACAGCCACAGCGTTCTAAATGTCTGCTTTCCTTGGTCTTTTCCCTCCGTTGGAGTGAAAGGATTTATGCTCAGTCTCTAAGGTGTAACTGTCGTCCATGGTGAGCAGAGAGTGAACAAAGACCCCTCTGATAAGGTGTCTACATGGACCTTCTGGAAACACGGACACTGGGGGCCCAGGGAGAGGCGATGGTCTCCCAGGAGTTGGGAAGTGCCCGTCTCTAGCTTAGGGATGAGGGAGGATCAAGATGAACAGAATGAATCATAAAGTCGTGAGAGAGAGACACGCAGAAAAGGGAGGGGTCAGCAACAGTCAAGCACACAGGCAAAGCGGGGCATGGGAAGAGCAGTGGTCGTCACCTTACGGTTCCCTGGCTTTCCTCGGAGGAAGGAGCTGTACGTGTCCCGTCCTGTCATGATGGACACTGCTCAGAGGAAAAAAAGTCTTCACAAGAAGTAATCCTAACCATAGGAGTCGGATTCTTCACAAGACAGGCTTTCTCTTTGATCTCAACAAGCACAAGGCTCTAGTATAAACTCTGGAACTGTTGTCTGTCTCACAGAAACACAGTTATTCTGAGTGTCTCAACCTAGAGAGCTATTCTGCAAGGCAGGGCCCTGGAGGGAAAGACAGGGGCGTTTTCTGCAGAGCTGCTGTATTTGGAATAACAGGCAGGCACTGCTTTCAAATCTTCTCCGTGATTGCAGGCACATCTCTGTGGCTTCATTTATTTCTTCTGTGACTTTGAATATTCTTGGAGAAAGTAGTATTTAAGGGAAAAAGAAATCCCTTAACAGAACCAATGAGAACCTCCCTGTGCTTAGGCAGGTACCCAAGGGGAACCTGGCCAATGCCGGTTCCCTGAAGTCTCAGCCCGAAGCAGAGGTCTGGATTCACCACCGCAGCTTCCAGTTTGCAGAGAAGTTCAGAGGCACAGGGGAGTATCTGCAGGGCAGCAGTTGAGCCTCTGATCTGAGACAATTATTTAAAGTCTGGAAGTCAAGTCTTGTTAGACTGGGGCTGGTGGAGAAAGGGAGAGAAGAAAGGACTTAAAAATTAAGTCTCATCTGGCAAACAGGCATGTGTTTCATGGCGGGGCGACTGGGTGCCCGCTGGTAGTTGTGAAGGGAGACATTACAGACCCCATGTCATTTTCTACTACAGATTGTGGTTTCATTATTTACTTGTTTATTTTTGAGTTGGAGTCTCAAGTATTCCAGGATGGTCTTAAACTCACCATGTAGCTGACGATGACCTTGAACCTCTGGTCCTATTGCCCCAACCTCTTGAGCCCTGGGATTATAGGCATGTGGCCCCATGCCTGATTTTATGTGGTGCAGGGCAGTAGTGCCCAGGGCTCAGCACTGTACCATCTGAACCTTGGCCCCAAGTTTTCTTGATTTTTTTTTCTGCCCTGAAAAAAATTATTGAGCCTTGAATTTCATTTCAAGTATATAAAACCTTCACAGGATTTATATTTTTGAAATTTAGATTTCTTTTTAATTTTTTCTTTATGGGTGCTTTGCCTGCCTGCGTGTCTGTGCACCACTTCCATGCTTGGCGCCCAGGGAGGCCAGAGGAGGGTGCTGGGCCCGGGGCTACAGATGGTTTTAGTTGTCGTGTGGGTGCTGAGAATTGAACCCAGGATCCAGGGGAGAACGGTCAGCACTCTTAACCACCGAGCCATCTCTCCAGCCCCACATATAATGTTCTTTTAATAGTTTGTCGAAACAGTAATAATTTTGGCATAAAAGCATACTGGGCTTAAACGATACCAAAAATAAAGTTTTAATTATTTTATCAGGAAGACTCAGCGCCATTTCAGTGGAGTCAATATATAAATAACACACACAGAGACCGCACGATTCCCAGCTGAACTCAAGTGACCAGAACTCAGCCAATCAGACGTTCACTTACCATTTCTTCAGTAAGTGGTGAGAAGAACCAGGCACGGTGAGAGACAGAGGATTCCAGGGTGAGCAAGTCATGGTCTAAAAGAACAACTTAAGCTTTCTCATGTGGAAACAGGCCTTTTTTTTTTTTTTAATTTACAGACTCACACATGTCAGGCAAACGCGTTACCAGTGAACTACGACCCTGGCCCAGCTTTATCTTCAAATGTCATCCTTTGAGAGAAGGTCGGTCCAGACTTGACTGACTCCTGAGTGGCTGTTGGCTTGCTAGGAAAGAAATACCTTAGTTTGAGGAAGCGGGCCTGTAATAAAGACTCCTGGGGTATGAGCAGCGTTTGGCACGCAGACCCAGAGCACGAGGGTAAACAGAGTCAGAGCCTTTGGGGCTTCTGCCAGGCTAGGAACTGATGTCCCTCTGTGAGGATCAGGGCCGTCCTGTGGACTCGGTGGACTCAGCCAGGAAAGGTGTGTAGGCGGAGGCCCTCGCTCCTCAAAGCAGCCAGTTAATCCAGAGCTGTTCCATGTCAGCCTTTCTGTCCTTCGTGTTCTTATGGAAGATTTAAAAATGTAATCAGGGCTAAAATTCACTTGAAAACATTTGATCTCGTTTGACTCTGCGTTGACTCTAAGTTAGGGAATGGAAGTGATTTAAGGGGAGACGGTGGTGACAACATGATTTCCACACAGCGGGTTTCTTGTTTTGGGTGCAGCAAGCGTGAAGACTGTGTGAGTTTAATTTGTTAATGGGAGACGTACACGGACGACATACTGGATGCGCGTGCTTTCAGTGTTATTTGGTTGTTCTATTTCAGTGCGTATTTGATTGTTAATTTAACCAATATTTGTTTTGTGAATGTGTGAAAAATATGCTCAATTTTGTATAGGTTTCTATTGAGTACACCTAGTTTATAGGTTATAACTCCCTACCAAGTGGATGAACCTTGATTCCATGGAGGTAAACAGGCTATCTCCAGGGAAACATGTATGTGGAAAGCAATACTGGACCACTCTTAAGGCCGAGTGCCCACACACAACAAACTCGATATTTTTGGAGGTTTCTTTTGTCTCATAATGCTTTGTCTGGGGATCCCCCCCCTTTTTTATTCTTGCCCTGCTAGTCTTTTGTTTATATATTGTGGTTTCTAATTTTGTGTTTTTGATAGAATTTCTGTGTTGCCAATGTGTGTCTCTGTGTGTATATGTGTTTCTTGTGCTGTATTCCTTTGGCTCTTTGTTTTTCTGTTTGTTTGTTTACTTTGTGCTATTCAAGTTTGTTTTTAATTTATCTTTTTTATTTATTTTTCTTTTTTCTTTAGTGCCTGTTTGTTTTCTGGTGAGAGAGAGCAAGAAAAGGTGTGGATTTGGGTGGGTGGGGAGGCGGGGAGGATTTGGGAGGAATCGGGGGAAGGCAGAACCATAATCAGAATGCATCACAAGAATAAAACGTTTTTCAGTGAAAAAAAAAATCTGGAAACAAAGCAAAACAAAAACTAAACTAAACTAAAAGCACTTGGTTTGTTTAGAAGGATGTCACTGAAGTAGTGATTCTTGGCTTTTTCTCTCTTTTGTTTTTATCCTTACTCCGAATGATGGATTTTCCAAAAGAAGACCTGACTTTTCGTCAGGCTCCTCCTGTGGGTCTTTGGTCATGTATGGTATACACGTGTATTTGCCACATCAAGGGCAGGCTTCAGACCTCCTGCCTCTTCAGCACTTCACTTTGATCAGCTCCCTGACCCCCAGTCTGTCATGAGCTCCCCAAATGTTTGGTGATCTTGCCTTCTCAGTCTCGTTTTATACAGAGGTTTTTGATTCTGTGCTTCATTCAACACTTTGGGGGAGGGTTGGAGAGATGGTTCGGTGGTTAAGAGCACACACTGCTATTGTAGAGAACCTGAGTTTGATTGTCGGCAATTGTATTAGGTGAATTACAGCAGCCTGTACATCTAGTGACAGGAAGATCTGGGGAAGTCCAGCTTCAGCTAGAGGTCAGGGATCCCAGGAGAGGTGTGGAGTCAGAAGACTAATCCCAGGAGATCCCAGGAGAGAGAGGTCTTATGTATCAACAGAGTCCAGCAGGTCAGGGTTCCAAAGAGGAGGTGTGGAGTCAGCCAGGGGAAAATCACACAGATGTCTCATGATGGGTCACCCACTTCATCATTTAGGCTTCTCTGTTCCATCAAGCTTCTGTCTCCATTCCAGCTTTCCCCTTCTCTCCAGAAGATCACACATATACAGACACACATCTTGTGGAAGAAGCAGAGCTTCAGCCACACATCTCTCTCTCACACATGTTTTGTACACTTTAACACACACACACCTTACCCATTCTTTGTGGATAAAGCAAAGCTCCAACACACGTAGGTCTTACCCACACATCTTGCAAGCTCCTTTCCTACTTTCCCATACACCTATATACCTTTTACACAATACCCTCTGTGCAAGGAGAAATCACATCAGAATCACGAGTCCTATTTTTCCCAGTGAATGATTGCAAGTTACATATTTAAAAAACAGGTTGTTTTCTATACACACACATGATTATACCCGAGCACCCAGTTTCCATGTATCTTCCTCCACAATACATCTATACCCCCAAAGCAATAATTTTGTTAGTATAGATTAACAGAGTTTAAGCAAGCAAGTATTCTCACAGCCAGATTCTAGTGTAGCTGGCAGGTAGCAGTCTTGCAGTTACTAGGAAACAAGTACACGTCATAGTATGCTAACTTAACACAATTCTTATTTAGTTAATACACGGAATAAGTTTGCTATTAACTAGAAAACATTAGGTCAGGGGTCTTTTTGTTTTTCTTAGGTAAGGGAGATCTATCCAATCTACATGCCACATAGCCCTGTGTCCCCAAGGCACACACAAAAACTCATCGGTAATTTTATAATTGTAAAATCTAGGAAAATACCTAATTCATTGTGGTCAAGGGAGTTCAAACTTAGCAGTGGACACTGAAACTCATTTGCTGTCCTTAGGCCTGTCTCTCATAGATGAAACTTGTGGCCCTAGAAACCAGACTTTCTTTGTTTTGTTCTTAACCCTGACTTGTTTAGTCTTTAACTACTAAGAATGTGTTTTCTTACGTAGTTCCCTAGGTACTAGTTCCAAAGCAGCTTGGCGAAACACTCTAATCTCATGTTACAGATTAGTTATTCTTTCTGGAGTTTCAATAGAGTTACCAATTCGACTGAGGGGCACTGCCTTTTAGAAAACCACCAGTGTTGTTATGTGTGCCAGTGACACTGCCCAGTGAGGGGTTAGAGACCCCCATAGAACTTCATACCAAAAATAGACCAGGAGAGCAGGACAGAGGCACTGTCAGACTCCACAGTAGCAAGGGGTACTTGGGCGACAAATCTCTCCCGGCATTGCCTTTCCAAGATGAGTTCACCGGAGCTGTGCAGCGTCATTAACTCCATGGCAGACTGGGAGTCTTCAGTGGTGGCTCTTGGCAGAGATCCAATACCTGTGAGCTCCACAGGTCAGGACTCATGCGCACATACCTGCGCAAACACACGGAATTAAAAATAATAAAACAATTATTAAAACAAAGGGTTTGGGGGAAGTGGTAGGGGGCTGTGCTAACAGACAGAGATCTCATCTGGGCTTCGACTTTTGGATGAGTTCACCAGGGAAGACAGGTATAAATGTCTTTCGGTATATAATGTAAAGGGTAGCTGGAAGTTATTTTTGATGGAACTATTCTCTGTGTCCAAAATTTAAGATTTTTTTCATGTTAGCGAAAGAGTTGTGAACAGTATTATGAGCCTAATAGTTTCCTAGCACCCGATCTAGTTTCTGAGAAAAAGAGTATGTTTTTATTGACCCCATATTTACGAAATCACTTCATTTACATATTCAGTTCCGGGCTCCTCTTAGATTTCAGGGAGGAAGAGGGATTAAGGTTTACTATCCTGTAAAACACTTTTTGTAAGATGCTTCCCCTGGATCTCCTCCAAGACAGGGCTGAGGCACCCACAGAGAGAGCACGAACACAGTCCTGTCCTCCACGCGGTGTGAAGGGGGCTCATATCCTATCTGGCGTGGTTTTCTGTTGTGACAAACTCCATCAACTCGGGGAGGAGAGGGTGTATTTTAACTTCGAGGCTGAGGTCCATCATCAAAGGGAGCCAAGGCAGGAACTCAGGGAAGACAGTAGACCCCGGAGCCGGGAACTGAAGCAGAGACCACGGAGGCATGCTGCTTCCTGGTTTGCTCAGTTACCTTTCTTACACAGCCCGGCCCCACCCCTCCAGGGGCAGCACCACCCACAAGCGGGGCTGGTACATCCATCAGCAATGTGGAAAATGCCCTACAGACACGCTCACAGGCCACTCTGATGGAAGCGATTTCTCAGTTACGATTCCCCCTTCCCAGGGGTGTCAAGCTGAGAACTAGGGCTGACTGTGGCATTTCACAAACGGACATGCGCAGCCAGAAGACAGGGGTCACTGCGCAGGGCGTGGCCCGAATTAAAACGGTGCAGGCAGAAGTCCGTTAGGATCTGCCAGGCCAAATTAGTCCCTTCCTTAATTTTGCTCCCAGGCTATCAGATTACCATTTGCAGTTTTGGAAAATGGAAACATACTCCTGTCAGTGTCTTAGAGAGGACGATAGCTTCCGCTTCCGTTTTGCCTCACGTGAGCGCTTCTGGTTGGAGACTGAACTGAAATACAGTTGCCAAGGCAACCTGGGAACTGACATTCCCAAGCTTCCTTCTCTGGCATCTGAGGGAGCTCTGCATCCTGCGGGGCACAGTTTCCTCACTTTAGCCGGGGTACCTTTCCCGACTATGAGATATAGACTATTTCGTGTATTCTCTTCTTCTCTCTTCTCTTCCACACAGCATTTTTCTTTTTCTTCTTTTTTAAACACCTTTTCATTATTTTACATTGTTTGGGACCTTAATGTTTATCCCCAGTTTTATACTCGTGTTTATGAATCGATTTGAAAATTGAAAACCAAAGCCAGTGGACTAACAGATGCACTATTAATCACTGAAGATTGGTAGTATTATTTGATCCCTTAATAACAGTACGTCTGTACTGTTCATGTGCTACAATACCTTAAATTTTAAGTTAAACTCATATTTTCTTCAGATGCCACAGCTTCTCATAATTACGCTGCATTTAACACGCTTCATTCACACTGGCCGTTGCTTTTTACTATAGACTTCGCTATTTCTGCGTACTTTTGAGTTCTCTCTATTTTTATTGTCAATAGAGGAAACTTAAATCTTCTTTAACACAACAGCGTCCTTACCGACTTTCTTAATCGTGTAATCTATGAAACCATAATGCTGACGTGAGTCGTTTCTGTGAGTCTCGTAAGAACTGTGCTCGCGTTACTATTTTAGTATAGCAGGTGCTTTCATCATTCCCACGTCAACACACACTGGCCGATCCTGAATGCCGTCTTGAATTTCTTTTTTTGGGCTCTTTTGGTTTCTATCACGGTGTTCACGGTCGTAAGCATCACACCCGTGTAAGTCCTGCCGGTGCTGAGCTTGGAAGGGAACTAGGTGAAAGGCACTGGCACACTCCTAGTTTTGGCAATCAAAAGATAAGGGCTCAAGGACAAGTAGAAAAATGTGATCAACTTGTTATTCCGAAGCACAGTTGTCTAAAGAAGCAATATGGCAGCCTTGGGTTAGCCTAGCAACCCAGGCCATGAGGCACTTCCGGGAAGTGTTGGAAGATGCTCTTTCCCACACTTCCGGGAAGTGTTGGAAGACGCTCTTTCCGTGAGACAGCAGGTAGATTAGGATACAATGTGAGTCTGGCTGAGTGTGGAGCCCAATGTACAGATCCAGCAGATTCCCTCTGCCAAATTTGGGGTCCTAGAGGAAACTCATGAACCTCAAGGCTTGGGATGAAGAAGCGTGTGAAAGCCTTGACTCCCTTGAGCCATCTTTGCTTGGGACTGTGAGGGCTTATTTTATATGTTGACTTGGTAACGATACAGTTGTTCTGCCTGAATCTGAGGTTAAGTTTTAAGCCAATAGATGTTACTAAAAACACATTGTTCTTCACAATGTGATCTGGACTCTGTGGTTTTAACATCATAAAGCTCGTGGCTTTATGTTGGGAGCACAGCATGGAGGCCCTTGCGTCCACAGATCTCCAGAGAGGTCAGGAATGTTCAGCATGCAGGATTGCCTTTCCAATGGGAAAGAAGTAAAAGCTGGGAATCGGAGGTGATTAATAGTCCGTGATCTGCGTTATTTGCTGGGCCAGGCTATGTCAAGCTCCTTCAACCAGGACTGGAGGTGGCTAGTAATCTAAATGACCCTTACAGCTAGGGGCTCCCCAAGCTCCCACAACCAGAACCAGAGGAGGCTAATAGCCCAAATGACCTCTAAACCATTTGCATGATGGAGATCAGGCCAGACCCTACCATAGGCCCTTAAGCTAGCACAGGTAGCCTATCTCTAGAACCCATCTTCTCAGAAGAAATATCATGTACCCTGAGTTGAGTTTTAATGTAATTATGGGAATCCCCAGTATTACACCAGAAAACTTTTTTCCAAATTATACTGTGTTGAAATTTGTTCAAAATAAACTGCCTGGCATCACACATTTGAAGTCTGATCCAGGTTGATGAAGTCAGTCTGAGCCAAGTTCTCAATCTCACCTCTTTGCCTGCTGTGTGACCAACTGCAGGGTCCCCTCAGCTCTACATGTTTAAAGGTAAAAATTTTAATTATTTCTTTTATTTTTAGTATTATAACTACATCATTTTCTCCTTCCTATCCCTCCCATATGCCTCCCCTTGATCTCTTTCAAATCACCTCATTTGTTTCCATTAATTGTTATTATACGCTTATATGTGTATACATGTACAATCCTAAATATAGCCTGTCCAGTCTGTATGTTGCTTTATGCAGTTTTTCAGGGCTGACCATTCATTTGGTATTGGATAACCCATTGGTGTGCTCTTCCCTGGGAAGGCTATTTCTCTGCCTCCCAGAATTCCTCAGTTGCCTGTGATTCTTTGCATAGAGTTGGGGCCTCGTACTCTTTCTCCCATCCACTTCGTTGTCCAAAAGTCAAGATTTTTATGAAAGAAGGAGTGATTCAAATTTATATTAAGTGGTTAAGGTAAAAACAATGGTTGACTTTATGCCTCCTGAGAATCAGGAGGTCTGCAGACGTGGCTCAGCAGTTAAGCATACACACTCGCACGGCTCCTGTAGAGGACCCAAATTCCACCCCAGCAGTCACGCCTGGTGTCTTACAACCTCCAGGAACTCCAACTCCAGGGATCCTAATCCTCACGGCCTCTGTGGAACTGCATTCATGTGCATTTCCCCTACCCCGGACGCACATGCATGTACTTAAAAATATTTTAAAAAGGAATTTATCAAGTGAATATATGACTATTTTCATTCAACCTACTGATTTGAATAATCAAATCAGTAATACATTCCACTTGGTAAAGCAGATTGTATCTTCCAGTATAATTTTGGATCAATGAATTAATATTTTATTTAGAATTACTGCTTAACATAGTCATTTGAGAATATTGATTTTTTTTTCAGATTTTGAATCGTAATTACTTTAGCCCTGAAAATGTATACTTTCCTTTATCATTCTATTCTAGAAAAATGTAAATAGGATTAAAGTTTATTAAGACTAACTTGAAAAGTCATCAGTGCTTCTGCTCTTTGCGTATTGCATTTTATTTGTGAAAGGTCTTTACTACCTAGCCCAGTTAGCCCCAAACTCAGGGTCCTCCTGCCTTAGCCTACTTTGAGCTGAGCTTACGGGTGCGTGACACCACACCCAGCTTCTCCCCCCACCCCAATCTAATGACTCAGTTTCATTCTTCATCTCTCTCCATTTCATTTCCCCTACCTCTTTCAGATAGGGAGGTAGGGTCTTGCTGTGTAGTCCAGGCCAGTTTCCAACTTGTAGTCCTCCTGATTTTGTATTTTTGAATTTATATTTTTGAATAACTGGGGCTTGGACTTATTTGTTAATACTTTTAAAATTTCTTTTAAAATTAATTCTCTTATTCTTTCTTTATTATATTTAATTTGCTCTTCTTTCTTTGTGTAAGCATCAATGTTCATGTGTGTGTGTGTAGGTATGTGCACTTCTGTGTACGTGTGTGGGTCAGAGTTCAACTTGGGGTTGAACTCTTTAGGAGCTATCTACCTTGTATTTTGAGGCAGGGTCTTCTCACTACAACTAGGGGCCACTGACTGGCCACTGAGCTCAGGCCCACCTGTTTCTGCTTCCCTAGAGCTAGGATTAGAAGTGGGCACCACCACCTTTTTGTGTGTGTGTGTGTGGGGGGGTACTTGGGATTGAACTCAGGTCTTTGTGCTTGCAAACACTTTACAGACGAAGCAATCTTTGAGTCCTCCCTGGTTTCTGAAATAGAGTTTCAAGCAGATCAGAATGGCCTTGAACTCACTTCCCAGGCCAGGCTGACACCGAGCTTCTAATACTTCTGTGCTCTCGCGTGTTGGGTGAGTGCCACCGTGACCAAGCTGTGAGACGCTGGGGACCAAACCCAAGGCTTCGTGGAGGCTAGCCAACTCTCTACCAAGCGAGCTGCAACCTGGGCTCAAGTTTTGCTATCTTTCCAAAGTTTGGATTTGAACATGCAGACGTTCGCATTTTGTTTACTGACAGTCATGTCATAACAGGTTTTGTCTTTCCTGAAGACTTCACTGCAGTGCTCCGTAGACTTACATGCAGTGCTCTGACGTCCACAGCAGTCCAATACAGTTGTGAGTTCTTGTTGACCGAGGATTTTCTTTCTTTTTAGTAAAGTTGTCACTAGAACATTCAGAAAGAGACTTCTCTAAAGTATTGTGGTCACCAACCCGACAGGATCTGGGAAACAGGAGGTCGCGTGTGGCGGCCTTTAGACTGGAGCTGAGGTGAGAAGATCCACCCTCAATACCGTGGATACAATCCTCTGGCTGGAGTCCTGGACGGACTGAAAAGGAGAAACAGCTGGGCGGTGGTGGAGCACGCCTTTAATCCCAGCACTCGGGAGGCAGAGGCAGGTGGATCTCTGTGAGTTCCAGGCCAGCCTGGTCTACAGAGTGAGTTCCAGGACAGCCAGAATTACAACAGAGAAACCCTGCCAAAAAAAAGAAGAAGAAGAAGAAGAAGAAGAAGAAGAAGAAGAAGAAGAAGAAGAAGAAGAAGAAGAAGAAGAAGAAGAAGAAGAAGAAGAAGAAGGAAATTCACTATCTCTTTCTTCATGGTTAGATTACGAATTTCCTTTTTTCTTGTTGATTTTTTTTTTTTTTTTTTTGGGTGGAAGCAAGAGAACTCTGAACCTAGAGCACTTACTAGTCAAACATTCTACCACTGAGCTGTGTTCCCAACGTGTATCTGCTCACCTTGGGTATTTTCTTGTCCTGTATTCTACTCAGTGGAATATCATCTTCATATTCTTCTCCAACCATCAGAGTACAGACTTTGCAAATAAAAGCCCAAAACCAAGAGCTCACACCTTGGAGCAATGCGATCAGATGTTCAGGCCAGCCGCAGAAGAACCCCCCACCGCCACCATCCCCCAAGAGCTTCCGGCACTGTGTGAAGGACGTGGGATAAAGGAACACAACGATGAGATTTTCCGTAGCTCGTCACCTAAAGCAGGTATTTTCTCAGGGTCCTCTTCACAGCCGCCTTCACCTCCTGGTTCTTCAGGCTGTAGATGAGAGGGTTCAGCATGGGTGTGACCGCGCTGTACTGCAAGGACAAGAGCAAATCCAGGGAAGAACCGGAAGGGGGCATGAGATAGCAGAGGAAACCAGAGCCGAAAAACAAGGTCACAGCGGCCAGGTGGGAGGAGCAGGTGGAGAAGGCTTTGCTTCTCCCCGTGGTGGAGCTGATGCCCAGGATGGTGGAGACGATGCCCGCGGAGGAGAAGAAGATGGGGAGGAAGGTCCCCAGCCCGTGCAGTAAGCTGGAGCAGAGCAGCACGTCGACAGAGATATCAGAGCAGGACAGGGGGAAAAGGGCGGGCAGCTCACACGTGTAGTGGTGGATGGTTCGAGCCTCACAGAAGTCCAGGTTCACAGCCAGGAGCACAATGATGGTTGCATTGAGAGAGGCCAGGCCCCAGGAGAGCAGCACCAGCTGCACACACAGCTCATTTCTCATCACCTGGCTGTAGCGCAGCGGGTGGCAGATGGCGGCATAGCGGTCATAAGCCATGACTGAGAGCAGACAGGCTTCGGTCCCAGAAGAAAAAAATACGAAGAAGACCTGGGCCAGGCAGCCCTCCACGGAGATGCTCTTCTGCGCAGACAGGAGGTCGCTCAGCAGCTTCGGGACCGTGACGGACGAGAAGCAGAGGTCTATAAATGACAGGTTGCTTAAGAAGAAGTACATGGGGGTGTGGAGGTGGGAGTCGGCCCCGATCACCAGCAGCATCGTCAGGTTCCCTGTCATGGTGAGGAGGTAGATCCCCAGGAACAGCAGGAACAGCAGAGCCTCGATCTGGGGTTCGTCGGAGAGCCCGGTGAGGAGGAACTCGGTGATGGCGCTGTGGTTCCTCCAGGCCATCTCTGATGGCTCTCCCTTGGAATAAAGGGGAAAGAGGGATGAGGCGACCTGTGATTTTCCTTGTCCTCTGGGGCATCGTCTTGCCTTCTCCTACATCTCCCTGCTCTGTTTGAGCTTGAGGCTTCCCTGCGCACGCCTTGCAGGAGTTCTGTCCTTCCCGCTGCTCTGAGGCTTTGCTGGCAGTCTTACATAGTGCGCAGAACCCATACCTGCTCCTGGGCTTTACTTAGTATTGCCGGGCTACTCATGCTTTGTGGTTTTCACTCCATGTTCTAGAGTAGCTCAGAAATTCTTATTTCCACTGTGTCTGAAGAACATCGTGCCAAGTATAACAACGGTTCCAAACTTCCCCCTCTCCCGATTCTTCCATTTGGGATAAGCCAAAGATTCTTACTTACCAGTATATGAGATTCTAGTAACATTTAAAAAAATGTGTTCTGAGGACTTTCTTATTCTTTTTTCTTTTCTTTTTCATTAAAAAACAATTCTAGGAAATTATCCCAGACCTGGAGAGTTACGGTCTCTCTACCCTGTGAAACACCACAGTGAATGGCGTTGATATCAGGGAGAGGGTCTAGGAAAAATTCCATGGTTCTCCTAAGTCTTAGACGAGTATGGAGTATCTTAGTTGTGTTCCACATGAATAAAGACCAGTTTTCCTACCACAATATTCAGGGATTTTTCCTTGCTTACTCTTAACTTAAAATGATTTTCCTTTTTTTTTTTTTAAGATTTAGGAAAAGTTTATTAGAATTTAGAAGAAAAACCCTAAGACAGCAAGCGGTAAATCCCTGCAGCTCCCTGGGGGAGATGGAGACAGATGGAGACAGAGGAAGACAGCCATGTTGTTTGAGTTAGGTGTGGAGGTCAGTTACCTGATGGACAGGCAGCCACACTGTCAGGGAGGGGAATTTAAGAGGAAGAGTGAAAAGCCCAAATACTAGAGAAAGCTTTCTTAGTCCCTGGCTGATGTCAGAAAGAGAAAGAAGAAAAAGGAACGGACACACTTTTCTGATTCAGGACTTAGAATGGCAGGTGGACCAGACAGACATTGGAGGTGGCTCTGGAGTTACTGCACAGAGGGCAGGATTTTTCTTTTTTGTTTCTGTTTTGAGACAAGGTCATATAAACTCCAGGCAGGCTTTGAACTCATTATTTAGCTGAGGGTGACCTTCACCCCTGATTCTCCTGCCCTGAGTGGTGGAATTACAGGAATGGTACCAGTGCCTGGGCTCCCCGCCTTTAATAACAGAAAGCTTTGCTTGTTTCTTGTGGCTTTGCTCACAGAATCCTCCACGTCCATGTCCTCTTTTATTCTAGGGATGCAAACTCATGTTCACCTTTCAGCTTCAACACGTATCTAATTACGTCTTCCTCAAATACGGCTTCAATTCTGCTCCTGAGAGCATTCCCATCAGCGAAAGCTAAGGAGCCTCTTAGACCCCAGTCGAGGTTCCCTCTTAGTGTGTGTGATTTCAGCAGGATCCAGGGATGAAGAAGCATGGATGTTTGCAGTCACAACCGTCGATGACCCTGCATGAATAAGTCCATAAACACTGCTGAGAGTGATGGGTCTGTACTTAGGGTCTGCATGAGCAATGGGAGACGATAAACTTCTTCTATTGTTTTCAAGGATTTGGATATTTTAGAATTATTTGCGAGTCAAGCATTCCTGACGGTTAGCTCCATTTTCTTTTTTTTGCCACTTTTAGTCACAATTTGAAACCGACACAGTGTCTTCCGGGAGCATGAAGTCTCACCCAAGAATAATGTAGCATTTCTGAGAAATACTTTTCCTTATAACATTCGTGTTTTGTATGGATGAAAGAATACGTCTTTTTACGTCATATGATTTTAGAAGCATCACAAAGAAAGGATCCAACCCTCCTCCTCATCTTAAAGGGCCTCTCAAACTGATTCCAGAGTTACTTTATTTTATTGTATATATGTCTGTGTGCACGCATGAGTGTATGTGTGTGCGTGTGTACTTACATATGTGTACATGCATATATATGTGAGCTTGCATGTGAAGGGCAAAGGTAAATGTGGGGTGCCTTCCTCAATTGCACTCTATTTTCTGAGACAGGGTCTCCCACTGAACCCTGAACTCTGACTCAGCTGGAGTGGCTGGCGCGTAAGGCAGGCATCCTCCCGTCTCCATCTCCACCATAATGCTGGCACCTAGCATTATGGGCAAGCACCACTGGCCTGGGCTTTCTCTAAGCGTGCTTGGGGTCCAACATGGATCTTCATGCTCGCACAGCAGCAGAGCTGCTTCCCCAGCACCTGATTCTAGGGGTTTTAGATTTTAAAATAATTTTTCCATGCAATATATTCTGATTTTGGTTTTCCCTTCCTCATCCCCTCCCAGACCCTCCTTGCCTCCCCACACATCTAACTCCATGCCTTCTCTGTCTCTCCCTGTCTCTCTCTGTCTGTCTCTGTCTCTGTCTCTGTCTCTCTGTCTCTCTCTCTCTAACAAGCAGGTAAATAAAAAACCAAACCAGTATAAAACAAAGCAAATAGAGGGGGAAAAAAAGAAAAAGCACAAGAAACACATACATAAGCAGAAACACACACACACACACACACACACACACACACACTCACACACACACTCACATTAAACCCACAGAAACATATAATTGGAAACCATAATGTATATGCAAAAGACCAGTAAGCTAAAAAAAGAGAAATACAGTCCAAAGATTATGAGTCAAAACATTTCCTAAAGTTCCACTGAGTTCACTTTCTGTTGGCTGTTGGGGGTCGGCCAGGTTCCTAAGGAGGGATGAACCAGCCCAGGTCAGATCCTAGAGATTCGTAAGGAGAAAGCACACACTCTTCTCAGTTCTAGACAATAAAGTCTAAGCAGGCTGAATAACTCAGCGCTCACTCACTATTCTGAGTGAAAGACTTTGACTTAATTTTACACTGACACTTAGACTCATGCTGGATTTACGTGTCCATGGGTGAGAACAAGAGACTGGCGTTCAAGAGTGAAAACTAGGAAAAGAGCATTTTGGAAGGGTCCGGATAGTCTCCCGCCCACTGGTTGTTTGGAAATGAGGAAGCAGGGGAGGGGGAGCTGTACCTTTGGAAGATCTGCCTAAGATGGTAAGGGCATCTGTGGAGCGGGGGCCGAGTGCAGGACTTATTTACGGTGGACACCTCCAGCGGTCTCCTGTGCTCATCTGTTCTGTTCACACTGTCCAGGGGCTACTCAACCACGGTGATATTCATCGTGGCTTACCAACAGGGTTCCCTGCGAGCAGGTGGGGAAGTAGCGCCACTGGTCTCTGATATTCTTGTTGTCCAGAGGGAGGTTTTCTGAACCTTTTGGAGTCCTAAAGCGTGAAGAGATTTGTGCACAGGCTTTTCGATGTCCCTTCCCCACAGCAGGCAGTGAGGGTAGAGAGGTCTTTCTGAGAAGCTGTCCAAAGCAGTTGGAACACATGTTTAGAAACAGACAATCGGGGCTAACTCAGGGAAGGGGAGGGTCACCAAGGACTGGGATGTGTGCTTCTCTAGCTGAGGTGTGGCAAGGACAGAGCAGGAGACTCAGCATCCAGCACTGTTGGGATGAATCAGGGATGGAGGACTGGATGGTCAGCAAAATTCAAATGCAATTGTTATCTTAAAGAGAAATTAGGAGGAGCATCGGCTACTCTGGCATACATTACCATGATTCTGGCGTAGGCAGCTTCTTCACATTCTGGCTTTCTTATGAAAATTGATGTATTACGTCGAGAGTGACAGAGAGAGAGAGAGAGAGAGAGAGAGAGAGAGAGAGAGAGAGAGAGAGCCCTGTTACAATTGCTCTGGATGAAGAAGACAGTTTTTTTTCCTCCTGTCAACAAATGTTGGTTTAGTGTGACTCTAGAAACACTTGAATTGCTACAACATCAAGACTATTCTGTGGCACATAATCCTGGATGAATCCCTGACCGGTGTCATTCTGCAGTGTAAAACACAAAGGAAAACATGAATATTTCCTCTAAAGAAACTCATATTTCACATGGGCATTCCTTTCACTGACACTTCCTCCCATGACCTCAGATCAAGTGAGCCGCCAACTGTCTGATGCTATTCTGCATATTTACTTCTTTTGTGATATTCTGAATGCTATTATTTCATCAGCGTTAGTTAAGGAACTCTCTAGCAGAATCTATCAGAAGGCTACCTGTGCTTACGTATCAGTAGGCTGTGTTCGGCACCCAGGGGGATGCTGGGCCTTATCCCCTGAAGTCCCAGACTGAAGCCAATCTCTGGACTCATTAATTACACAGTTCCTCATTAACCGGAAGGAAAACAACTGGAAGAATAGAAGCTCTTGAACTTTCTGAATTAAGACAGCCATTTAAAGCCCAGAAGAGAACTTTCATTAGGCTGATGGAGGTTAGGGGAGAAATGAGAAAGTATCTTGTAAGGAAAATTTTTTCTCCATCAGGTTTATTTTCTTCATGACCACATGGAGGCTGAAATGCTCTTTAGGGGTCCAAAGTGAGCTGAGCTGCGACTTACTGCTGAGCTCTAAGCTATTTTCTTATGCAATAACCACTGTATAGACTTTTCTTATTTATTTGGTTATTATCCTCCAGTTCCTCTTATTAAATGAAAGTATGTAAAGCTCTATGAAAGTAAAACTTTCCTTGTTTCATTTTAATATATCTATAACATAGTTCATATAAAGAAACCCAGTTATGGTTATTGAAAAAAAAAGAATGAATTCAAACAGTACTGAAATACTTACTTATTCAAATAACTTCTCTTTAACATGCGGCATCATTTTATCCCACCTGTTTTAACAGCCATGTTATTGTATCTTACTATGTGGTGGGTAAACAGTGGGTTCCAAAAGATACACCCAGGTTCTGGTCCCCAGAATTTGTACATATTATTTTATTAGGAAAAGTCATGGAAATTTTTCTGAGGTTAAACTAAAGATGTTGTGATGAGATGATCTTGGTTTGCCCTGGAAGCCCTAAATATGTCAAGTGTCCTTGCAAAGGAAGGGCAGAGGGACAGTTGGAAGAGACAGAAGAGAGAAGATATGAGGAAGAGGAGAAGGCAATGTGACTGTGGAGGTAGAGAGTAGAAGGCTGTAGCTAGTTGTAGAATGTTGACAGTTACCGGAAACTGGAAGAGGCACAGAGCAGATAGCACCGCAGAATCTCAGTGGGAGTGAAAAGCTGCTGAAACTTTGCTTTTGGACTCCGGAACCACAAGAGAATACCTTCTCACTGTTTTATGATACTAAGATTTTGTTAGTTTGATACAGTAGCTACAGAAACTAATATAGAAGATTTTGGTATCAGAAGTGGGGTGCTGATGTCAACTGTATTGGTGGCATTAGAACTGAGTAATGGCTAAATATGAGAAGAATTGTAAAGTACAAGAAAGAAAAGACCCAAATTTTCTTAAAGAATCTGAAATATGAGGTTGTTCAGAGCAATTCTAATGAGGGTCATTTTGAAATGAGGGGCTGGGTAGAAACAGTTTCTATTCTAAAAAGACATACTTTTTCCCTGTAGGACATTGGGGGGGTGGGAAGAAAATCTTTATATACAGTCTCATAAAGTTTAGATGAATTATGTTCTATAGATGGCAGAAAACCATGACTTATAAGTAATAAATTTGTATACTTAACCAAGGAGATTCTAAGAAAGATGTTGAAGGTAGGTCCTGGCCCTTGTCACTCATTGTTGTGGCTTAACTATTTGTGTTTCCTCCACAATTTGTATTGGCATTCCACTGGTGAAAACTGATTTTTGCTCTCAGAGCAGGTATAAATAACAGTTCTGTTACTAACCTTTATCCTAGTGGCTAAGTTTACATTCATTCATTCATTCATTCCATTTAAAAAGTATAACAAAATAAAAATAATAAGATAAATTAAAAGCTATCACATCGAAGTCAGACAAGACAGACCAACAGAAGGAGGAAAGCCCAAGAGAAGGCACAAGAATCAGAGACCCATTTGTTCACATGCTCAGGAGTCCCATAAAAACACTAAACAGGAAGCTGTAGCATAAGCACAGAGGACCTGGTGTATACTTGTGCAGACCCTATGCATGCTGCTTCAATCTCTGTGAGTTCATATGAGCTTTGTTCATGTTGATTTGGAGGGCCCAGTTTTCTTGGTGTCCTCCATCCCCTCCGGCTCTTACATTCTTTCTGCCTCCTCTTCTGCAGGGTTCCCTAAGCTCAGATGTAAGGGATTTGATGGAGATATCCCATTTAGAGCCACGTGTCCCAAGGTCTCTCACTCTGTGTGTATTTGTCTGACTGTGGATCCCTCTATTTGGTCCCATCTGCTGAGGGGAAAGCTTCTCTGACGATAAGGCACTGATCTGGTCTCAGGTTCTCGGTCACCCAAGCAGTGCTGGGTATGGGTTCCATCTCATGGAGTGTGTTCTAAGTCAGATTAATTAATGGTTGGTTACTCCTACAGGATTTGTGCCAGTATTGAATTAGCATATCTTACACGTAGTATACCACTGTAGATAAACAGTTTGTGGCTGGCTTGGAGCTTCTATTTCTCTTTTGATAGCATGCAGAGTATCTTCCTGTACTAATTTTTTCCTTATTTTCTTCTTGACCCATTTTTCATTCAATAGAGAGTTCAACTTTCATGAGTTTGTAAGCTTTCTGTTGTTGATATACAGCTTTAATATGTTGTGGTCAGAAAAGGATGCAGGGTGTTATTTTGATTTCCTTGTGTTTGTTGAGACTTGCTTTGTGTCTGGGTATGTGGTCCACATACCCAGAGAAAGTTCCACAAGGCCTGAGAAGAAAGTATATTCTTTTGTGTTTGGGTGGACTCTTCTGTAAATACCTGCTAGGTCCATTTGGCTTATAGCTTCGGCTAGCTCCAGCATTTCTCTGTTTAATTGTTGCCTGGGTGACCTGTGTATTGATAAGGGTATGGTATTAAAGTTGCCCAATATCAGTGTTTGAGGATTATTGTGTGATTTAAGCTTTAGTAGTGTTTCTTTTATAAACTTGGTTGCCCTTGTGTTTGGGGCAAGAACATTAAGAAGTGCAACGTTCTCTTGGTGGATTTTTCCTTTGACGACTATGTAGTGTTTTTGAAAGAGTTTATTTTTGGTTATGTATAAAATAATTGTTTTGTGCACTGTTGGGTGAAGGGCTACCTAGGCCTTGGTGTTTTGTATTGTTTACAGGTGTTGGATTTATATTGGGGGTGTTTGATTGCCAATGATCTTCATGTGCTATCAGTCGAACACCTGAAGAGTTCTGGATCAATGAAAACATCAGAGCTCAGATGCTCAGAGTTCCACTGTCCAGTATGACGCTGGCCATGATGGTGGTTCGCTCTGCTGAAGTCTGGCAGAGCTTGCATGTATTACTATGCCTCTGTGTCTTCTTTGGTATAACAGCTACAGGTGGTACCCAATGTGGTAGGCAGAAAGTAAAGAAGGGCATGACATCACACCAGCAGTTAACATCCAATGTAGAGACAAAGAAGAAGAGAAAGAAACTCCAGACCTCACAGAGTAAGTGGTGGTGGAAAATAACATCAAAACACCAATACGTTTCAGCCAGAGATTCTTCTCACTGGCCCAGGAACCCCTGCTGTTGTGGAAGCCTCAGCTTAGAGCCAAAAAGCTACTTAGTTAAACTGAACAGCGTTTTAAAATTTTTCTGCAAACCTGTCTACAAGTGGTTCAGAAACTGGTGAGGCAGTCCTGACAAGACATATGTGCTATGAGGATGCCATCCCATGAGGGATCCCTTCCTGCAGACAAGGTTACCTGTTGTCTTTCCTGCAAACCAGACTATCTTAAAATCTGGCAAGTGTTTCGTCAGGGTCAGCACACAGAAACTGTCTTCCAGAACTGGTGGAGGATGTATCTCATGCTGGTAGCTGAACTTGGTACTGTAAGAGTCACCCAGGTAGTACTGGTTTTAAAGGCACAAAGGGGTTATGGAGTGCAACTGAAACTTGGCACTATGAGAGGTCAGGAGAGGCCATTGGTAAAGGTGCAACCTCAGTAGCAGTTGAAGGCCCAGATTGAAAGGGTTATGCAGAGAAGTTGAGGCTTGGCACTAGGAAGAGATCCCAGGAGAGGTCATTGGTGAAAGTGCAGCCTAGTTGCAGCAGAAGACTCCAGTGTTCTAAAGATGCCAGTACCATGGGATGACCACCAAGAACAGCAGTAGCAGTGGAGTGGAGCCAGCTGGATCCTGGAGGACAAGCTGTGCATGCTGCAGAGGGCAGAGCCATAGAACTGACCCAAACCCTTTGGAAGAACCCAGAAGATTGTGAATGAATTCCAGATAATTGGACATTGACAATGTTTTTCTGTTGTTCAAAGACATCGTGAAAAGTTTGATAGGTGTTTGGTTTCATTTGATCCTGAGCACTAACAACTCTCTTGATTGTTCCTCTTGTAAATATGTTAATGGTGTTGTGTTAAATTGTGTTGTAGAGATAAAGCATTTTTTGGATTGGCTTAAACAGAAAAGGGGAGTTGTTGCAGAAGTTTCTTTTTAGTTATGCAAAGAATAACTGTTTTGTGCACTGTTGGGAAAAGGGCTATGCTTTGACTTGGCATTTTGTATTGTCTGCAGGTGTTGGGTTTCTGTGGGGATGTTTGATTGCTTATGATCTGCTCCTGAGATTTACTCTGAATGACTAAAAGCACCTGAGCTCAGATGCTCAGGGTTCCACTGTGAGTCTGGCACTGATCAGGATGGTGGTTCCCTTTGCTGAGGTCTGGCTGAGTGTGGACTTAGGAATAGACCTCTGTGTCTTCCTTGCTGAGCGCACACAGGTACTACCACATTAGAGATTGGATCTAGGGTCTCACGAGCTGGTCAGCTGCATCCTCACCCCAGAAATACATTTTGTACTGTAAGTTCCTGGACATCTGGAGTCAACCAGCTTCAGGATGAATAAAATAAAACATCTGGAAGGAAACACGGTGTCTGTATTGAGCACAGACCTCTGGCCTTTTTATTAAAAATTGTCTTAATATTTTAAATTTATTTTATTCATTTGAATACATTGTTTGCACGTCTGTCTGTACACCGCACACACCTGTCCTTGCAGAGTTCAGAAGACAGTGTCACATTCCCTGGAATGGAGACATAGATGCTAGTGCTCGAAACAGAACTTGGGCCTTCTGCAAGAGCAGTGTTTTTACCACTAAGCCATATCTCCAGGACCCAGACGTGTGTCATTCTTGAACACTGCAGCTGAACAACAGCTTAGGCATCACTCTCAGGGTACTCGGATTCTGTGTTTGTGTTATTTGGCGTGGGTATGTGTGACTGGGTGTGTAATGTCATACCACAGCCTGTGTGCGGACGGTCAGAGGATACGATGTAGGGTCCAGCTCTCTCCTTCCACCATGTGGAGTTCCAGAGCTCCCGGGACTGAGCTCAGGTTGTCAGGTGGGTGCATGCACCTTTTCCCCTAAGCTATCTCACTGGCCCAGCCTCCAGTTGTGTAAGTTAGCCCGAGATGATGTAAAGGACGAGGGGCACATGCATGGGTCCTAGGTGAGCATCACAGCACTTCATTCTAAGACTTGAGCATCTGCAGACCTGAAGAGACCCCGATATAGAAATTCCTACACAAGCCAAGGCACAGCCTTAAGTGAAGCTGACATTCAGTTCCCCTTCCTGGGGGCCGTTGACGTGGTCAGCTACGGAACAAGTTATTGAGGACGCACCACCCGCATGTCACAAACTAACTGGCCCTGCACACACCGCCACAGTGTGCTGCTTGTCACAGCGGGGTTACAGTCCATGTGCGTGGTCTGCTGAGACCTTACCGTAGCTGGGCTCAGAGTGCATGTCCTCACAGGCCTCAACCCTGCATCTGCATGGTGACCTGCCCCAGCCTAGGCAGGTCTGCCATACCAACACTCAATTGGCCTATGGGCTGAGCCATTCAAAGAAAGCTGCCAAGAGCACAATTCCATTAGGAAACCTTTGACATGGACTAGCCCTGATCACCTCTCAAACTCATCTGACCCTGACCCCCTTCTTCCACAGGGCTTCCTGAGACCTACCTCAGGCAGGGGCAGACCTAGCAGTCGGGCCCCTGACAGGTCCAGGTCGCTGATGGTGGTCACGGTGACTGTGTGATTGGGGCGGTCATACTGAACTGACTCTGTCTTCGCTGTCACCAGCCTCTCCAGCTCATCTGCCTCCTCTGCAATGTAGGAACAGAACGGTCCTCAGTCCTGGCTCAGTCACAGGGATCCAGCCTCCCTCCTAGCCTAGAGGGATGGAGACTGCACACAGTTTGGCCATTCTCTCCTGTGTCTCCCCAACCCCTCCCTTTCTTTCTGCAGCTACAGAGTGGTCCAGGGTCCCACCATACGTAAACGCTGTAAAGGAACCACTCATCCCTCTGTGCTCCAGCCTGTCCCTGCTTTTTGAGTGACAGCAAGAGCTGCCCCATCCCCAGGCTGTCTACTCAGCCTCAGTTTCCCATGTGGTTTGGCTCTCCTGGTCTCTGAGCCACGTGCACTCAGACCACTCTAGGCCCTCATCACCACACAGATCTCCACAGCTAAGGAAGTCATGGTCTGCACAGCTCCCTCCCCATGCCCCCTTATTCCCACCAGGGGCAAGAAGCCCAGGCTCAGTGGATGCTCTCCTCTAAGGCCTAGGTAGGGACTCACCTAGTGCCTCCTCTCTTACTGCCAGCATCTTCAGGTATTCCTGGTGGCACTGAAGCCAAATGGAGAGATGTGATGGTGTTAATGGTTAACCCGACAGACTCTAGGATGGCCTGGAGATTGGACTCTTATTGGACCCATGGATACCATCTTGATTTTGTTCATTGACGTGTGAAGACCCGCCACTATGGGTGGTGCCATTCCCTGGCTGGATTCTGGCTGTGTAAGTGGAGGAAGGGAGCTGAGCAGCAGCATGCTGTCTTCACTCTGCCTCCTGATTGTGGGTAAGATGGGACCAGCTGCTTGAGGCTCCTCCCACCTGACTCTCCTGCCTCGATGGGACTGCGCCCTTCATCTGACAGTCAGAATAAACACTTTCTCCCTTAAGTTGCTGTTGTCAACGGTCACAGAAAAGAAGATACCAAGAGAGAAATGAGCAGAGTGAAAACGGCCTTTCAGGCAGTCCCAGGCCATAGCTATGTTCACTTCCATGGTGTGAGACCAGGGTTCAGGGAGCAAGCTCAAGAGGAGACACTTCCTTCACACTCCCAGTGTCTCCACCAGCAAAGGAAGCTCTTCCACAAAGACGGGACTGTAAGGCCAGCACCTTTGACAGACAACAGGCTAATGACTGTTCTCTTTTAGTAGCTTCTCATGATGTGTTGGGTGGCTGGTTGGTTTTTGATTTTCAAGACAGGCTCCTTCTGTGTGTTCCTGGGTGTCCTGGAACTGACTCTGTAGATAAGACTGGTCTAAAACTCAGAGATCTGCCTGCCTCTGCCTCCTAAGTGTGACATCACCACCCAGCCATTGAAATGGGTTTTTCTTTTAATAGAGGGGTGTGAGTGGCTGTTTCCTGCAGTTTGGGTCTGTGCTGTAAAGACTGCAGCCATTTCTAAGCTCTGTGTCTTAGCTTTGAAATTTCTATAAATGCTACTTTTTCACTAGTAACTGAAGGAACTCCACCCCCATGGTTCAGCTTCTCCTGGCAAGACAATTACTGAGAAAGATCTAAATTGTAACTTTTAAAACCTCCTTTAGGTTCAAAGGGTTAGGAAGGAAAGGAAAGGAAACTAACCTAAGCCTGGGGAAGTGTGCGAACTGTGCGCTTCTTTATCCCAATAACGTTTTTCCTTCTAGTTATCTCAGTGATTTCTGCCTACTTTCCCTGTCATCAGCTTTTGTGCTCTCTCTTTCCCTGTCTCTACTCCAACTATCCTTTCCCCCAACATTCATACCTCTTAAATACCTCTCCCCTAAGCTGTTCCCAGAGGTCCACGTGGCATGTACCCATAAGGAGGGAATCAGAGCACAAAAAGCCTCCTAGCAAGCATGTCTTTACCAGCAATAGTTTGTTTTGCTTTGTGTTTAGAGATAGGGTCTCACTCTGTAGCTCAGACTTGCCTAGAGTTCACTATGTAGCCCAAGCTGCTCAGACTATGCAAATTCTCCCATGGTACCCTCAATTGCACGGATAGAAGGCACGCATCCACACACCTGGCCATTGTCTTCAGTTTTTACCCACCACCCCACGCTACACTGCATTATAGTTGAAAACTCATAATCACGGGGTGGCACATCTATGTAATCCCAACACTCGGGAAGTAGAGGCATATATTCTGTGAGTATGGGGCTAGCCTGGTCTACACAGTGGTTCCATGCCAACCAGGACCCACAGGTTGCAACACACTGCAACCATGTCTCAAAACAAACCAAAAGAACAGCAAAGCAAGACATAGGTTAGATGAGCCTATAGCTCAAAGAAAGGACCATAAAGCATGGGGCTGGAGAGATGGCTCACTGGGTAAAATCACTTGGCTCCAAGGGTCGTGTCCTGAGTTCAGTCTCTGGGACCCACATGGTAAAAGCAGAAGTGACTCCCACAAACTGTCCTCTATCTCTCTGAGTGCATCACGACACGCGTGTACCCACTCTCATACAAACATGAGTAGATAAACATAATTTGAAAATGCCATTACATTAGCCAGTTGTGGTGGTGTGTGCCTTTGATCCCAGTACTCTAGAGGCAGAGACAGGTGATCCCTGAGTGCAAGTCCAGGCTGGTCTACACAGCGAGCTCCTGGAGCACAGGCACCATGAGTGTGGGATGAACCACACATTTCGTCTGTGCTGCCAACATCCTGGTTCAGTCTGGTCCCCATGCAACCTGAAGGCCGGAATTGGCCTAGTCACCTCTTCCTGTCTCTTTCTGGCAAAGGTATTCAGAAAAACCCTCAGGAAAATCACAAAGTGTGGCTAGCCAGGTGTGGCGGCACAGACTTGTTATCCCAGCCCTTGAAAAGCTGATGCAGGAGGATGGATGTCCAGTTCAGACTTCCTGGCTGCAAGAGTGAAACACTGTCTCAAAGCAAATGCAGAGGCTGTTGGTGCCCTCCCTGAAGCCCAGCAATGGGGAGGTGGAGATCGCAGACCCAGTGATCTGGCTGGGAAGGCAGGATCAGAGGGTCAAGGCCAGATTGGCTACAGAGTCAGTTGGAGGCCTGGCCTACAGAAGACCCTGTCAAACAAAACCAAAAACACCAAACACGTAAACCAGAGAGCTAAACGCATTGTTCAGGCAGAACACGCCCAGACACCTAGTAATCAGGGGTGGAACAGAGTACCAAGATCGCAGCGCAGTCTCTGGGTCTCGGGGACCACAGAGCATCCCTACCAGGGATCCTCACCTGCCTTTGAGCACTGACTCGGGCTCACCCACACACTGTACTGCCCCACCCCAGCTTTTCAAGTAAAGCTCTACCGTGCAGTGTTTCCATACCAGTGACTGTGCCAGGCCTTTGCACAGCAACAGAGATCAGAGATGTCAACTGACCTGCCAGGGTCACAGAGCTCAAAAAGGGCAGCGTCAGGACTAAAATGTTGGGATGTCTGACTGCACAGGGTCTGGGGAGTGTCTCCATTTACTAGTTCTCTCACTCCCCTGTGTCTGGTGGGGAGCCCAGAAAAGAGACAGAGAATAAACCTTGCTTCTCCCCAAGGGAGGGCAGAAGAGAGGCCCTGAGCCATCCTGGTCCAGCCTGTCCCAGACTGACAAACACGATGAGCTTCCTCTGAGGTCTGGCTGGCTCTCAGTGAGCCAGGACCCAGTGAGATCTGGGTTCAGTGTCTGCCTCTAGCACTTCTGGGCTGGGTGATCTTGAGGCAGTTAGTTGACCTCCCTGATCAGGGGTGGAAAGGTTATTTCAGCTGCATTGGAACTGTGCTTGGCCCCACCCTCTGCCCCTGGCAGGCAATTCAACCTCAGCCAACTGAGGGTGGCACTCTTGACAATCCTGTTCATGAAATATTGATGGAGCCCCCTATCACTATGTTTGCTGTGGGTTCCTCGCAGAACAGGAGAGCCACGTGCTGCTTTTGTGTGCTGTACAGTGGAGGAAAGCATCCTGGCAAGGGAAATAAGAAAGAATGACTGGCTGGCTGGCCCTCGGAGAAGAGAGCGGAGAGTGGGATATGAGGGCTGGGCAGTGTGTTTCCAAAGACGTCATCAGGAAGCCTCACGGAGGGGGCTCTCACATTTGAGCAGAGATCTGTAGGCCACATACTGGACAGAAGGTCACAGACCGAAGGATGGCTGACCTGCGGTGGACAGCAGGAGAGGGCGGCCGGCCTGGTCCTGAGAGAATGCTCACCTTAGCTTTGCTTGCCGGAAAGGTTGGCAAGAGCCAGGGAGCCAAGAGAGAAGGGATCTCTGGAGGGGTGTGTGAGAAGGATGGCAGAAACCAGAAACCCTTAGCATTCCAGGAAATGGCAGCCTGAAGAGGAAGCTGACCTCTGACCTCCATGTGGCTGTGTTGGTCCCTGCCCACTTCTGTGGCACAGGGACCACACAGCCTCCCTCGACCTCGACCTGTCAGAGAGAGTGTACACTTGTTCTTTACAAAGCATAGGTCACAGGTTACTTATAGAAGTCTGAGTGCTCCCCCAGAAAGGCTGCATTGGGAAGACTCCTCCCAGCAGAGATAATGCGTACCTATAGCTGCACGGAGGGGGCACCCTTCCCTAGTCCTTCCACACCTAGAGCATCTCTCCCTCCCCCCACAGGACTGAGGCCACAAGGTATTACAGCGAAATGCATACAGCTGGTTGGGAGGGAGGCATACTCAGTGAGGGTCCCATGTCCCTCTCTGTCCTCTCCTCACTGAGGGGAAACAGTCAACAGGGCCAGCTGTGGTGATCCTTCACAAACAGGTTCAGCAGACACCCACGGGCTGGAGCAGTGGTTCTTACCCTTCCTAATGCTGCAACCTGTAATACAGTTCCTCTTGCTCTGGTGACTCCCAACTATAAAATTATGTTCATTGTGACCTCATATCTGTTATGAAAAGTATATTCCTGATATGCAGACAGTCTTAGGTGACCCCTGTGAATAGGTCCTTCCACCCTCAAGGGAGGAGGCCCACAGGTTGAGAACCAATGGGCTGGTTTGGTTCCTAGCACCACATAGTGGCTCACGGCTGTAACTCCAGTTCTAAGGTTCACTGGCCTCTGCGGAGCTCCTTTGGGACTGCTCATATTTGGACCCTTTCCTCCATGCAGGCAAAACACAGCTCAGAAATTAACAGTAAAAGCTGGTGGCAACTGACTGGGAGGATGCCCTTGTACAACAATTGGTTCTCTCCCTCCACTGTTCTGTGGCTTCTGGGACCAAACTCAGAATCCCGAGACACCGGTGCTGTGCTGCCTAGATTTAACTATCAACTTTTCACAGTCTGCGTCCTGGGAAAGTCTCAGGGAAGGCCTGCCTGGACCACGGTGGTCAGCAGACTTGTCTTCATTACTGCTGACCTACTCACTGTGGACAGGACACAAGAGGTTCACATCCATCCATACTGAAAAAACTCCATCTATATAGACTTAAAGATGAACAAATCTTTATATACAGACATGTGATTGTCAGGGGCATTCCATAGGCATGAAGCTGTTGAGACGCCACATCTTCATCTGCAAGCGATGGGGTAACAAGCTTCAGCCTGCATGTGGTTCTGGTCCTCCATTCTGGGAACGAAGTAAGCTGTTGTCCCGGAAGCAGGAGTGTACGGAGACGACTCCGAAGTCTCGCCCAGGGTGGACACATCATAGTCTGTCCCTCATCCTGGCCTTTTTCATGGACAGCGTAGCCAGGTACAGGAGTGCGTGGCTATGCGACTTCATCGAGGGACATCCGCCAGGCAGCACGGCAATGAGAGGTATGTTGTTCTCCCTTCATGGTATGGATGCAGGGAACAATGGATGGAAGGAAGGAAGCCCAGAAAGAAGGAAAGAAGGGAGGGAGGACAGACAAAATCGTATTAGATGGGTGCATCTCGCAAGCCTGCACTTTAGACTCTGAAAGTTGAGACAAGAGGATCCTGTGAGTCTGACTCTTCCTGAGTTCTATTACAAATGCAGGACAACATACCAATATCCCATATGAAAAAGACAAGAAGGGAAGAAGGAAGGAAAATACAAGACCAAACCCAGCTCTTTTCCCCTGCCCACACTTGTTGGCAAGAATTGAGTGAGGCAGGAATCCCCCGAAGCAGACACAGTGACACGGTGCTGCAACAGAGCAGCCACAGGGGACAGGGCCCCCCAGTTTCTGACAGGTTGAAAGGCCAGTAATTTTCCTGCCTCCCTTATTGGCATAGTTGGGGGTCTCTGTGCTCTCCACACCTTCTTCCCCACGGCCTCCCACAGCACTGGCTGCACAACGGGCCTTGGGCCGGTACCTTCTCTTCTGGTCCATGGTGCTGTATGGAGGAGTTACTTGAGGCCAACCTGAGGGATTTCCAGTTAGAACACTTCCACACCTACCTGGGTACACAGGTGACAGTCCCGGGAGCTGCTGCACTTTGAGCTGAGCTTCCTTGAGTTGGCATGGGGCGGCCACACCCTAGTCTCCCTCCCTCCCCCTCAGCCCACAGCTCACCAGCTTCAGAAGAAGCGGGACATCTGCTGACAGCTCAGACAGCTCATGGTTGTGGTGCTTGCAAAGTCTCTTAGTAAAATTATTTCATCTTCAAAGTCATTGAAAATGTCAACATCAGCAGTTAAGTTCTGTAACGGTGCAGAGAGAAGTTAGAATGTGGAAGCAGGAGACTCAAGAATTCAAGGTCTTCCTCTGCTACACAGTGAGTCCCAGGCTAGCCCTCTGAGCTACAGCTGGGACTCGGCTGGGACAGCTCTTGCCCAGCATGCCGGAAGCCTTGGGCTGCTCTCCAGGACCAAATAGACAAGGCTAACTAGTGAATTTCAGAATCCCAACATACGGGCCGTGCAAACAGAAGGATTAAGGTTCAAGGCTGTCCACACCTCCCCACAAAGGCTAGGTGCACATCTGCATCCCCTACACTCAGATGGCTGACAGAAGGCCGGTCACCATACCTTGGGAGCCTGGACTACATAGAAAGCCTGGAGTCAAAAGAAGAGTAGGAAAACAAACAAACACACAATCAAAACAGTATTCCAGATTAGAAAGTACTGATAGTTACGCCACCACGGAGTTAAGAGTCCTGTGCTGTGGCCAAAAAAAAAAGAGCCATGAGAATAGTTTAGACAGTCAGGGAGCAGGAACTGGAAAGGACAGGCTTGGAACCTGAAGGTACAGCTACAAGCTGTATGTGTACTAGTGCATGACACATGCATGACCACAGATCGTGTGTGAATGTGTGTGTGTGTGTCTGTCTGTGTCTGTGTGTCCTCACCCTTTGAGAGCACACGTGGGCCAGGATTATCCATCAAGTGCTTTTGCATCGTAGTCTTTGGGACAGGTGTTTCACTGATCTCGGCTGGAGTGTCAGGCTGCAGGCCCGCATCGGCCTCTCTTCAGCACCAGGTCCAGATGACACAAGGATGCTGCCACATTTGGGTTCCCGTGGTCCTTCCATCGCACTCTGGCACTTTGCCCGCTCAGTCATTACCCAGCCCCAGTGTCCAGAGCTGATTGGTCAACATCATTAGAATTTGCATATCCCTTTTCAGACTGGGCTACACTCAGCCTGAAATGCACTCTTGCCTACAATGGCCTTGAATCTTTGATACAGGACAGGGCAGAGTGACTCAAAACTGGAACCTCTGCGTTGGGGAGTCAGAGGCAGGAGCTTAAGGATCCTGCTCATGGTCATCGCTGGCTACAAAGGGGCCTGCCTGTGCCTGATGAGACCTGTCTAAAACACAAATGCTAACAGTTACAGTGCACCTAAGGAGGAGCTGAGGCAGCATATTCCCGCAGTTTAGAGCCAGCCCACACTACACAGTAAGTTCCAGTCCAGCCTGAGCTACAGAGCGAGACTCTGTGAACATGAAAACCAGCAAACAAATGAGCTCATATTAACAGTGCTTCAAGGAACCAAGGTAGAAAGACCCAAATGTCAAAAAATGAAATGGATCTGCACAGGACATCTTAATACACCTGTCAGGGAATAAAAGCTACTTCCCATCATTTGCTGTAGGTGGCAAGTGCTCCCTTAGCATACTTTTGCAAGCCTGCCACTTATAGTGAGGAGCGTCATTCAAAGTTTGTTTCTTTTTTAAATTTCACGCATCTCTTTGCACCTATTGCAACGTTGACGTTGTGTTCTGTGTATGCAGTGTTTGGTGATTCCCTGGTGGTTCGGATTAAGACAGAGCATCTGATAGATGCCTGGAAGTTGTTCATGTACAAGGGATAGGAGGGAGGAATACAAGGAGGGAGGGATAAAGTGTGGGAAGAATGGAGGGACTCACCAGGGCCTTCTTACCCCAGTGCATGGGGGCAGCAGAACAACACAGTTGGGTTTGGGGACGGGGATCTCCGTGTCAGGCCAGATCTGTCTGACTCCCAGGCAGGCCAGCGTCTCCTGAGAAGCCCCTCTCAGATTTTTCCCTGAATATCACAGCCTGGTGCAGTGGCCGAGACCAGCCTGGGATCCCATGGAAAGGACTCTCCAAAACTTGTGGATGGAGTTTGGGAAGCATGGCATCCTGCGGGGCTTTCCTGTGGAATCAAAATGAAATAAGACACTTTTCTCTTCCGACATAAGGCTCCACAAATGTCCTTCCTGTGAGCTGAGTGTTGCTCAGAGGACATAACAGATAAGAAACACGGATATGTTCCCACAGGGACACGCTCTTGACGTTAGAAGACATCTCAGTGGATGACTTGCCGGAAGACTCCTAGGCGTGCATTCAAATAGCGGAGACAGCAGGACGCAGGAAACATCCTCATCATCTGTCATGGGGACTTTACTGTGTCTCGTGCTGTGGCAGAGGCTGGGGTCTAGGGACAGTTCATGGAGAAGGAACACAGGAGAGGAGATCTTGCTCAGTGAGGGATGGACAGGGAAGGCTTCCCACAAGCTCTCCCAAAAGATGTGCAAGGGTGCTGACCTGTGCAAGAACAAGGGACATACAGACTCCCAAAATGATCAACCTGTGGATCTGTGCAGCAGAGTGCAGCCTGGTGTTGCCTGAGGCTGCCATGGGGAGGGGGAGCACAGCAGGTGCTGCCTCCTCCGTGAGGGTTTCTAGTTCAACCCTGGTCGTGACACCCATCACTCCTTCACAGTGTGGCACGTGGAGATGAGTGTGGGATCGTGGTCCCAATGTGGACGGTGGCCTGGAAGGAGAGAGAGCATGGAGACACAGGTGGTGAATATCTAGATGACAGAATTGGTGGAGAGAGGGCTCAGCTGCCCTTGGAGTCACTCCCCAGCTGAGATTTGCCCCACGGAGACAACCACGTTCTGAGCCAAGAGATAGGGAGCACAGGGCAGGCAATACTCAGAGGGCAGTCTCTGATGTTTACCCAGGCTAGGGGAGAGGGCAAGAGGCTATTGTCCCATACCTTTGCATCTCAGCCCTCCCCATGAGCAAGACCTGGTTGGAAACCAGCCTCTCCTGCCTGGGATTTTACCTGGACACGTCTGGGTTCTGGTGCAGAGGCCTTCCTGTGCAGGAGGGGGCTGTGGCCACACTGCCACCTGGGTATCTGGCCTGGCTTTCTCGTGGGACTGTCTGATCTTCAGCCAGGCCGATCCCAACCCATGGCTCACTAGCCATGGAGCTGGGGCTTGTCCTCTTCAGGACTTGAGAGCAGAAAGACACGGGAAGGAGACAAATTAATGACTTGGAAACACAGAATCTACTAGGCTCGCTATGCATGACCATAGTGCCCTACTGGTTCTCCAAGGAATTTTTGCTTCCTTTGGCTAAGTCCTCTCCGACCCCTGCCCCTGCTTTGATCAGAACTCTCTGCTGTCCACTTCTTGCTCAGCAAGCCTGAGGTGGCACTGAGGGTTTCAATGGGATTGGTCTTCTGGCGTGTATAGTGCACACCCAACCAGTGGCCAATATCGTCACTCGTCACAAAGGACTCAGGGAAGACACGGATAAAATGAAGTGTGCAAGCGCACCCACCTGGTTTTGTGGGAGACTCCACTGTCCCCTTGGTTTGGAGCCAGGTTCTTAGAGGGGGCGTGGCTTTCCGCCTCATGTGGCAGACAACAGCAGCATAGGCGTCTGAGGCAGTTCATAATTGACCTCCTCACCCTCTTTAGGGTGTGACGGCGGCTACGGGGCAAAGTTGCGCTGGCATCCTGGGGCTGGCCATGGCTAATGATTCCCTCCAGGGGAGTGAACTCTCCTAGGGTGATAGACTGTCCACGGGTATTGGACTGTCTATGGGCAATGGTCGGACCATGCGTGACAGACTGTCGGTGGGTGATGGCCTCCCGAGGAGTGACAGACTGTCCGTGGGTGACAGACTGTCCGTGGATGACAGACTGTCCGTAGGTGACAGACTGTCCATGGGTGATGGCCTCCCGAGGAGTGACAGACTGTCCATCGGTGACAGACTGTCCATCGGTGACAGACTGTCCATGGGTGACAGGCTGTCCATGGGTGACAGGCTGTCCATTGGTGACAGACTGTCCATCGGTGACAGACTGTCCATCGGTGACAGACTGTCCATGGGTGATGGCCTCCCGAGGAGTGACAGACTGTCCATGGATGACAGACTGTCCATGGCTGAAAGACTGTCCATGGGTAGCAGTCTGTCCATGGGTGACAGACTGTCCGTGGGTGACAGACTGCCTGTGGGTGACAGAGTGTCCATGGGAGATGGCCTCCCGAGGAGTGGCAGACTGTCCATGGGTGACAGACTGTCCAAGGGGAATGGTCTGTTTTTGGGGGATGGCATCTCCATGGCTGATAGTATGTCCAGAGATGATGTTATATCCAGGGCTGATACCTCCTCCATGGGTTAGGTTCTCTCTATGGCTGTCATGGATGATGGCGTCTCCAAGGGTCGTGATATCTCCATGAGTTATGGAGTTCCCAAGGGTGGTGGACTCTCCAAGGGGAATGGATCCCGCAAGGGTGTTGGCATGTGCATCGATGACGCCCTCCACATGGGTGATGGTGTGTCCATGGGTGATGGTCTTTCTCTCATTGAGAGTCTCCCCCTGGCAGTGGGACTCCTCTTGGGTTATGGGCTCCTCCTGCAATGTATCCCCAAGGAAGGAACCTGAGGAGTTTATGCTCTGGTGCCTTTGAAGATACTTCCAGAGACCATCTTGTGGACTCCCAGAAGACATGTTGGTGTCGGGGTCAGCCATAGTATCACTGTGGTTTGGCTCAGGACAGGTATAGTATTGAGATTGAGATAGCCCATCACCCATCATCAGACTGCCATATAACCCAATCTTGGGTCCTGAACAATTCTTGCAGAGTTCCGGACTGCTACCCATGTGGGCATCACCCACATGGACTGGTAGGTGGGGAGGGTGGTTCCTCGGTGGCTGGCGGCACATGGTGGTACCTGGCATTGTATGCCTTCTGCCACCCTGCCTGGGGTTCTCACCCTCATTATCCTGGTGCTTAGCTGGAACGGTGAAGGTAGGGGGTGCGGTCCCAGTAGCCCTCCTTAGGGGTGCAGGGAAGGTGATAAGATCTCCATGTTTGACGTCAAGGCCTGGCTGCTCGGGTGTCCAGGTTTTCACATGGTGGTGGCAGCAGTCTCCCCCAGGTAAATTGTGCTGTAGAATTAAATATGTGGCCATGACCCCATTGTAGTTCTGGTCTCTCAGAGACTCAGTGATTTCTTCAGGTTCATACCCCATGGATCTCATGGTATCTACAATGTGAGAGCTCAGGGTTCCTGGGAGATCCTCTACAGAGGTAGGTGGTAAACATGCCTCTCTGTCTGTGATCATGGGGAACCTCATGACTTGGTCGATAGTGGCCCTCTTGCTGGGGTCAACGACCAGGAGGTGTTTGATGACATCGACGACCTCTGAGGAAACCGACTGAGGTACGTGGAATTGTGCAGCGAAGATCTGTTTAAGTAAGGCTGACGTAGACTTTGCTTGGAATGGTAAGTGGCCAGTAAACAAGAAAAAGAGGAGCACCCCTAAACTCCACATATCGATGGCGAAGCCATCATATGGCTCCCCTAGAAAGAGCTCCGGGGCACAGTAGTGCAGAGTGCCGCAAAAGTGTCGCAGCTTCTGCCCTGGGATGACTCTCACGCCTAAGCCGAAGTCGCTGAGCTTGGCGTTCCCCATGACGTCCACCAGTACGTTTGCGGCCTTGATGTCTCTGTGGGCGATATTCTTTCCATGACAGTAGTGTACGGCGAGGACGAGCTGGATAAATATTTTTGGAGCCTCTCTCTTCCACCGTGCCCCCAATTTCTGGAGGTACTGCAGTAGGTCTCCGTTTGCAGCGCTCTCCAGCACGAGGTATGTGGCCTTTCTAGTTTGGACCACATGGAACAGCTTGACAATATTCGGGTGCTCCAGCGATTTCATAATGCTGATTTCAGTTGCGATTGAAGAGGCATTTTTTTTCTTGTTTTTAATGACTTTGATGGCTACACAGGTCAATGTCGGCATATGGCATGCCAATTTGACCTTTGCAAAGTGTCCCTCGCCCAGGGTCTTCATAATCTTGTAGTCAGAAGGTAAAGCCTCTTCATTAGATCCGGAGGTTTCCATGACAGGCGCCATGGTCACGTCCCCCTTGATACGGCTAGGACCAAACTCACAATGGGGAAATTTAAGTAAACAGTTAAAAGCAGGCCTAAGAGGCAAGTTAAGCTATGAATTACTAACCCCCCCCCCTTACTAAGAAAGAAGAAAGAAAAAAGCAAGAGCTTTTTCAGACAACCTAGCCAAGCACTGTGGAAGAGGAGAACGGTTAGGAAGAGGAGAAGAAAGCACCTTCCTTCCGCAGCAGAGGACAGCAACATGTGGGATAATCGGGCTGACAGGAATCAGCTGGAAACTGAGAATGAAAAATGGATCACAGTAACGGGGACAACTTCTGGGAAAGGATAATCATCCTCTGATTCCTCTCAGCACTCACTGAGGTGATGCACTAATGAAATCAGATGCAAGAGCAGTGGATAGGACAACTGACCCTAAACCCAGAGTTCTGGGCTGGAGAGATGGCTCCGGAGTTCAGAAGCTTTACTGCTCCTGCAGAAAGACCCCTGTTTGGTTCTCAGGACCCAGTGAGGAGGCTCAAACTGACAATACCCCAGCTCTAAGCGACCCTGTGCCTATGGCCTCTGATGGCACCCACACATGTGTACACACCCACAGGCAAGCACATTCACATGCACTGCACAGAACATAACGTACCGATTAAAGTCCTTCTCTAGAACTTTATTCGTATGGCCTTGGAGAATCAAGGAGGGCATTGGAGTCCCAGGAAGTGGATATGCAGGCAGTTGAGATCCATCATGGGAGTGCCGGAAGTCATCCTAGGTCCTCTGCGTGTGCAGAACAGCTTCCTAATTGCCGACCCATCTCTCCAGCCTACCCCACCACCCCAGATGAAACTGTTTCTAAAAACACAGCAGGTCACGAGGGAATTGTTTGAAAACATGCCCTCTTGTGAGCTGGAAAATGTGAACAAGATTTGAGATTTCTAGATACAAGTTCAACTGAAAAGATATGAAACATCAAGTGGAGAAATCACAAGATTGAGACCCATTCCTCAAAACCACTCCTATCCTGATGCCAAAACCAGGACAGGACACATTTTTAATGAAGGCCGTCTCCACGAGGAATATAGATGTGCACGTCCTTAACCATAGTACTTAATACCTCACGCCAAATTCACTGTCATGTTAATCAAGCCATGCTTCATGGTCAAGCTGGGCTCACAAGGATCCTTGCTCCAATCAAGGCCAAGAGCCCCACCGCCATCCGGGGCAGCCACAGAGGCGGATGAAAATGTGAGGCTCCCAGGAGAGCAGCCAGGGCTGGAGAGCGCTGCTGGACTGGGGAGAGCCAGTCCTCAAATGCAGGCTTCACTTGTTCTCTTTCACACGTGAACTCTGGAGCAGGACGGGGTCCTGGACACAAAGGCGATACTAGCAAGGAGAGGGAAAGCGGTGAAGAGAGCATCACAGCACAGGCCAATCACATGATCAGTGTGACCAAAGTGCACGGTGACATGACTGAGGTTGTCACAATCAAATCCCTCATATGGTACGGTCAGTTCTTCCGTACCAAGTAAAAGGTTGAAATAAAAAGAAACAAGCCAAAGCAGCGAATAATAAGATAAATGAAGACACAAGACGAAAACCCAGGGGTCTGGAGAGATGACCTAGTGATGAAGAGAACTGGCCGCTCCTCCAGAGAAGCCCAGTGCCACGACTAGAACCCACAAGGTGGCTCACAGCCACCTGTAACTTCATTTCCAGGCCCTCTGAGGCCCTCTTCTGACCTCCGCAGGCACCAGGCACGTGGTGCACAGACATACACAGACAGAAACACTCATAAGCATAAAACAGAAGTAACAAAGTATCCTAATTGAGAAAATAAAACTCCTAAAAGAATAAAAACAAAAAGCCGAGAGCTAACACAGAACATAAGAGCAAGCAAGTAAGTCCAGCCAGCAAACAGACGAAGGAACCAAAGCCAAGCAACTTGGAGAGACTCTCCCTATGTCGGGGTCCAGCAGCTCATGAAAGTCCAAGTACACTCTTTCCCCAGTGCAGAACTCCAGCTGTCCTCCAATCAACCAAAGCTTCTGCCCTGTACGGACAGGCGGCAGCCACAGCCAGCACTGTCAGTGGACATGTGTCTATCAGTCCTCACGATGGTTCCTTGTGAGGTCTGAGCACAAGATGGACCAGTGACGGCTGCCACAGCCCACGGGCTTCCCTCACTTCTGTCCCAAGGACAGGGAAGGCTGGTCTGGTCAGTGGGGCTGCAGAGGCCTGAGGAGGCTGCTTCCATCCCAGTGGCCGTCCCCAGAGCTGCCCAGTGACCTCACTTCTTCCTGCTAGGTCCACTTCCCCAGGTCCACAATTTCCGCAAAGACTGCCACCTGGTGAGAACAGTGCTCAATCCCGTGATCCTTTGTGGGACTTTGACACCTAAACCGTTAAGATCCCTTTCCACTGTGATAATATACAAGGATCATAAGTGTGACACCGGGCTCCGGAACCACGTCCCTCCCTCGTTCTGGACTCTGGTGTTCAGCAAACATCAGTGAACAATAAACGGACACTGCTCTGCTTTTCATTCGGGCCCTAAGCTTGTGTTCTTCCTTTGGCTTCCTACAACACATCGCGCCCGGACTCACATTCAATTTCTTTTTCTTTAAACTTAGAATGATGGGTGCTAAAGGTAGGTAGGTCCTGACTACATTGAAATGTTGTAACAGAATCCTGTTTCTCATGGCACCCCAGGACATGTGGCCCACGTCTATGAGGCTTAGAGAATGATGACATCATCATCACATGTTCCCCACTGAGCCCAAGAGTGCACAGGGGAACTTGAGATCAGGGTAACCTGTGTAAAGTTCTTCATGCGCATGTGTGGGAATACCAGTGTGAGATTCCTTATGTCATGTGGTTAATAAAGCTTACTTTTAAGATAGTTAAAGAAGGAACAAACCCAACTAGATATAGCCTCTTAAAATAGCACACAGAAGTAATTAATGAAGAAATGGGAATTACCGCCAAATCATAACCCAAACCAGAAAAGAGAGGAGCAAAGGGTTTAAAATCAGAAACCAAAACTTCAAAACAATAATGTATGCGCTCAGGAGGAAACTCACTGTGTTCGGATTCAAAATTCACAAAGATGAAAGCAGCGGCTCACTCTTGTGAAAATCAAACAAGCAACAACTAACAGCGTCTGCCCGGTAAGGACATCCGCCACAGCTAGCGCTGTGAAGAAGATGGGATTCTACCCTGCTCACAAGGGTCCCTTGTGATGTCAGCGCAAGGACTGTGATGTCAGAGGAGGTGATGGCTGGGCACCGCCCACTGCTTTGCCTCAATTTTGGTCCCAAAGACATAGAATCCTGGTCAGAGGGGCAGTAAGACACAAGAAAGATACTGAATTAGTACTTCCTAGATCTCCCATGATGCTTTCTTCCCGCTAGGCTATATTTTCTAGAGTTTCTACTACTTCAGAATACAGGGCCGCTTGCCAGGGACCAGTGTTCAAACACATGATCCTTCCTTGAACATTTGATGTCCAAACCCAAATAAAGACCGTTTCCACGTTGTAATGATAGGTGGGAGCATTTGAATTACAGCAGCTCCGGACTGCTGTGTTTCACTGGGTGAGGATTCCGAGTCTCTGTGCTTTCCATTGCTGGATCAAATACCGTGACCAGAGCAACTTGGAGAAGTTTCCAAATCACAGTCTACCATGAGAGGAAGTAGGACAGGAACTGAAGACATGAGCCTTCAGGCGGAACCAAAGCAGAGGACACGGAGTCACGCTGCTCACTGGTTTGCTCTCCTTGGCTCTCTAAGCTTGCCTCCACTCCACAAACTTTATAGCCATGACCTCCTGCCCAGGGGTTAATAAGATGCACTCCCCCACAGCAATCATTCAGAAAAGTGCCCCAGGATCTTACCTACGTGCCAGCTGAGATCCTTCTTTCCAGATTCCTCTAGCTTGTGTCAAGGCCACAGAAAACCAACCAGCACACACTGGCTGATACTGATGTGGATGTGGATGGATGACATGGTTCCTTCGCACATGGACTCTAAGATTCTGTAATAACTTTGGTTCATAGAATCTATCACACCTGCTCTCGGCAATTAGCTCCTTTTCTGTTAGACTCAGATTGATAAGGAGAATCCGGTAGCCTCTGACTGACACGGGAATGCTGGGACAAATGCTCTGCGTCCCAGGGCTCTCCAGGGCACGTGACTAAATCTATGCGTCTTAGGTGAGACTTCATCACATTTCTCCATAAAATCTTCATCCAGAACCTCACCAGACAGACAACCAAGACCCGGGAAGCAGTGGGTTGCTGTGTTCAAAATGCTAGAGGAAAGAAAAAAATCAAAAACAAAAACATTAACCTGGTCACCTGACCTCACCCTGAAGGAGGGTCACATGAGGTCTCCCCAGTGACGCCTGCTGTTCTGGCCGAATACTTTAGACAAAGCAGTGGGAAACTCTCTCAAAACACAGAAAACACCAACAAAATACTAACCAAAAGGGTTGGAGATATCATTAAACGTTCAGTGCAGACCTCTTGGTTAGGGCAACTACTAAGTTGCTTCTCTGATGTGTTTGGACACCTTTTATTCCCACGGCCCCTTTAATGATTCTAGATCTTTTTTGTCATCTGTCCCTGTGGGTTTAAAATCCTGGCACAGTTGGTGGTTTCCTAGCTCCAGGCCCTAAGCCCCTTATGATGCTGCCTGGGAAATAGCAGCCATTTTCTCCAACAGCCTCGCCGTCTCTCACACCGGGCTCGCTGTCCCAGTCCGACCTCGGGACTCTCACAGCCTCTCCCTACCGCCTCCGAATATCTCCGGAGCCTGGGAGGCCCTGCCACCTGTTGTCTTTGTTTCGTTTGTTTGTTTGTTTGTTTTGTTTGAGACAGGCTTACATTCTGTAGCCCTGGCTGTCCTAGAACTTGTTCCTGTGTTGGGGATCAAACTTGAGCTCTGCAGCAGGCTAGACAACCTCTCTGCTGTGGAGCTTTGTCCCCAGCCTTTGTTTTTGAGATGGGCTCTTAGGCCGCCATTGTGCCTACAGTCCTCATACCTGGCTCCACGCTGCATGGCAGGCAGGTACCACCACACCAGCTAGTACGTTCCTTTGCCGTGATAAACACCATGGCCAAAAGCAACATGAGAATGAAAAGCTTTGTTTGGCTTAAAGGCTACAGTCCATCACTGAGGGAAGTCAGGACAGGAGCTCAGGGAACCTGGAGGCAGGAACTGAAGCATTGCTAACAGAGGAGGCTTCTTGTTGGCTTGCTCAGCATGCTTTCTTACATAACCCAGGACCACCAGCCCAGAAGTGGCCCCACCCACAGTGGCTTGCACCCTCCCAGGTCAATCAAGAAATTGCTCCAGAGGCCTGCCCACAGGCCAATCTGATGCAGGCAAGTCCTCACTTGAGGTTTCCTCTCTCACATGACTCTTGCTGGTGTTAGGCTGACAAAAACTAACCAGCACACATATTGGGTAGCCACCGCTCAGGTCTCAGTCCACCATGTCTGGAGAGCTTTCTGAGCTTGGCATCAAATGGAGGACTCCCTTCCTGAGCAGGGCTCCCTCCCTCCCACCTAACCTTACTTGGAGAGTGCCAGTGATTTTGCATCCTGTCCTTATTTGAAAAGTACCTTGGACCAGCTCTGCAAAGAGGGCCAGGGGATGGAAAGGTGTTGTGACTTTAGAAGGCAGTTGGGGAAGGCAGGAATAAGTCTTCCGGATGAGTCAAAGCAAGCTCTGTTTTATTTTGGCTTTTTCTTTTTCTCTCTCTCTCTATTAAAGCTTTTACCTCTCTATACAATTTAAGCTTTTTCTGTCTTATGATTTCTTTTTCTTATTTATACTTATTCTCTACTGTATTTTTTCATAGAATCACACACATCTCACAGACACACACACACACACACACACACACACACACACACACACACACACACACACACACGCACACACCTTGTGGATGAAGCAGAGCTTCAACATACACACATCTCACTCATACGTCTTACAAGCTTCAGTTTGTAAGCTTGTCTTCCTCAGGAAGAAGCACATCTCCAGAACACGTAGATCTTACCCATACACCTTATAACGTCCTTCTTTCTTCTCTCATCTCATCTTGTGAGTTTTTTTTAAATTTACCTATTTACCTTTTAAACAATACCCTCTATGTAAGAAGAAATCGCATCATAATGACAAATCATATTTCCCAGTGATTTATTACAAGTTGCATACTTAAATGCAGGTTCTTCTCAATTCCTACACACGATTACCCATGAACACCAGTCTTGTATTTGCTTTTCCACACCATACATATATATCCCAGAAACAGCAGTTTTGTTATTATAGAGTAACTGGGTTTAAGCAAGCCAAATATTTTCACAGCCAGTTTCCATCACGGCTGGCACGGGGTCTCGCGGTGATTAGGGAACGAGTACACGTCATCGCACCCTAACTTGCACAATTCTTATGTAGTTGACACAGCGAAACAAGCTTCTTATTAAGTAGAGAACTTTAAGTCAGGGTTCTTTCTGTTTTTCGTGGGTAAAAGAGAATCTTCCCAGGCTACATGCCGCATAGCCCTCTGTCCCCAAGCACGCACAGAAACTCCTCGGTAATTTTATAATTGTAAAAACAGGAAGATACCAAATTAACTGTGATCAAGGAAGTGCAAACTTAGCAGTGAGCACTGAAACTCGTCTGTTATACCTTGGCCTGTTCCTCACAGATGAAACTCATGGGCCTTAGCAACCAGGCTTTCTTCTGTTCTTGTTTGCTAACCCTGGCCAAGTCTTCAGCTACCAAGAATGTGCTTTTCATTTCTGAAAAGACTTAAGCATGACCTCGCCCAGATGTTAACACTGGGTCATTACCGTTGATTAGGTTTTAGATCCTTTTATTTACCACGTACTTTGGGCTGTCCATACTTTGTATCAAAAGGCTTTTGGGCAGCAGCAGAAGCATCCTTTAAAGTTAAAAATAATGGTTTTTAAAAATGTAAACTTGGGGCTAGGGGGTGGCTGCCCATGCCTTTAATCCCAGCACACGGGAGGCAGAGGCAGACTGATCTCTGGGAGTTTGAGGCCAGCCCACAGAGTGAATTCCAGGACAGTCAGAGTTAAAACAGAAAAACCCTGAGTTGAAGAAACAAAAAAAAAAAATTAAAGTTGGAATAACTAAATACAGCATGGTATGTAGGACCGTAGTTGAGTGTATTTACCTCTCTTTTTATTATTAAAATTCACCAACTAAGTATTTGATGGTATTTCATAGTAGTGGGACCATGTTCATACTAAGGGACATTAGTTCATGATGAAATTATTTGCTAAGCAGGATGCCCTGAATCCTGGGGAATGTCCTGGTACCTGCAAGATATCTGAGCACCTGCAGGGCACCCTGGTGCTCCTGGGAGATCCTGGTGCCTGCAGGAAGCCTCAGCATCAGCAGGATGCCCGGGTACCCATGAATGTCCTAGCTGTTAGTTTTTAGTTGTAATGAGAGTCCTAAGGTGCCCTGTATGAAAAGGTATTTGACAAAGTCAAGCTTGAGATATGACAGATGGCTATTTCCTGGAGCTCCCAGAGGCCCATGCTGCGGTCTGTAGCCTCTGGTGACCCTCCTTTAATTGCCTCCCTTACCAGGCCCCAATTTCAGATTTCAGATCTTTAATTTTAGGACAGTTTTGGTTTTGAGCTCAAGAAGATCCTTCTACTAGCTAACAGGATATTTAGAAGTACCTGAGAAATAATTATAGAATATCCTGAGAGAGAAAACAATTGAGTTTTTATATGCAAGCATCAAAGTTTATATCCAGCTGCTACTGTAAATGAATCAAATTGTGAGCAATACCAAAGCGTGGAGGTCAACCCACCACACCCTTGAAGAGAACTGACTCTCTTCCCAGGAGTCATCAGTTGTCATGCTGCTCAGCTAGTGGTGGGGGCTCATGTAACCTCACCCCATCAACATGGGAATGCTGACTGATTGACCTTGTGCAGGTCTTCCGCAGCCAACCACAGCTGCTGAGAGTATCACAGTCCTGCCCTGGCTAGAAACTTTCTGCTCATTTCCATATGTGTTACAATGGTACCACTTTGGGGCTACTTCCCCACCAAAATGGAGGAGGTCATCTTCCTCTGGGTTTTGGGTTTAGTTTGGTTCACTTGGTTTTTATTCATCTCCTTCTCCACCCATGTCAAGGAAATGGGGAACAGGGTTCCCCAACTCAACTCAGTACTTTGGGACAACCTGCTTTGGCTCCCAAAGTTGATACCCTCCCACCTCCAGCTTCCTGCTGTCCCTTTATCTCAATGGCTTCCTCCCACACCTCAAACCTGTGCCTCCTTGACCTCACTGTGTGCCCAACCCAGGTCACCCCTCCTACAGCCCATGGATGTACTGCCAACATGTAAACATGGCCAGTCACCACCAATGGCCCCACTTTCGACTCCACGCCATTTGGGGCATTCCCAGGATCTGGGCTTCAATCAGAGGGACACATGACATTGAAGAGAACGCTCTAGCTCCTCCCCAGAGGCAGCATGGATCCCACGATCAGTGGTGACATCACGGCAGCTACACACAACACGGGTCAGCGCCTTCTGTAACGTCTGTTCTCAACGTCTACCAGGCGCCCTGCCCACCCAAAGTTCAGCCCAAGAGCAGGAACCCAAGCCCTAGGGAAGTGTGAACGCCCTACAAACCCACCTGAAGTATGACAAGGAGACTCCGTGCACTGGTGTGTACTGGCCATGGGACCGCCTCCTGCTGCACAGCATCTCTGTGCTTGTCTTGTCACTCCCATCGCAATTTTGTTCCTAGGAAATTATTATCTGATTGTGCTATGCCAGGTTGGTTGTCTCTTTGTGTTTCTGCTTGTCTATTGTTCAACATTGTTTTCTTAATCACGAAAGGGGGACGATTTTATATAAAGTTACTATACTTGTTGTCTTTATTTGGTTATGGGAAGATTCTACAGGAAGATTTCTTAGTCTCTAGAAACTTCTGGAAACCTAATGTAATCTTGTATGTGAATGAAATGAACACCCGGCAGCTCTAAGGTATGGTTGAGGAGAAGATTTTCACCGTAGCTATGAGGAAGAGTACAGCCAGAGGCATGTGGAAGAGTCCAGAGCAGGTAGAGAAAGTAGTAGGAACATGACCAGCAGGATGTGCTGAACCAGGCCTGAGAGGAGGAGGGGAACCAGAGAGGAGGTCCAAGAGAGAGGGGGCCAAGAGCCAGGAGAGCCAAGAGAACGCAGAGAGCACATAGCCAAAAAGGCAGTTCTGTAGAAATGAGAAGCTGGGGGGAGGGAAGTCCATGTACTGCAGATGTTTAGGGTAGGGGTGGTAGAAGACCTAAGGGGGCAGATGCCAGTGTGGCCTCTGTAACAGACATACCCAATGCCCGGAGCCTGGACGCCAGCATTTGGTAATAGGCACCGCAGTTAGCCATTCATCTTGAGTTTCTTTTGGACCTGACAGTATATGCCACCCCAAGTTGTCCTAGGGCTAAAGATGGGATCGAAGCATGCTTTGAACCTGGACCCCTCGCTCTGAGAGCAGAAGGCCTCCTCTCCCTCCCCACTGTGACAAACCACAGCTGCACTCTTGCTTCACAGCATGGCACCACTGTTGGGGAAGTTTATTTCTAGTTATGCTTTATGCAGGGGTTGCATTTGTGTGGATTACTTATTTAATTGCTTATGATCTACACGTGGTATCAGTGGAACACCTGAGGAGTTCTGAAGGAACAAAAGCACCTGAGCAGAGATGCTCAGGGATCTACGGTGAGGTTGGCACTCGCCATGGCGGTGGTTCGCTCTGCTGAGGCCTGCCAGGGTTTGCATCTATGAAATGCCTACTTGCTCCTCTTGGTGAGCTGTCACAGCAACTTAACTACTTCATACCACCTCTCCAAAGGCCCTACTCCTTCAAAGGTCTGCAACCTGGCTATGTTTACCTGATGCTGTGGCCCCAGGGCTGAGATCCTTCTCCCTACATGACCATATAAGGTCTCTCACTCTGGTGTCCCTATCTATGCCAAAAGGCTCCCAGAACTTTAGATCAGACAATGGCAATATGGCCACCTAGATGTAGTTTATGAGCCCCCCACCCACCCACCCACCCACACACACACACACACACACACACACACACACACACACACACACACACACACACACATACAAATGGTGCCGTCCTACTTGCACTGCCCAAACCAATGGGCTTTCCCTGATGCCCCTGGGTGCCAGAGACCCTTCCCCTTTCTCTGTAAACGTAACCAACATTTCCTCAGTAAACTGAGTTGCAGTCACTGCCATGCGTCCCAGGGATTCTGTACTTCCCGTGGCTCTCAGAGCCTTTGATCGAAGACCTAACCTGGACATGCAGCCACAGCCGACATGCTCTTTCCCTGAGCTGCTCTGCAGGCCACAGCTTAGCTCCTTCTAGGGTGTGAGCGCCATGAGGAACTCCTACCACCCATGACCACATTGACCCAGCGGGGTATCCAGCTGTAAAAATTTAGTTCCAGGAAATGTGCTGGTATGACTGTGAAAGATTAGCCTCAAAACAAGATAATCCTATTGCTTGCCAGTTCTATGACTTCCTTTAGTACCAGCTTCTCCCGGAATATGGGGAATTCATCTACAAAGCCATAAAAAGAGCATAGGAGTCTGTTACCACCCACACATTGCACCTCCTTCTCTGACTCCCATCAGGATTCAGCTCTATCTTTGGAGTTTTCAATAGAGTTCAGGTTAATCCCTACAACTTTGCAGGCTCTATGGCTCCTCATAGTCTTAAAAATTCCTTTCAGCTAGCTTATGATTAGAATCTTAAAAACAGGAGCAGGAAGTGCGGCTCAGCAGTTAAGAGCAATGGCTGCTCTTCCAGATGTCCTGAGTTCAAGTCTCAGCACCCACATGGAGGTTCACTGCTGTCTATAACTATAATCCCAAGGGAAAGTGTGATTGGAGAAAAAAAATGCTCAGAAATAAATCTCTTACTAAGTTTCAAGAATTCTAACATCATCCTGTGATCCTTAATGTGGAGAAATAAAAGATGAGTTTGTGTATAAAAGTGTGTGTTTGTGTGTGTGTGTGTGATATATGTTACTATAGATATATTTTAAGAAGTAAAAATAAATTGAATCATTTTATTTAATCCAACATAACCCAAAATATTATTTTAGGTATAATCCACGATTTTTTTTTTCTAGCCAGGTTTTCTCTGTTGTAACTCTGGCTGTCCTGGAACTCACTCTCTAGACCCTGGCCTGAACTCAAAGAGATCTGCCTGTCTATGCCTTCCAAGTGCTGGAATTAAAGGCATGTGCCACCACTGACCAGCTATAGTTTACGTTTTTAATTTGAGTGTTTTATATTCTTGTTTATCATCCAAAGCCATAAAAATCAAGTGTATGCTTTGCAAATAGCTCACCTCAATTCGGATGCTAAAATTGTCATTGGAATTGTGGTCTTCGGCATAACAGCTGACACTCAGGTCAAGTCTGCAAGAGTCTCTGGGGAATGATATGGATAAAGCTAGAAAAGAGCTGAGAAGAATAGTGGACCCCCGAAACAGCTGTGGGGTGCTGTAGCCCTGGCAGGGCAGCATTAGCTGGAGACACAAAAAACAAAAACAAACTCTCCCCCATTGGCACTAGTTACTCAGCACTTGACAGTTAAAGGAGAAGTGAGATGCCATTTCAGAAAGATTTCTGCCCCTTCCGTAGCTTGGCGCCGGAGACCCTCTGTGAAGCTCACTGTGGGGAACACACACCAAATGTTGCTGCTCCGTGCGCTGAGATCTGACCAACCGAACCTGTGCGGGGGCGGTAAAGGAGCAGTGAATCAGAGCCACGCAGCATCCAGTAAGCTGCAAGCTAGATGGAAAGAAACATTCTTCGGGGGAACTGTCACACAGACCCGGGGCAGTGTGAAGGACAGCAGGAAATGCTGCTCCGGGTTGGAATCCATTTGCAACTGGAACCTGATGGAGCCTGTGCAGGAGGGACCAGTACCTGAGACTCCACCTGTAAGCACCGCCCAGGGCCTGGGACCACATAGCAGTCCATAGCTCAGAGAAAGCAGGAAGGAGAAAAGTACCACCCACCATCACAGAGGGGAAGCGACTCTGACAGCGTCCAGATGGAGCCCAGCAACTAGGCCAATTGTTGTGGGGCATCTGCCAGAGAAGGACCTGCAACTACACTGGGTGTTTGGGAACCCAGTGTAGCATGGAGCCATTCTCATGGTGAGCTTTTCAACACAAAGCACATTCTTGGTTGGCACATGTCAGTAACAAGAACAGTTAACCAGAAGCAGAACTAGAGAAGCCAAAAAGTACATTTAGTACATTTAAAACCTGTCCGAGAACTATATGGACTTTTGTCATTGTTAGCTGTGGTGGGGTTGCCTGCAGGAAAGACAAGGAGGCGATTTCATAGATGCAAACCCTGCCAGACCTCAGCAGAGAGAATCACCGTCCTGGCCACGGCCATAATCACAGTGGAACCCCAAGCATCTGAGCTCAGGAGATTTTATTCATTCAGAACTCCTCAGGTGCAGATCATGAGCAAGCAAACATCCCCCCCAGGAATCCAACACCTGCAGACAATACAAAACACAAGCCCTAAACAGCCCTCACCCAACAGTCCACAAAGCAACGTTTTATACATAATTAAACTTCCACAACAATCTCTGATGGATTGGGTCTTTGTTTTCATTTTAGCAGGCGGTTCTGTTACGTGCTAAGTTTTATAATCTAAATGGTGCTTCCGTCCTGGAGTCAGTTGTGCTACGGTCTCACGGCCTACTAATGTCTGGGGGCCCTGTTACATAGTTTCTGTATTTTATATGTCCACACAGAGCTCTCTCCTCCTCAACACACACAATTAACCCTTCATGATTTAATGCCCAATGACAAAGCAGGCCAAAGGCTAGGTTTCTAATTCTTACCATATAGTTATATTAACAATACGAATATATACGTGTGTGTGTGTGTGTGTGTGTGTGTGTGTGTGTGTGTGTGTGTCCATGTGAGTGCTTGCCATGTTAGTGTTAGTGGAGACCAGAAGAGGGCGTCGGATACCCAGATCCCCAGGAATTGGAGTCCCATGTGGTTATGGGTGCCTGACAGGGCAGCCAGGAACCTGACTTGGGTCCTCTGTAACAGTGGCAGTGCTCCTAACCACTGAACCATCTCTCTGCTCCTGGTCTATTATGCTGACAAATTTGTGTTTTCGTCTTCTATTTATCTCTTGCTCAGAATCACCAGATGTCTCCCTCCTTGGTCTTTCATCTCAAATGAAGAAGAAGAGAAAGGTCACGGTTCTCTTGTAGATGGATTCCCTGCCCCTAAGTGTTTCTCTTGTATCAACAACTCAGCTAAGTCGCCAGTCTTCTTTATACACAAAGTTACTGTAGCTTGAGGCGTCAGTGACTCGGGACTCTTTCCTGACTTTCAACAAATCCTGACTATGCGCGAGGCGGTGCCACGGTGCTCTCCTTGGGTACCAGGGCTTGCATTTTAAGTGTTTTTCAAACAGTACACAAATTTGGAGGCATGGTGAGATGGGGGTTGATCTTGGAGGATTTTGGGTTCTGTGTGGGGTGAATATGATCGAAACACATTGTATATATTTCACAAAGAATTAATAAAATACTATATTTTTAAAAGAAAAATGGTTCTCTTTAAACCAAGCATAATGGCACATGGCTAGAATTCCAGTGCTCAAGAACCTGAGAGACAGAAGGATTCCCATGAGTTCAAAGCCAGCCTGGGAAGTTTAGTGATTTCCAGGCCTCCTGAGCCAAAGGAAGACCCTGTCCCAAAAATAGCGATAATGATGGTGGTGAGGGCCTGGAGTTGACTGACGCTTGCTGAGCTTTTATTAAAATGAATAAATTAAAATGAAGTCCTAATTATTATGGGCTGCAGAGGTGAGTCAGTGTTTAACAACACTGTCTGCTCTTCTAGAGGACCTGAGTTCAATTCCCAGCACCCACATGGCGGCTCACAACTGTCTGCAACTTTATTTTGAGGGGATCCGACACCCTCACACAGGTATACACTCAGGCAAAGCACCAATGTACATAACGTCAACATAAATAAAATGTTATCTTGAAAAAATGAAGTCCTCACCTCCATCAAAATGACTCCCCTTTTGTAAGAAAAGTCTTTTAATTAATTTAAAATAATTCACTGAAAATGAATCAGTCTATGCCTACTGAGATTTTGAGATATAATCAGAAGATACGACAACTTTACCCTTAAGTGCCCCGGGGTTCCTGCAGTCGACACGGGGCTCCCGATGGCCCTATAGAAATGATACAGGCTGTGAGGATGGGCTAGCCAGAGGCCTTTAAGTCAAGGAGAACTGGACTTTGGGACTCTGGAAAGAAAGAAGCTTCCGCCGTTTTCTTTCACACTCTAGCCATAAGTTGAACACTTGTGCCCTGTGCACACTGGCACACAGTACGCTGCTTCACTACAAACCCAGGAGCAACGGGACCGATCGGTCATGGGCGGACCCTCCAAAACCACGCATCAAATAAATCTTTTCTCTTCATAAATCGATTATGTCATGCGTTTGAAACCACACGGCTATCTAAAACCAGCGCGAATCATCTAGCATTGATGGTACGGGATTCTGTAGGAAATGGGGAATTCTGCTGCTAGTGCTGCTGAAGAAACCTGTGATTTCGTAACTGCGTGCTCGGTGGACAAAGGCACCTGCCCCCGAGCCTGAAGACCTGAGCTCCGCTCCCGGGGTCCACATGACGGGAGGAGAGAACCAATGGCTGTAAGCGCCTCTGACCTCCATCTTCTAAGGAACAGCTGCATCACAGCTGTACCATGTAAATTCTGATATTTTCTAATATTTGACCAACGTGTAATTCAGTTGATTAGAAACTCTAATATCATGATATCTGCAGTGTAAGGATGTGTGTGTGTGTAGGTGTGACAACAATAATTCAGGAATAAGAGGCCAGGATTTGGACTTTTTAAACTTCATATCTGAGTATGTTAACTTGCATATCTGCTCAGTATAAAGAATGTTTCAGTCGAAACTACTGTAAAGGCCAGGCGGTGGTAGAGCACGCCTTTGATCCCAGCACTCCGGAGGCAGAGGCAGGTGGACTTCTGTGAGTTCCAGGTCAGCCTGGTCTACAGTGAGTTCCAGGACAGCCAGAGATACAACAGGGAAACCCTGTCTGGGAAAAAAAAAAACTGTAAAGAATTTCTCAGAGGGTTTGTTGACAGCTAAACACTTCATCAGGTTTGTGGAGATCTCTGAACAAATGAAGACATCACAGTTAGTAAACATGCACTGCAGGGAAGGAGCCTAGGGAAGGAGGTGGGAAAGATTTGGAAGCAGAGCTGGAAAATAATACCGGCGAGAGAAGGGCTGTGTGCTTGTTTTTCAGAACTTTGTGCGTGTATACAATGAATATACCTGTAACCTGCTCATATGTCGGAGACGTTTCTACACAATAACAGAACTAGAGACGATTATTGGCCACCGTGGGGCCCTCTTGTGTGATGTAACCCACTGAAACAAGAGTAACACAAAGGACAAGTCGTCCTGGAGAAGCCACTCTGATCAGAGCAGATGCTTAAGCGTCTCCCCAGGGACTACCTTCATCCTCTAAGGTCTAAAGATAACCTGCAGTCTCTCTGATCATTGTTATTTGTAAAGCAGAATTTTGGAAAACTACCCTTCTTTCCCCTTGGACTCAAAGACTCTCGAGATGTCTTCTTGAGAAGTCTCCTGTGGGCTAAAGAGACAGTTCAGCCATTAGGGCCAAAGAGTAAGCCAAAACTGAAGAGCTCGTTCTCAGAAGCCCCTTGCTTTGTATTCCCTAGGACTAAGTCAAAGGAAGCCCACAGAAAGCACAGTGTCTGTGGCCTTGTGCAGGGCTGGGAAGGGTGTTCTCCAGGCAGCCTCCTCTGAGCGCATCCAGGTAAAGATAACTCTTCTTACTCAAATCCATCTTCTCCTGAAACTGCCCGCTCTGGGAACCCACGAGGGGGGTCGTCCTGAGTAGAGATCAGATCCTATTTAGGAACCTTCTAGCTGTCCTTTGAGAAAAAGAGAGGTAACCTCTTTACCTTCCTCTGCTCTATAAACCTTGTAACTGTCCATTCTACCAAGTACCCGTTAGCTCTCCTCCTTTGGGAGAGATGATGTGATGTCCAGACACTGAGTGGTCTAAGTTCGATGTGGCTGTATCCGTATCCAGTTCAGAGAATCCCGAGTCTCTGTGGACTCCAGGGCTAAATCCTGAGGGTTCGGTGGAAGCAGAGGGTACCGTAGATTCAGAGAACCCTCTCATTAGAAGGCTTTGGAAGGATGGATATGCAAAGCCCTGACCTCCATTTTGAGGGTGTCCACCTTCTAGCTTCCATGAAACTGTGTGCCACCCCTGCTTGTTCTAGCGTGCAAGGGGACAAGAGGTTTCTATTCAGTAGCAAATACACACCCCAAAAAAATCACTTCATCGTAGAATGTCTAAGGTGGGTTGGACCTTGGAGACAATCTAGTTTTGCAGATTTTTTCTTACATTTAATGGGGGAGGTGCATGTGTGTGGAGCTCAGAGACGTGCTCAGAGGAGTCAGCACTCTCTCCACTGTGGACCCACACAGTGGGAAAGAGTTCTAGTCCCCGGGCTGGAACTCAGTTCTCCAGTCTTGGTGGCAAGCCTCTTTACCCATGAAGCCATTTCACCTACCATAGTGACATTTCGTTTTGTTTTGCTTTGTTTGTTTTAGTTTTCAAGACTGGTTTTCTTGCTGTAACTCTGGCTGTCCTGGAACCCATTCTGTAAAACAGGCTGGCCTTGAACTCACAGATATGCTCCTGCCTCTGCCTCCGGCGTGCTCTACTACCATCTGGTCCTACTGATTTTTTAATGAAAAATTCAAGTGATTGACAAACATATAAGGGCAGAGAAGTATCACAATACCTCTTTCAGAAATCATTATGGTCTGTTGTCTACATGCCCAGCCAAGGAGTTCATTTGATTCACCTTGCCTGTCAGTCCTCCTGCAGGTTGAGCCTGATTGCCTTTGAAACCACAGCCTAGTGAGTCTCTGTGTCCTGGGGTTTGACCTGGCTCCTTTCCCTTCCCTCTCCAGGATACTAATACCCTCCATTTCTGGGTCTCATCCTTTACCTGCTTCCACTCCCCTCCCCCAGGTTTGCCAGGAGGTCACTGCTCTAAGTAGACCATGCTGAGGACCTGACACAGCAGGCTGCCACTGCCAAGGATCCGTGAACCAACCCAGAGGCTAGTTCGCCTTTCCGGTGTGCATAGCCTATCTGAACATTCTCAGTTCTCATCCCTCGCGTGGGACACTAGAATGCTCCATGGAAGTTGGCAATGTCACTGAGTTTGTGCTCCTGGGACTAACTGGCGACCCTTGGGCCCAGGTGCTGCTGTTCCTGCTCTTCTTGGTGATTTACATCTTGACCCTCATGGGGAACCTGCTGCTGCTGGCAGTGATCAGCTTGGACTGCCACCTTCGGACCCCCATGTACTTCTTCCTGAGACACCTCTCCTTTCTGGATGCTCTCTATTCCTCTATCATTGTGCCTAAGCTACTGACAAACCTTAGTTCTGAGTGGAAGACTATATCCTCCCTAGGGTGCTTCATTCAGATTGCCCTGATCCTATTTGCTGGGGGCACCGAAGTCTGCCTCCTGTCTGCCATGGCCTATGACCGCTTTCAAGCTGTGTGCCACCCGCTGATGTATGTGGTCACTATGAATGGAAAGGTATGTTCTAGGCTGGTGGTTATATCCTGGGCGGTAGGAGTGAGTGCTAGCCTGATCAACAGTCTCCTGCTAGCTCGGGAGAACTTGTGTGGCCCAAACATTATCCACAATTTCGCCTGCGAGCTCCCCCCACTGCTCTTGCTGGTCTGTTCTGACCCACACACTACTGTCGCCTCCATCCTGACCACCTTGGTGGTCCTATGTTTTGGTACTCTGGCCCTACTGCTGGGTTCCTACAGCCGTATCATCAGGACAGCCCTGAGTGTCAAGTCGGCCACGGGTCGGAGCAAGATCTTCTCCACGTGTTCTTCTCACTTCCTCGTAGTGACCGTCTTTTACGGTTCGGGCGGAACCAGGTGGGTCACCAGTAGTTCCTAGTCCTAAGGCCGCGTGTTCCTCTCATAACTGCCCTGGATCTGCAGACCAGAGAGCACTGCACTGTAGCAGAAAATAACGTCCAGGATTCCATCCTGAGATTCCTAAGGCTTCAGCTCCTGTCCCAGCTCTGCTGTGGACTAGCTGAGTGGTTTTCAAAAGGGGGGAAAGAGAGAGAGAGCGAGGGACAGACAAATGAAGGGATTGAGGAACAGAGGGAGGGAGGGAATCCCAGAACCGGGTGGCAATGGCCCCAGCTAAGCATAGCCCATGCTCCTTCCTACCTGCTTTCCTCAAGCATAAGCATCTCTAGCACTGGAGCCTTTCCCTACCCAGAGAAAGAATAAATGACGCCTGGGCTTCTGTTCATGACCTGGCAGGGAATTGAGTCCACTGCCCAGTTCTCTTCTCCCTTTCTGTGCCTGGTAGAATCACAACAGGCCAGAAGTCGGGTTGAGGAATCACTGCAGAGAGCTCACATGAGCTGAGCCCAGCATCCCCTCCTTCACCTCAGCTCCCTCAAATGCCATAAAGCGGCAAGGAGATTTCTCCTACTTATTTCACAGAAATATTAGAAAAATAGATACTAAAAATTATAGTTAGATGAACACCTTTTCTTAAAGATTGACTCACACACACACACACACACACACAAACACACACTCACGCATGCACAGATACCACAAAGGCCAGAAGAGGACACCGGATCCCCTGGAGCTGGAGTATAGGCCGGCGCCATGAGCTGCCTGGCATGCCATGACGCCTGCTGTTCTGGCCGAATACTTTAGACAAAGCAGTGGGAAACTCTCTCAAAACACAGAAAACACCAACAAAATACTAACCAAAAGGGTTGGAGATATCATTAAACGTTCAGTGCAGACCTCTTGGTTAGGGCAACTACTAAGTTGCCTCTCTGATGTGTTTGGACACCTTTTATTCCCACGGCCCCTTTAATGATTCTAGATATTTTTTGTCATCTGTCCCTGTGGGTTTAAAATCCTGGCACAGTTGGTGGTTTCCTAGCTCCAGGCTCTAAGCCCCTTATGATGCTGCCTGGGAAATAGCAGCCATTTTCTCCAACAGCCTCGCCGTCTCTCACACCTCTCCGGAGCCTGGGAGGCCCTGCCACCTGTTGTCTTTGTTTCGTTTGTTTGTTTGTGTTGTTTGAGACAGGCTTACATTCTGTAGCCCTGGCTGTCCTAGAACTTGTTCCTGTGTTGGGGATCAAACTTGAGCTCTGCAGTAGGCTAGACAACCTCTCTGCTGCGGAGCTTTGTCCCCAGCCTTTGTTTTTGAGATGGGCTCTTAGGCCGCCATTGTGCCTACAGTCCTCATACCTGGCTCCACGCTGCTGGAATGGCAGGCAGGTACCACCACACCAGCTAGTACTTTCCTTTGCCGTGATAAACACCATGGCCAAAGGCAACATGAGAATGAAAAACTTTGTTTGGCTTAAAGGCTACAGTCCATCACTGAGGGAAGTCAGGACAGGAGCTCAGGGAACCTGGAGGCAGGAACTGAAGCATTGCTAACAGAGGAGGCTTCTTGTTGGCTTGCTCAGCATGCTTTCTTACATAACCCAGGACCACCAGCCCAGAAGTGGCCCCACCCACAGTGGCTTGCACCCTCCCAGGTCAATCAAGAAATTGCTCCAGAGGCCTGCCCACAGGCCAATCTGATGCAAGCAAGTCCTCACTTGAGGTTTCCTCTCTCACATGACTCTTGCTGGTGTTAGGCTGACAAAAACTAACCAGCACACATATTGGGTAGCCACCGCTCAGGTTCTGTCCACCATGTCTGGAGAGCTTTCTGAGCTTGGCATCAAATGGAGGACTCCCTTCCTGAGCAGGGCTCCCTCCCTCCCACCTAACCTTACTTGGAGAGTGCCAGTGATTTTGCATCCTGTCCTTATTTGAAAAGTACCTTGGACCAGCTCTGCAAAGAGGGCCAGGGGATGGAAAGGTGTTGTGACTTTAGAAGGCAGTTGGGGAAGGCAGGAATATGTCTTCCGGATGAGTCAAAGCAAGCTCTGTTTTATTTTGGCTTTTTCTTTCTCTCTCTCTCTCTATTAAAGCTTTTTGTAAGCTTGTCTTCCTCAGGAAGAAGCACATCTCCAGAACACGTAGATCTTACCCATACACCTTATAACGTCCTTCTTTCTTCTCTCATCTCATCTTGTGAGTTTTTTTTAAATTTACCTATTTACCTTTTAAACAATACCCTCTACGTCAGAAGAAATCGCATCATAATGACAAATCATATTTCCCAGTGATTTATTACAAGTTGCATACTTAAATGCAGGATCTTCTCAATTCCTACACACGATTACCCATGAACACCAGTCTTGTATTTGCTTTTCCACACAATACATATATATCCCAGAAACAGCAGTTTTGTTATTATAGAGTAACTGGGTTTAAGCAAGCCAAACATTTTCACAGCCAGTTTCCATCACGGCTGGCACGGGGTCTCACGGTGATTAGGGAACGAGTACACGTCATCGCACCCTAACTTGCACAATTCTTATGTAGTTGACACAGCGAAACAAGCTTCTTATTAAGTAGAGAACTTTAAGTCAGGGTTCTTTCTGTTTTTCGTGGGTAAAAGAGAATCTTCCCAGGCTACATGCCGCATAGCCCTCTGTACCCAAGCACGCACAGAAACTCCTCGGTAATTTTATAATTGTAAAAACAGGAAGGTACCAAATTAACTGTGATCAAGGAAGTGCAAACTTAGCAGTGAGCACTGAAACTCGTCTGTTATACCTTGGCCTGTTCCTCACAGATGAAACTCATGGGCCTTAGCAACCAGGCTTTCTTCTGTTCTTGTTTGCTAACCCTGGCCAAGTCTTCAGCTACCAAGAATGTGCTTTTCATTTCTGAAAAGACTTAAGCATGACCTCGCCCAGATGTTAACACTGGGTCATTACCGTTGATTAGGTTTTAGATCCTTTTATTTACCACGTACTTTGGGCTGTCCACACTTTGTATCAAAATGCTTTTGGGCAGCAGCAGAAGCATCCTTTAAAGTTAAAAATAATGGTTTTTAAAAATGTAAAGTTGGGGCTAGGAGGTGGCTGCCCATGCCTTTAATCCCAGCACACGGGAGGCAGAGGCAGACTGATCTCTGAGAGTTCGAGGCCAGCCTGGTCTACAGAGTGAATTCCAGGACAGCCAGAGTTACAACAGAAAAACCCTGAGTTGAAGAAACAAACAAAAAAAATTAAAGTTGGAATAACTAAATACAGCATGGTATGTAGGAACGTAGTTGAGTGTATTTACCTCTTTTTATTATTAAAATTCGCCAACTAAGTATTTGATGGTAATTCATAGTAGTGGGACCATGTTCATAGTAAGGGACATTAGTTCATGACGAAATTATTTGCTAAGCAGGATGCCCTGAATCCTGGGGAATGTCCTGGTACCTGCAAGATATCTGAGCACCTGCGGCACACCCTGGTGCTCCTGGGAGATCCTGGTGCCTGCAGGAAGCATCAGCATCAGCAGGATGCCCTGGTGCCCGATGAATGTCCTAGCTGTTAGTTTTTAGTTGTAATGAGAGTCCTAAGGTGCCCTGTATGAAAAGGTATTTGACAAAGTCAAGCTTGAGATATGACAGATGGTTATTTCCTGGAACTCCCAGAGGCCCATGCTGCAGTCTGTAGCCTCTGGTGACCCTCCTTTAATTGCCTCCCTTACCAGACCCCAATTTCAGATTTCAGATCTTTAATTTTCCGACAGTTTTGGTTTTGAGCTCAAGAAGATCCTTCTACTAGCTAACAGGATATTTAGAAGTACCTGAGAAATAATTATAGAATATCCTGAGAGAGAAAACAATTGAGTTTTTATATGCAAGCATCAAAGTTTATATCCAGCTGCTACTGTAAATGAATCAAATTGTGAGCAATACCAAAGCGTATCTGTTGCACAGGGGAAACCGTGTTGGAAGGCTTTAATTTTTATTATATCTGTACACAGTCTGATATAACATATTTTTAGACTGTGTGAAAAATATTGTTAGGTGAAACTTTAAATAATTGAATTTTTATCGAATGCACTTTTGGTTTAACCCTTTTGTCCTCTAAGGGAATTATAGAAACGTGCAATTATGATTGCATTTTTTAGCCCTCATATTATCCGAGAGAAATAGTTTTAAAATAATTTGTATTCCAATTTAGTTTTAATTAAAAAGTTTTCAAACTATCTCAAGTCTATTTATACAGTTTTTTAAAAAACTCTATGCTGTATAAAAATATTAAAGATGATGTTTTAGTAATAAAAGATAATAAAAAGATTTTCGTATGGTTTTTCTTTGTTTGTTTGCTCATTTGTTTGTTTTTTGAGACAGAAATGTTGGGTGTAGCCCTGTCTGACCTGAAACCAGCTCTGTAGACCAGGCTGGTCTCAAACTCAAAGAAATCCACCTGCTTCTGCCTCCAGAGAGCTGGGTAAAGGCATGCACCAACACTGCCAAGAAAGACAAAAATTCTCATTTTGTTAATGCTGCTGTTGAACTGATAAAGTTTACAAATAAAGCCCCAACCCTGGCTCCATTCATCCTGGGTGAATGGAGCCTCCTCTGACCCACCTACTCTCTAGGGAGACCTTGACCCTCACACCATTCCCTCCTGTCACCCAGCACAGGAAGAGCCTCTCCAGACACATGTCAAGGGAGGACTCTGATCAGAAGCCTTCTCAAATGCCCTTGTCCTGCTATGGAGGGTCTGGGCTGTCTACCTTCTGTGGACTGAGTCACTGCCCATTGCTGCCCCAGCACAGGGTCCCCTGGGAGCCTTTAGCTCTGTTGTTGGACTTCCTCCCCTACAGCCTTTCCCAGGGAAGAGCCTGCTGGGTATATCCTAATACCCCCTCCTCCCTCTGTTAGCAGATCCTTTGTGGAAGTTTATTTTTAGTTATGTACAAAAGAATTGTGCACTGTTGGGTGAGGGGCTGCCTAGGTCTGTATTGTCTGCAGGTGTGGAGTTTCTGTGGAATGTTTTGATTGCCTATGGTTTGCACTGTCCCATTAGGCGCTAGCAGGATGGTGGTGCCCTCTATTGAGATCTGGCAGAGTTTGCATCTATGAATATGCCACCTTGTCTCCCATGGTGAGCTGCCACAGCAGCAATTTACTGCAACAAATGGCTCCTGCCACATGGGGCCCGAGGTCACACTCATCCAACGTGGAGACAAGGAAGAACAAGAAAGAAACTCCAGACCTCACAGAGTCCAGTAAAGTACGCTAAGGGCAGCTCCGAGAGAGCATAGATTATATATGTGCAAAAATAATAAGTGGAAGTCTCCTGAAGGAAGAGGCGAGTGAGGAAAGAAATAGCCTCTACGAAGAGAACGTTGTGAAAAATTAAGTGAGAAAGAGGACTCAGAAGTGAGAGCCACAAAATAGAGGCTTTTAGAGACAGACATTGTCATGTTAGAAACAATTCAGATTGGAGCAGAACAGAAGCAAGGTTTGCATGGCTTTTCCTATCATGGAGATGAGTCTCCCTCCTGCCAGTGGCTGCAGTCAGGGCAGGGGAAAGCAAAACCAGACTTGCTGTTCTACGTCTGAGTCTCCTCATGGTTTTTTGTGAATGTGAAGCCCAAGTGAATCTTGTTTTTGAGGTCTATGAAGAAGGGTGGGTTTTCCCATAGCAGTGATGAGAAAAACAAAACAAAACACCAAACCAGCAGAATGTTTCAACTGGAGGAGATTCTTCCCACAAACCCAGGACCCCTCCTGTTGGGAAGCCTTGGCTTAGAGCCAAAAAGCTGCTTAGTTAAACTGAACAGTTTTTCGGTTTTTTTTTTTTTTCCCTGCAAACCTGTCTACGAGAGGTCCTGACAAGACACATCTGCTACGGTGATGAGAACTCCATCCCATGAGGGAACACTTTCTGCAGACAAAGTGACCAGTTATTTTTCCAGCCAAACCAGATTCTATCATCAACCTGGAAAGTGTTTCCTAAGGGTCAGCATAGACAAGCTCTCTTCCAGAACTGGCGGATATTGTATCTCCTGTCGGTAGCTGAACTTGGTACCGATAAGAGTCGCACAGGTGTTACTGGTTTTGAAGGCTTGAAGGAGTCCTGGAGAGCAGCTGAGCCTTGACACTGTGAGAGGCCAGGAGAGGACATTGGTGAAGATGCAGCCTCGGTAGTAGCTGAAGGCCCAGATGAAGCGATCATGTAAAGAAGTTGAGGCTTGGAATCATGAAAAGAGCCCAGGAGAGGCTATTGGTGCAGCAAGGGACCCCAGCAGTTTTGAAGATGCCAGCACCATGGGACGACCACCAAGAACAGCAGCAGCAGTGGAGTGGAGCCAGCAAGAGTCTGGAGGACAAACTGTGCTTGATGCAAAGGGCAGAGGGCAGAGAAGTGATCCAAGCTTTCTGGTGGAGCCAGAAGATCGTGGGTGAATTCCGGATAATTGGACATTGATAATGTTTTTCTGCTGTCGAAATTCATAGTGAAAAGTTTGAAACATGTTTGGTTTCATTTGATTCCATGCATTAGCAACCCTTCTGATTGGTCTTCTTGTAAATGGCTATGTTGGCTTAATGTTAAATGGTGTTGTAAAGGTAAAGCAATTTTTCATACAGAAAATGGGAAACATAAAGGAAAGTTTATTTTTAGTTACATATAAAATAATGGTTTCTAGCTACGTACAAAATAATTGTGCACTGATGGGTGAGGGGCAGCGGAGGTCTTAGCATTTTTATATTATCTTCAGGTGGTGGTTTCTGTGAGAATGTGTGGTTGCTAGTGATCTGCACCTGACTTTGAATAAATAAAACACCTGAGCACACACTCCTGCGGTTCCACTGTCGAGTGGCCATGACTGAGCAACCTTCTGCTGAGGCTGCAGAGTTTCCACAAATGAGAATGCCTCCTGTCTCCTTGGTGAGCCGCCGCTGAGGTAGCAGACTACTCCACAGGTCATCCCTGGCTCTTCTCTGGACACTTTTCCTAGAGCAGGCTAGGGTTGGGAGCCTCTCTCAGGGCAGTGACTACCCTCCTCCTCCTGTGCCAGCCTTGGGCTTCTGTTTGGACAACAGAACACGGCAAAGGTCAGGGTCCTTTAAAAGGATGGTTATGGCTTTCTCCATGCCTTCCTCTTCTCTGCTGGCTGAAATGCAGGTGGCTAGAGTTCAAGCAGCCGTCGTGGGCTGTGAGGCACAGTTCTTGAAAGAAGACATAAAGGGAAGCCATAAAAGCACACCACCCAAGACTTCTAGTCCTCCAGCTGCAAGACCAGGTCTTTCTTCTTGACGACATGACAGTCCTTACTGCACGAACTAGCTGTGAACTTTTGATGTCATAAGGAGCTGAACCACACTGTCCCAAGTCCTGCCAGGTGGACAAAGCTGGCCTAGGCCTTGTGCCCTACCTCAGACTCCTGAGCTGCTGGGACTATAAATGACTGCACGCACTCCCTATGGACCTTTTTTTTTTTCCTTCCAGGCAGGCTCTCTGGAGCTCTGGCTGGACAAGAACTTCCAGCAATCCTTTGTCTTCTTCAACTGCTCGGACTGGAGGTGTGTGTCACCAGAGGCCTGTGTCACCGTGCCCCACTATCCTCACTGTTCTGGATGAAGTCACTACAGACCCTACTCTGCCCAGGAAGGAGCCAGGGGAAGAGACTAATTGTAGAGTGTGTGTGTCGGGATGGAGGGAGAGGAATGACCTGGGGGGAAAACAATTTTTCCAGTGTGATCTGACTCGTCCTCTCTGATCTGAGGATGGGACACATTTCTGTGACTCAGTTTCCCTGGTGAGCTAGAAAAACAGCAACCAATGCCACCCTGGAAGGGGTGGGGGGTGTTTCACTTCTTGTAAATGTGAATCACTAATGTACACTGGAGATGACTTATCACCACGGAGGGGTTGGAGACAGACATCTCTACTGAGGAGACAGGGACAAGCTGAGCCCTGAGGTGTGAGCCCAGTGTGGTGCACAGCACCCTTCCCACTCACACTCGAGCCTCAGGTGGCCCTTAAGGGGGTCCACAGGGAAAACACACCCAGTAGGACGGCAGAGCTTGTGGCTCACATGGGGACCAAGTCCCTGCATCTCCCAGCTGGCTCTCCTGCTCTGGTCTACAGGGGGAAGCCCAGGGCACTGCTGTGCACTGAGACCCTGAACCTCCTGGAGAGGCAGGCCCACCTGAGACAGCCAGGAGTCAGCACTCCACAAGCAGAGAGGGCAGGAAGCAGGGAGGGGGCAGAGGTCAGGTCAAGAGAGCTCCCAGGAAGGGCCCCAAGCTGAACTTTCTTTCCCTGAAGGTGGCCTTCTGTCTCCAACCCTCAGTCTTCAGATACCACCTGATGGCTGGTCCAACATGGCCTAAAACTCCCTATGTACCTGAAGATGACCTTGAACTGAGTCTCGTGCCTCAGCCTCCTTTGTGCCTACCACCATAGCGGGCCACAGCTCTGGATTCCATGAGGGACATGCTGGTCTTCAGCTATGACCAGGGGGCCCTGATATGACAGGCCCTGTAATACCCCAGGAAAACCTGGAAGAGGAAAATAGACCCCTGACCATTGCCACCACCACAGAAGGGAACCATGGCGCATGGACTCAGTGCCAAGACAAATCACAATCATGGACGTGAGGAGTGACAGGACCTGCTGAATCTCAGGTGATGTAAATCGTAAAGAAACTCAACAAATGCTGCTGGCCTGGGGCCAGGCTCTCAGTGTCCATTCCTTCTGGGCTCAGACCACAGGGTGGTCCCAGGCAAGGATGGGCCCAGGCTGGAGGAGTCCTGGTTTTCAGGCTTAGGCTGCAGTTACCCCTCAGTGTAGCTGCTTCCAGGGACAGCCCAGGACTTTGCTGGGGACCCACAGGCTTCTTCCCGAGGGCTCACTCAACGCTGTGCCTGGCTTTTTGGGTCATCCGCCGGCACTGGGTCTTGCTTGTCCTAGTGGCACTCAGGGGTTTCTTGGTGGAGTCCTGGGCCCGCCAAGGGTGTTTCCTCTTGACCTTCTTCTGACTGTGTGCGTGCAGCGTGGCTGTGAGGGTGGAGATGCTACCGGGAAAGTTGAGGCTGGTGAGGAGAACTGCACAGTGGCGGGAGGCCGGGAAGTGTGAAGTGATCATTCCACTCATGCACGGGAAGCTGGGACAAACTCTGAACACACTTAAACTCACCCTGGTCTGGCTCCACAGAGGTGGCAGCCTCCACCACCCCCTCTATCTCAGGCCAGAGTGGCAACACATGCCCAGTCACTAGTGACAGACAGGATGGGGACCCCTGAACTAAAAGCCAGAGCTCACCGCGTAAGATGGGATCTCCACATAGCCTTGGTTTGATTTTTCTGATGGCTAGCGAGGGTGAGCATTTTTCATGTTTATTGTCTCTTTGCATTTCATCTTCTGTAAATGTCCATTTTATCAGCCTATTTATTGGTTGGGTGGTTTGATGTCTTGTGTAGCTTTCTTGAGTTCTTTGTGCACTGTAGATATTAATCGTATGTCAAATGAATAGCTATCAAGGATTTTCCCCATCTGCAGGCTCTTTATTCAAGTTGGCGGTTTCCCTTCTGCACAGCAAACCTTTCAGTGTTCTGAGGTCTACAAGTCAGTTGTTGCCTTATTTCCTGAGTGACGGGAGTCCTTTTCAGAAAGTCTGTGCTTATATTTTGAAGTATATTTTCTCTTTATGTTTCAGATCTCTTGTGTGTGTGTGTGTGTGTGTGTGTGTGTGTGTGTGTGTGTGTGTGTGTGAATCTTTAAGAAAAGGTGTTCTACTAACCATAATTTTTAATATCTATTTTCCTACAATTTCTGTGAAATAAGTAGGAGAAATCTCCTTACCGATTTATGGCGTTTGAGGGAACTGAAGTGAAGGAGGGGATGCTGGGCTCAGCTCAGGTGAGCTCTCCTCTGTGATTTCTCACCACCCTCTTCTGGCCTAAGTGATTCTTCCAGGCACAGAATGGGAGAAGAGCACTGAGCAGTGGACTCAAGTTCCTGTCCAGGTCATGAACAGAAGCCCAGGAGTTATTTATTCTTTCTCTGGGTAGGGAAAGGCTCCTGGGCTAGAGATGTTTATGCTTGAGCAAAGCAGGTAGGAAGGAGCATGGGCTATGATTAGCTGGTGCCATAGCCACCTGGTTCTGGGATTCCCACCCTCCCTCCATTACACCCTCCCTGGGTCTGTCTGTCCCTAGCTCTCTCCTTCTCTCTCCTTTTGAAAACCACACAGCTAGTCCACAGCAGAGCTGGGACAGGAGCTGAAGCCTTAGGAATCCCAGGATGGAATCCTGGAAGTTGTTTTCTGCTACAGCGCAGTGCTCTCTGGTCTGCAGATCCAGGGCAGTTATGAGAGGAACACGCGGCCTTAGGACTAGGAAGTACTGGTGACACACCTGGTTCCTCCCGAACCGTAAAAGATGGTCACTACGAGGAAGTGAGAAGAACACGTGGAGAAGATCTTGCTCCAACCCGTGGCCGACTTGACGCTCAGGGCTGTCCTGATGATACGGCTGTAGGAACCCAGCAGTAGGGCCAGAGAACCAAAACCTAAGACCACCAAGGTGGTCAGAATGGAGGCGACAGTAGTGTGAAGGTCAGAACAGACAAGTAAGATCACTGGGGGATACTCACAGGCGAAACTGTGGATAATGTTGGGGCCACAGAAGTTCTCCCGAGCTAGCAGGAGGGTGTTGATCAGGCTAGCACTCACTCCTACTGCCCAGGATATAACCACCAGCCTTGAACATACCTTTCCGTTCATACTGACCACATACATCAGCAGGTGGCACACAGCCTGAAAGCGGTCATAGGCCATGGCAGACAGGAGGCAGGCTTCGATGGACCCAGCAAATATGATCAGGGCGATCTGAATGAAGCACCCTAGGGAGGATATAGTCTTCCACTCAGAACTAAGGTTTGTCAGTAGCTTAGGCACAATGACAGAGGAATAGAGAGCATCCAGAAAGGAGAGGTGTCTCAGGAAGAATTACATGGGGATCCCAAGGTAGCAGTCCAAGCTGATCACCACCAGCAGCAGCAGGTTCCCCAAGAGGGTCATGATGTAAATCACCAGGAGCAGGAACAGCAGCATCTGGGCCCGAGTGTTGCCAGTTAGTCCCAGGAGCACAAACTCAGTGACAATGACAACTTCCATGGAGCATTCTAGTGTCCCACGCGAGGGATGAGAAGTGAGAATGTTCAGATAGGCTATGCACACCGGGAAAGGTGAATTAGCCTCTGGGTTGGTTCAGGGATCCTTGGCAGTGGCAGCCTGCTGTGTCAGGTCCTCAGCATGGTCTACTTAGAGCAGTGACCTCCTGGCCAACCTGGGGGAGGGGAATGAAAGCAGGTAAAGGATGAGACCCAGAAAGAGAGGGGATTAGTATCCTGGAGAGGGAAGGGAGAGGAGCTGGTCCATCCCCAGGACACTGAGACTCAGGAGGCCCTGATTCCAAAGGCAATCAGGCTCAACCTGCAGGAGGACTGACTGGCAAAGTCAATCAACAGTGAACACCATGGCTGGGCATGTAGATAACAGACCATAATGATTTCTCAAAGATTGATAGAGGTATTGTGATACACTAGGTTAGGTGAAATGGCTTTATGGGTAAAGAGGCTTGAAACCAAGGCTGGAGATCTGAGTTCTAGCCTGGGGACTAGAACTCTTTTCCACTGTGTGGGTCCAAAGTAGAAAGAGCATGCTGACTCCTCTGAGTACTTCTCTGAGCTCCACACACATGCACCTCCCCCAGTAAATGTAAGAAAAAAATCTGCAAAGCCAGATGGTCTCCAAGGTCCAACCCACATACAATGAAGTTAATTTTTTGGGGGGGTGTGTATTTGCTACTGAATAGAAACCTCTTGTCCCCTTGCATGCTAGAACAAGCAGGGGTGGCACACAGTTTCATGTAAGCAAGAAGGGGGACACCCTCAAAATGGAGGTGAGGGCTTTACATATCCATCCTTCCAAAGCCTTCCAATGTGAGGGCTCTCTGAATCTACGGTACCCTCTGCTTCCACCGAACCCTCAGGATTTAGCCCTGGAGTCCACAGAGACTCGGGATTCTCTGAACTGGATACAGATACAGCCACATCGAACTTAGACCACTCAGTGACTGGACATCACATCATCTCTCCCAAAGGAGGAGAGCTAACGGGTACTTGGTAGAATGGACAGTTACAAGGTTTATCGGCAGAGGAAGGTAAAGAGCTTGCGTCTCTTTTTCTCAAAGGACAGCTAGAAGGTTCCTAAATAGGATCTGATCTCTACTCAGGACGACCACCCTCGTGGGTTCCCAGAGCGGGCAGTTTCAGGAGAAGATGGATTTGAGTAAGAGGAGTTATCTTTACCTGGATGCGCTCAGAGGAGGCTGCCTGGAGAACACCCTTCCCAGCCCTGCACAAGGCCACAGACACTGTGCTTTCTGTGGGCTTCCTTTGACTTAGTCCTAGGGAATACAAAGCAAGGGACTTCTGAGAACTGAGCTCTTCAAGTTTTGGCTCAGGCTTTGGCCCTTAATGGCTGAACTGTCTCTCTAGCCCACAGGAGACTTCTCAAGACGACATCTCCAGAGTCTTTGTGTCCAAGGGGAAGGAAGGGTAGTTTTCCAAAATTCTGCTTTACAGATAACAATGGCCAGAGGGACTTCAAGTCATCTTTAGACCTTAGAGGATGACGGGAGTCCCTGGGGAGAGGCTTCAGCATCTGCTCTGATCTGAGTGGCTTCTCCAGGACGACTTGTCCTTTGTGTTACTCTTGTTTCAGTGGGTTACATCACATAAGAGGGCCCCATGGTGGCCAATAATCGTCTCTAGTTCTGTTATTGTGTAGAAACGTCTCCGACATATGAGCAGGTTACAGGTATATTCATTGTATACACTCACACAGTTCTGAAAATCAAGCACACAGCCCTTCTCTCGCCGGTATTATTTTCCAGCTCTGCTTCCAAATCTTTTCTACCTCCTTCTCTAGGCTCCTTCCCCGCAGTGCATGTTTACTAACTGTGATGTCTTCATTTGTTCAGAGATCTCCACAAACCTGATGAAGTGTTTAGCTGTCAACAAACCCTCTGAGAAATTCTTTACAGTTTTTTTGTTTTTTTTTCCCAGACAGGGTTTCCCTGTTGTATCTCTGGCTGTCCTGGAACTCACTGCAGACCAGGCTGGCCTGGAACTCACAGAGGTCCGCCTGCCTCTGCCTCCGGAGTGCTGGGATCAAAGGCGTGCTCTACCACCGCCTGGCCTTTACAGTAGTTTCGACTGAAACATTCTTTATACTGAGCAGATGTGCAAGCTAACACACTCAGATATGAAGTTTAAAAAGTCCAAATCCTGGCCTCTTATTCTTGGATTATTGTTGTCACACCTACACACACACATCCTTACACTGCAAATATCATATTAGAGTTTCTAATCAACTGAATTACACGTTGGTCAAATATTAGAAAATATCAGAATTCACATGGTACAGCTGTGATGCAGCTGTTCCTTAGAAGATGGAGGTCAGAGGCGCTTACAGACATTGGTTCTCTCCTCCCGTCATGTGGACCCCGGGAGCGGAGCTCAGGTCTTCAGGCTCGGGGGCAGGTGCCTTTGTCCACCGAGCACGCAGTTACGAAATCACAGGTTTCTTCAGCAGCACTAGCAGCAGAATTCAACAATGCTAGATGATTCGTGCTGGTTTTAGATAGCCGTGTGGTTTCAAACACATGAAATAATCGATTTATGAAGAGAAAAGATTTCTTTGATACGTGGGTTTGGAGGGTCTGTCCATGACCGATCGGCCTCATTGCTCCTGGGTTTGTAGTGAAGCAGCGAACTGTGTGGGAGTGTGTACTTGGGCACAACTGTTCAACTCATGGCCAGGGTGTGAAAGTAAACGGCAGAGGCTTAAGTCCACTTCTCCAGTGACATGAAGGCCTCTGGCTAGCCCATCCTCACAGCCTGTATCATTTCTATAGGGCCATCGGGAGCCCTGTGTTAACTGCAGGAACCTCGGGGCACTTCAGGATAAAGTTGTGGCATCTTCTGATTATATCTCAAAATCCCACTGAATTATTTTAAATTAATTAAAAGACTTTTCTTACAAAGTAAGACAGGACAGAAGTGCACAGTGTGCTTCTCCCAGAGCCTTCTCTGAGCCCTACTCAGGCCTTCAAACAGCTGCTCAGACTTGTGTGGGAAAGCCAGGACTGCTCAATGTGCCCATCCTCTCCCTGTAATGGTGCCTGTCTAGCAGGGGGACTGTGGTGGTTCCCAGGAGAAGGTGTCACCTGTGGAGAAGCCAACAAAAGCCTCACCCAGTCAGGGTGTCAGTCCTTAAGAAAACACAAAGCAGTTGTGTGTGGTGGCACACGTCTTTAGGCCAGCACTAGGGAGACAGAGGCAGGCAGATCTCTGTGAGTTCAAGGCCAGCCTGGTCTGCAGGGTGAGTGTCAGGGCAGCCGGGGCTACATAGTGAGAACTTGTCTCAAAAAAAGGAAAGAAAGGAAGGCAGAGAGAGAGATAGTGGGAAGGAGGGAGGGAGAGACAGAGAGAGGGAGGAAGGGAGGGAGGAAAGAAGGAAGACAAAAAGGAAGAGAGAGAGAGAAAGTGGGAGGGAACAAGGAAGAAAGGGAGGGAACGAGGGAGGAAGAGAGGAAGGGAGGGAGGGAGGGAGGGAGGGAGGGAGGGAGGAGGGAGGGAGGGAACTAAGAAGACAAGGAGGAGGAAGAAGAAAACAAATAACACACACTGACCAGGTTGTGGGAAAAGAAGCTGGTAGAATATGAACGAATCCGGACACTATGGAAGCCAGTATGGAAGCTTTTCTGCCATACTACATTCAACACTTAGATGAATAAATGATTCTAACCAACCGAGAGGGGGTGAGGGGACTTGGTACCAAAGTGCACCGGAGCAGCACATCCCTATTATGGAGTGTTTTGGGCTCAGATTAAAAAATGGGCTTTGGCAAATATACACAGACAAAAGTAAAATCTGAAGAATCTTCTTTCCCTTTATAAGACCTACATTTGTGCTTTCCAGGGACCTGAAATCGTGAAGAAAAGTGATATCCCCTCTCTCATAACTTCTGGATGCTGGAGGATCCTGACTTCAGGAAGATCATCACTCCAAGTTGCAAAAAAAATAGGTTGGTTTTTCCTGTGGGCAAGGCCAGTTAACAAACACTGTCACCCAGTGGAGTGACCCAGGGAATAAGAAGGGATGTTGCCAAATTCTCTTCCTTAAGAACCACTTACTGTTTATCAGGAATACATACATAGAATGAGTCCTAACTGCTAAGCTAATTTGGGTTCTTGGCCAGGCTGAAAGCAACAGGCGTGAGTTTTCTCCTGGTATCTGGGCTTGAAAACCAATCAGAAAGAGGCTAGCTTCCTCCACAACAGCCATGCGGTATTGCACCTGTGGGCATATCTTTCCATGCATGTGTCATGAGAGTTTGCAGGATCCACACGTCAGCCTTCTACTCCACAGCACAGAGCTGCTAGAGCCTCACATGTTTCCTGACAGGAGCATCTGTCATTGCTCACTGCCAATCCCCCGTGTGCTCTACAATGTAGTCTAGAGCCCTGAAGCACCTTCAGGATGAGAACCAGTCATCAGAGAGACCCAATGCGTGATGAGAGGGCGGGTCTGAAGATGAGGCCTCACAAACTCTTGAGCATTGGTTGCCTATCAGAATTCAATGGGAAAACCATATTGCTGAAGACAGCACAGGCTTTAGACTCAGGACTCAGAGAATCAAGCAGGTGCACTGACCTGGGAGCTTCCTCCCTAGAAGCTAGCATTGGTTAGCACCAGAAGAAGCTACACAAGATGCTGGGGATAGGAGACATCAGCACCCTCACCCAGCTGTGCATCCTGCAAACTCTATTTCCCTGTGGCATGAGAAGATATGCGCACGGGTGCAGTGGTGGTACAGATGTTGTGGAGGTGGCTAGCCACTTCCTGATTGGTTCTAAGACCCACACACAGGAGGAAACTCAAGCCTGATATTTTAAATCTAGCCAAGAACACATCTCTAGGGAGTCCCTAGGTCCTAGATGTGAACCTATTACTATTGTTTTGCAAGTTGGACAGAATGTCATACTGTCTTTTAAAGACACATCTCTATAGCTGCAGAGGAAGCAGTTCTAGTCCTCAGTGGAGAAGCACCCCTGTAGTTGTTAACACAAGACTTCACTGGGCAACATGGAGAAAATAAGAGAGCGTGGGGTTCTCAGCCGCCAAGGGGACATCTGCATCAGACCCTCCTTCACAGACCCAGAGAACACCTATGCAGAAGAGGAGACTGGAACAGCCAGCAGTGTGCGAGGACCCGTGCAGAACAGCCTTAGACATGGCAGGACTGCTGCTTTCCTGCAGGCACAGCGGCTGTGGTAGGCTGCAGAAGACCTGCAGGAGGTCAAGCCAGTCAGTATTCCAGCTGGAAGGGAGGCACATGAGCCCCCCCCTGCACCCTCCCCATGCACAGCAGCCTGACAGTTGATGACTTATGGGGAGAGAGAGTCAGTTCTCCTCAGGAGTGTGGTAGGTTGGTCATGCTCCTGGGCATAACCCCAAACCCATGCACATGTGGCAGCACTGATTGGATTGATTTTAAAAACAGGACATGAAGTAGGGAGAGAGACTTGGAGGAGAGAATCCAGGGGGAGTAATGGATGGGGAGAGGATAAATGTGACAGAAATGCACTGTATGCAAGGACAAAGTTCTCAAAAAATAAATTAAAATATATGTTGGTTTAAAAAGAAAAAAAAGACTCTTGAACTTCAGGCTTGGAGAACAGGGCAGGTGAGGTGCAGGGCAGGACACTCACACAGAGGACCATGGAAGCCCTGTGCACACCCCACACACCGCTCCCTGTGTGGAGAACTTGACTGTTCCTGTGCTGAATTTTTTCCCACACACTATCGACCATCTCTCTGACACCACTGGGACTTCGGTGAATTTCCCCTATTCCTGGTCTGATTGCTTTCCAGGTTCAATGATTTTTTTTTCATTCTTCTCTCATATAATACATCCCTGAGAGCAATTTTCCTCCCTCCACTCCTCCCCGTCCCCCAACACCAACCTCCCTTTTCCCCAGATCCACTCCTCCTCAGTTTCCCTTCAGAAGAGAGCAGGCCTCCCAGGAGTATCAGCCAAACGCGGCAAAACAAAATGCAACAAGACTAGACACAAACATGTCAAGACTGGAAGAGCATCCGGTAGGAGGAAGAGGGTCCCAAGAGCAGTCACAGGGTCAGACCCATGCCCTCTCCCACTCTTAGGAGTCCCACAGAAACACAGAGCTAACAACTGGCTGTCCTGGAACTCCCTCTGTAGACCAGGCTGGCCTCCGACTCACAGAGATCCCCCTGCCTCTGCCTCCTCAGTGCTGGGATTAAAGGCATGAGTCACCCTGTCGGCACCCTATCAGGTCTTGGACCAGGCACCCCCATCATGTGACCAATTCACTGGGTAATGGATTCTCTGTGTTTCTCATTTATAAGTGGCCACCCTGGGGTCTGTGGCAGCACTGCTCATCTGGAGCTGGTGAGCGATTGGAAATGATGCTCTCACAGCTGGAATTGTACCTCTTGGAGCTGCCTCTCTTTCCTAATTGCTCCCCATGCACGCACACCTTGTGTCTCCCTCCTTTAAGTTTGCCTAGAATACTCTGAGTCCAGAGTGACAGCTTATGGCCCTTGGTAAAAGCACAATACTTACAGTTTGGATTTCTATACTTCTCAGACCAGTCAGCATTATCCATGACTACTTATTATTTTTATTATTTCTTTATTTGTTATGTTGTTTTTATTACTCATTATTATTATTCATTATTTATTACTAATCATCACTTGAAGGTGGGTTTAAAATTTGCTCCAAAAAAAGAGCCCTTCCCTTTCCCTCAGGAAATGTTCAAAGTCTAGATGCGTGATGGGAATGTCAGGACTCAGGACGCATGGCTGTCTCACTGAGCCACGAGGAGCATACTCCATGCCTGGCTTGGAAAGGACATTCTAGCTCATCAGTCAGGAAGTGGTCAGTCAGCTCAGCGTCTAGGACATAACGCTTTTGAAGGGTTTGTATGGCTGGTGACCGTTTGCCTGCACGGGGATTTCACATCCATTAGTGGGAGTTCTCCTGTTTCTCAATGTGTTCACCAACCTGGAAGGTCTCTGAATAACGTAAAATAAAATTAAAGTACCAAACAACTACTGAAAGAAAGTAAGAAGATATGGTCGTATTTGGTCCTGAAATGTCATGTGCCTGTGCGTGACAGTCTTCAGTGTGTGCTACAGAACAGCTTTTAAGATTCTAAAGGAGCCGGGCGGTGGTGGCGCACGCCTTTAATCCCAGCACTTAGGAGGCAGAGGCAGGAGGATCTCCTTGAGTTGGAGGCCAGCCTGGTCTACAGAGTGAGTTCCAGGACAGACGGTTACAACAGAGAAACCCTCTCTCAAAAAACAAAAACACAAAAGACTTTAAGGGAAACTTGAGCAACTCAGCAGCCTTAACTCACCCAACTAGAATTTGGCCTCCTGTTCATCTGGGAATCTGTGTAATGGCCCCACTTGGGGGTTCTTACCCATCAACATGGAGGTCAACCCACCACACCCTTAAGGAGAACTGACTCTCTTCCCCAGGAGTCAGCAGTTGTCATGCTGCACAGCTAGTGGTGGGGGTTCATGTAACCTCACCCCATTAACATGGGAATGCTGACTGATTGACCTTGTGCAGGTCTTCTGCAGCCAACCACAGCTGCTGAGAGTATCAAAGTCCTGCCCTGGCTAGGAACTTTCTGCTTATTTGCATATGTGTTACAATAGTACCACTTTGGAGCTACTTCCCCACCAACATGGAGGAGGTCATCTTCCTCTAGGTTTTGGGGTTGGTTTGGTTACTTGGTTTTTATTCCTCTTCTTTCCCACCATGTCAAGTAAATGGGGAAAAGGGATCCCCAATTCAACTCAGTACTTTGGTACACCCTGCTTTGGTTCCAAAAGTTGATACCCACCCACCTCCAGCTTCCTGCTTTCCCTTTATCTCAATGACTTCCTCCCACACCTCAAACCTGTGCCCCCTAGACCTCACTGTGTACCCATGCCAGGTCTCCCCTCCTACAGCCCATGGATGTACTGCCAACATGTAAACATGGCCAGTCACCACCAATGGCCCCACTTTCGACTCCACGGCATTTGGGGCATTCCCAGGATCTGGGTTTCAATCAGTGGGACAAATGGCATTGAAGAGAACGCTCTAGCTCTTCCCCAGAGGCAGCATGGATCCCAGGATCAGTGGTGACATCTCGGCAGCTACACACAACACGGGTCAGCGCCTTCCTTAACGGCTGTTTTCAACATCTACCAGGCGCCCTGCCCACCCAAAGTTCAGCCCAAGAGCAGGAACCCAAGCCCTAGGGAAGTGTGAACGCCCTACAAACACATCCAAAGTATGACAAAGAGACTCCCTGCACTGGTGTGTACTGGCCATGGGACCGCCTCCTGCTGTGCAGCATCTCTGTGCTTGTCTTGTCACTCCCATCGCAATTTTGTTCCTAGGAAATTATTATCTGATTGTGCTACGCCAGGTTGGTCGTCTCTTTGTGTTTCAGCTTGTCTATTATTCAACATTGTTTTCTTAATCATGAAAGGGGGAAGATTTTATATAAAGTTACTATACTGGTTGTCTTTATTTGGTTATGGGAAGATTCTACAGGAAGATTTCTTAGTCTCTAGAAACTTCTCAAAACTTAATGTAATATTGTATATAAATGAAATGAACACCCGGCAGCTCTAAGGCATGGTTGAGGAGAAGATTTTCACTGTAGCTATTAGGAAGAGTACTGCCAGAGGCATCTGGAAGAGTCCAGAGCAGGGAGAGAGAGTAGTAGGAACATGCCCAGCAGGATGTGGTGAACCAAGCCTGAGAGGAGGAAGGAAACCAGAGAGGAAGTCCAAGAGAGAGGGAACCGAGAGCCAGGAGAGCCAAGAGAACCAAGAGAGCACATGGCCAAAATGGCAGTTCTGTAGAATTGAGAATCCGGAGGGAGGGAAGTCCATGTGCTGCGGATGTTTAAGGTAGGGGTGGTGGAAGAAGTAAGGGGGGCAGATGCCAGTGTGACATCTGTAACAGACATACGCAATGCCCGGAGCCTAGAGGCTAGCATTCGCTACTCGGCACCCCAGTTAGACATTCATCCTGAGTTTCATTTGGACCTGACAGTATATGACACCCCAAGTTTTCCTAGAGCCAAAGATAGAGTGGAAGCATGCTTTGAACCTGGACCTCTCGCTCTGAGAGCAGAAGGCCCCCTCTCTCTCCCCACTGTGACAAACCACAGCTACGTGCCTGCTTTCACAGCATGGCACCACTGTTGGGGAAGTTTATTTCTAGTTATGCTTTATGCAGGGGTTGCATTTATGTGGATTACTTATTTAATTGCTTATGATCTACACGTGGTATCAGTGGAACACCTGAGAAGTTCTGAAGGAACAAAACACCTGAGCAGAGATGCTCAGGGATCTACCGTGAGGTTGGCACTCGCCATGGCGGTAGTTCACTCTGCTGAGGCCTGGCAGGGTTTGCACCTATGAAATGCCTACTTGCTCCTCTTGGTGAGCTGTCTCAGCAACTTAACTACTTCATACCACCTCTCCAAAGGCCCCACTCCTTCAAAGGTCTGCAACCTGGCTGATGTTTACCTGATGCTGCGGCCCCAGGGCTGGGACCCCTTCTCCATACATGACCATATAAGGCCTCTCACTCTGGTCCCCTATCTATGCAAAAAGGCTCCCAGAAATTTAGGGATCAGCCACTGGCAATATGGCCACCTAGATCTAGCTTATGAGCCCTCCAGCCACCCACACACACTCACACACACACACACACACACATGCAAATGATGCCGTCATACTTGCACTGCCCAAACCAATGGGCCTTCCCTGATGCCCCTGGGTGCCAGAGACCCTTCCGCTTTCTCTGTAAATGTAACCAACATTTCCTCAGTAAACTGAGTTGCAGTCACTGCCATGCGTCCCAGGGATTCTGTACTTCCCGTGGCTCTCAGAGCTTTTGATCGAAGACCTAACCTGGACATGCGGCCACAGCCGACATGCTCTTCCGCTGAGCTGCTCTGCTGGCCACAGCTCAGCTCTCTTCCAGGGCATGAGCACCATGAGGAACTCCTACCACCCATGACCACAGTGACCCAGCGGGGTATCCAGCTGTAAAAATTTAGTTCCAGGATATGTGCTGGTATAACTGTGAAAGACTAGCTTCAGAACAAGATAATCCTATTGCTTGCTAGTTCTATGACTTCCTTTAGTACCTGCTTTCCTTGGAATTTGGGGAATTCATCTACAAAGCCATAAAAAGAGCATAGGAGTCTGTTACCACCCACACATTGCACCTCCTTCTCTGACTCCCATCAGGATTCAGCTCTATCTTTGGAGTTTTCAATAGAGTTCAGGTTAATCCCTACAACTTTGCAGGCTCTATGGCTCCTCATAGTCTTAGAAATTCCTTTCAGCTAGCTCATGATTAGAATCTTAAACACAGGGGCAGGAAGTGCAGCTCAGCAGTTAAGATCAATGGCTGCTCTTCCAGATGTCCTGAGTTCAAGTCTCAGCACCCACATGGAGGTTCACTGCTGTCTATAACTGTAATCCCAAGGGAAATGATTGGAGAAAGCTCAAATCTCTACTGAGTTTCAAGACTCATCCTGTGATCCTTAATGTATAAAAGTATGTGTAGATATATGTTACTATAGTCATATTTTAAGAAGTAAAAATACATTGAATCATTTTATTTAATCCAACATAACCCAAAATATTATTTTAGGTATAATCCACGATTTTTTTTTTCTAGCCAGGTTTTCTCTGTTGTAACTCTGGCTGTCCTGGAACTCACTCTGTAGACCAGGCTGGCCTTGAACTCAAAGAGATCTGCCTGTCTCTGCCTTCCAAGTGCTGGAATTAAAGGCATGTGCCACCACTGACCAGCTATAGTTTACGTTTTTAATTTGAGTGTTTTATATTCTTGTTTATCATCCAAAGCCATAAAAATCAAGTGTATGCTTTGCAAATAGCTCACCTCAATTCGGATGCTAAAATTGTCATTGGAATTGTGGTCTTCGGCATAACAGCTGACACTCAGGTCAACTCTGCAAGAGTCTCTGGGGAATGGTATGGACAAACCTAGAAAACAGCTGAGAAGAATAGTGGACCCCCGAAACAGCTGTGGGGTGCTGTAGCCCTGGCAGGGCAGCATTAGCTGGAGACACAAAAAACAAAAACAAACTCTCCCCCATTGGCACTAGTTACTCAGCACTTGACAGTTAAAGGAGAAGTGAGATGCCATTTCAGAAAGATTTCTGCCCCTTCCGTAGCTTGGCGCCGGAGACCCTCTGTGAACCTCACTGTGGGGAACACACACCAAATGTTGCGGCTCCGTGCGCTGAGATCTGACCAACCGAACCTGTGCGGGGGCGGTAAAGGAGCAGTGAATCAGAGCCACGCAGCATCCAGTAAGCTGCAAGCTAGATGGAAAGAAACATTCTTTGAGGGAATTGTCACACAGACTCAGGGCAGTGTGAAGGACGGCAGGAAATGCTGCTCCGGGTTGGAATCCATTTGCAACTGGAACCTGATGGAGCCTGTGCAGGTAGGACCACTACCTGAGACTCCACCTGTAAGCACAGCCCAGGGCTTGGGACCACATAGCACCCCATAGGCCAAAGAAAGCAGGTAGGAGAAAAGCACCACCCACCATCACAGAGGGGAAGCGACTCTGACAGCATCCAGATGGAGCCCAGCAGCCGGGCCAATTGTTGTGGGGTGTCTGCCAGAGAAGGATCTGCGACTACACTGGGTGTTTGGGGCCCCAGTGTAGCATGGAGCCTTTCTCACGGTGAGCTTTTCAACACAAACCATGTTCTTGGATGGCACATGTCATTAACAAGAACGGTAATCAGAAGCAGAACTAGAGAAGCCAAAAAGTACATTTAGTACATTTAAAACCTGTCTGAGAACTATATGGACTTTTGTCATTGTTAGCTGTGATGGGGTTGCCTGCAGGAAAGACAAGGAGGCGATTTCATAGATGCAAACCCTGCCAGACCTCAGCAGAGAGAATCACCGTCCTGGCCAGGGCCATAATCACAGTGGAACCCCAAGCATCTGAGCTCAGGTGTTTTTATTCATTCAGAACTCCTCAGGTGCAGATCATGAGCAAGCAAACATCCCCCCCAGGAATCCAACACCTGCAGACAATACAAATCACAAGCCCTAAACAGCCCTCACCGAACAGTCCACAAAGCAACGTTTTAAACATAATTAAACTTCCACAACAATCTCTGATGTATTGGGTCTTTTTTTTCATTTTAGTAGGCGGTTCTGTTACGTGCGAAGTTTTATAATCTAAATGGTGCTTCCGTCCTGGAGTCAGTTGTGCTACGGTCTCACGGCCTACTAATGTCTGGGGGCCCTGTTACATAGTTTCTACATTTTATATGTCCACCCGGAGCTCTCTCCTCCTCAACACACACCACCCTTCATGATTTAATGCCCAATGTCAAAGCAAGCCAAAGGCTACGTTTCTAATTCTTACCATATAGTTATATTAACAATAGGAATATATACGTGTGTTTGTGTGTGTGTGTGTGTGTGTGTGTGTGTGTGTGTGTCCATGTGAGTGCTTGCCATGTTAGTGGTAGTGGAGACCAGAAGAGGGCGTCGGATACCCCAGATCCCCGGGAACTGGAGTCCCAGGTGATTATGGGTTGCCTCACATGGCAGCCAGGAACCTGACTTGGGTCCTCTGTAACAGTGGCAGTGCTCCTAACCACTGAACCATCTCTCTGCTCCTGGTCTATTATGCTGACAAATTTGTGTTTCCGTCTTCTATTTATCTCTTACTCAGGCTCACCAAATGTCTCCCTCCTTGGTCTTTCATCTCAAATGAAGAAGAAGAGAAAGGTCACGGTTCTCTTGTAGATGGATTCCCTGCCCCTAAGTATTTCTCTTGTATCAACAACTCAGCTAAGTCGCCAGTCTTCTTTATACACAAAGTTACTGTAGCTTGAGGCGTCAGTGACTCGGGACTCTTTCCTGACTTTCAACAAATCCTGACTATGCGCCAGGCCATGCCAAGGTGCTCTCATTGCGTACCAGGGATTGCCTAAGTGTTTTTCAAATAGTACACAAATTTGGAGGCATGGTGAGATGGGGGGTTGATCTTGGAGGATTTTGGGTTATGTGTGGGGTGAATATGATCGAAACACATTGTATATATTTCACAAAGAATTAATAAAATACTATAGTTTTCAAAGAAAAACGCTTCTCTTTAAACCAAGCATAATGGCACATGGCTAGAATTCCAGTGCTCAAGAAACTAAGGGACAAAAGATTCCCATGAGTTCAAAGCCAGCCTGGGAAGTTTAGTGATTTCCAGGCCTCCTGAGCCAAAGGAAGACCCTGTCTCAAAAATAGCGATAATGATGGTGGTGAGGGCCTGGAGTTGACTGACGCTTGCTGAGCTTTTATTAAAATGAATAAATTAAAATGAAGTCCTAATTATTATGGGCTGGAGAGATGACTCAGTGTTTAACAACACTGTCTGCTCTTCTAGAGGACCTCAGTTCAATTCCCAGCACCCACGTGGTTGCTCACAACTGTCTGTAACTTTATTTCGAGGGATCCGACACCCTCACACAGGTATACATGCAGGCAAAGCACCAGTGTACATAAGATAAAAATAAATAAAATATTTTCTTAAAAAAATGAAGTCCTAACCTCCATCAAAATGACTCCCCTTTTGTATGAAAAGTCTTTTTATATTTAAAATAATTTGCAGAAAACGAATCAGTCTATGCTTACTGAGATTTTGAGATATAATCAGAAGATGCTACAACATTATCCTTAAGTGCCCCGGGGTTCCTGCAGTTGACACGGGGCTCCCAATGGCCTTATTGGAAATGATACAGGCTGGGAGGAAGGGCTTGCCAGAGGCCTTTAAGTCACGGGAGAAGAGGACTTTGGGACTCTGGATAGAAAGAAGCCTCCGCCGTTTTCTTTCACACTCTAGGCATGAGTTGAACAGTTGTGCCCTGTGCACACTGGCACACAGTACGCTGCTTCACTACAAACCCAGGAGCAACGGGACCGATCCGTCACGGACAGACCGTCCAATCCCACGCATCAAATGAAACTTTTCTCTTCATAAATCGATTATGTCATGCGTTTGAAACCACACGGCTATCTAAAACCAGCGCGAATCATCTAGCATTGATGGTACGGGATTCTGTAGGAAATGGGGAATTCTGCTGCTAGTGCTGCTGAAGAAACCTGTGATTTCGTAACTGCGTGCTCGGTGGACAAAGGCACCTGCCCCCGAGCCTGAAGACCTGAGCTCCGCTCCCGGGGTCCACATGACGGGAGGAGAGAACCAACCGCTGTAAGCGCCTCTGACCTCCATCTTCTAAGGAACAGCTGCATCACAGCTGTACCATGTGAATTCTGATATTTTCTAATATTTGACCAACGTGTAATTCAGTTGACTAGAAACTCTAATATCATGATATCTGCAGTGTAAGGATGTGTGTGTGTAGGTGTGACAACAATAATCCAAGAATAAGAGGCCAGGATTTGGACTTTTTAAACTTCATATCTGAGTGTGTTAACTTGCACATCTGCTCAGTATAAAGAATGTTTCAGTCGAAACTACTGTAAAGGCCAGGCGGTGGTAGAGCACGCCTTTGATCCCAGCACTCCGGAGGCAGAGGCAGGCGGACCTCTGTGAGTTCCAGGCCAGCCTGGTCTGCAGTGAGTTCCAGGACAGCCAGAGATACAACAGGGAAACCCTGTCTGGGAAAAAAAAACAAAAAAACTGTAAAGAATTTCTCAGAGGGTTTGTTGACAGCTAAACACTTCATCAGGTTTGTGGAGATCTCTGAACAAATGAAGACATCACAGTTAGTAAACATGCACTGCGGGGAAGGAGCCTAGGGAAGGAGGTGGGAAAGATTTGGAAGCAGAGCTGGAAAATAATACCGGCGAGAGAAGGGCTGTGTGCTTGATTTTCAGAACTGTGTGCGTGTAGACCATGAATATACCTGTAACCTGCTCATATGTCGGAGACGTTTCTACACAATAATAGAACTAGAGACGATTATTGGCCACCATGGGGCCCTCTTGTGTGATGTAACCCACTGAAACAAGAGTAACACAAAGGACAAGTCGTCTTGGAGAAGCCACTCAGATCAGAGCAGGTGCTGAAGCCTCTCCCCAGGGACTCCCTTTATCCTCTAAGGTCTAAAGATGACTTGAAGTCCCTCTGGTCACTGTTATTTGTAAAGCACGGAATTGGAAAACTATCCTTCATTCCCCTTGTACACAAAGACTCTGGAGATGGATCCTTCTTGAGAAGTCTCCTGTGGGCTAGAGAGACAGTTCAGCCATTAAGGGCCAAAGCCTGAGCCAAAACTTGAAGAGCTCAGTTCTCAGAAGTCCCTTGCTTTGTATTCCCCAGAACTAAGTCAAAGGAAGCCCACAGAAAGCACAGTACCTGTGGCCTTGTGCAGGGCTGGGAAGGGTGTTCTCCAGGCAGCCTCCTCTGAGTTCATCCAGGTAAAGATAACTCTTCTTACTCAAATCCATCTTCTCCTGAAACTGCCCACTCTGGGAACCCACGAGGGGGGTCGTCGTGAGTAGAGATCAGATCCTATTTATGAACCTTCTAGGTGTCCTTTCAGAAAAAGAGAGGCAACATCTTTACCTTCCTCTGCTCTATAAACCTTGTAACTGTCCATTCTACCAAGTAAACGTTAGCTCTCCTCCTTTGGGAGAGATGATGTGATGTCCAGACACTGAGTGGTCTAAGTTCGATGTGGCTGTATCCGTATCCAGTTCAGAGAATCCCGAGACTCTGTGGACTCCAGGGCTAAATCCTGAGCGTTCGGTAGAAGCAGTGTTCCGTAGATTCAGAGAGCCCTCACATTGGAAGGCTTTGGAGGGATGGATATGCAAAGCCCTCTCACCCATTCTGAGGGTGTCCCCCTTCTAGCTTCCATGAAACTGTGTGCTACTTCTGATTGTTCAAGCTTGCAAGGGGAGAAAGGTTACTATTCCGTAACAAATACATACCCCCCCAAAAAAATCACTTCATCATAGAATGTCTAAAGTGGGTTGGACCTTGGAGACAATCTAGTTTTGCAGATTTTTTTCTTATATTTATTGGGGGAGGTTCATGTGTGTGGAGCTCAGAGAAATACTCAGAGGAGTCATCACTCTCTTTCCACTTTGGGCCCACACAGGGGGAAAGAGTTCTAGTCCCAGGGCTGGAACTCAGATCTCCAGCCTTGGTGGCAATCCTCTTTACCCATGAAGCCATTTCACCTACCCTAGTGACTTTTCGTTTTGTTTTGCTTTGTTTGTTTTAGTTGTCAAGAGGGGTTTCTTGATGTATCGCTGGCTGTCCTGGAACTCACTCTGTAGACCGGGCTGGCCTTGAACTCACAGATATGCTCCTGCCTCTGCCTCACGTGTGCTCTACCACCACCCGGCCCTAATGATTTTTTAAGGAAAAATTCAAGTGATTGACAAATGTATAAGGGCAGAGAAAGGATTTGCACCGTTATAGGGTATCACAATACCTCTATCAATCTTTCAGAAATCATTATGGTCTGTCATCTAAGTGACCAGCCAAGGCGTTCACTGTTGATTCACCTTGCCTGTCAGTCCTCCTGCAGGTTGAGCCTGATTGCCTTTGGAACCAGAGCCTCCTGAGTCTCAGTGTCCTGGGGTTTGACTTGGATCCTTTCCCTTCCCTCTCCAGGATACTAATACCCTCCATTTCTGGGTCTCATCCTTTACCTGCTTCCACTCCCCTTCCCCAGTTTGGCCAGGAGGTCACTGCTCTAAGTAGACCATGCTGAGGACCTGACACAGCAGGCTGCCACTGCCAAGGATCCCTGAACCAACCCAGAGGCTAATTCACCTTTCCCGGTGTGCATAGCCTATCTGAACATTCTCACTTCTCAGCCCTCGCATGGGACACTAGAATGCTCCATGGAAGTTGGCAATGTCACTGAGTTTGTGCTCCTGGGACTAACCGGCGACCCTCGGGCCCGGGTGCTGCTGTTCCTGCTCTTCTTGGTGATTTACATCTTGACCCTCATGGGGAACCTGCTGCTGCTGCTGGTGATAAGCTTGGACTGCCACCTTCGGACCCCCATGTACTTCTTCCTGAGACACCTCTCCTTTCTGGATGCTCTCTATTCCTCTATCATTGTGCCTAAGCTACTGACAAACCTTAGTTCTGAGTGGAAGACTATATCCTCCCTAGGGTGCTTCATTCAGATCGCCCTGGTCTTATTTTCTGGGGCCACCGAAGCCTGCCTCCTGTCTGCCATGGCCTATGACCGCTTTCAAGCTGTGTGCCACCCGCTGATGTATGTGGTCACTATGAATGGAAAGGTATGTTCTAGGCTGGTGGTTATATCCTGGACAGTAGGAATGACTGCTAGCCTGATCAACACCCTCCTGCTAGCTCGGGAGAACTTCTGTGGCCCCAACATTATCCACAGTTTCGCCTGTGAGTATCCCCCAGTGATCTTACTTGTCTGTTCTGACCTTCACACTACTGTCGCCTCCATTCTGACCACCTTGGTGGTCTTAGGTTTTGGTTCTCTGGCCCTACTGCTGGGTTCCTACAGCCGTATCATCAGGACAGCCCTGAGCGTCAAGTCGGCCACGGGTTGGAGCAAGATCTTCTCCACGTGTTCTTCTCACTTCCTCGTAGTGACCATCTTTTATGGTTCGGGCCTATTCAGGTATGTGACCAGTACTTCCTAGTCCTAAGGCCACGTGTTCCTCTCATAACTGCCCTGGATCTGCAGACCAGAGAGCACTGCACTTTAGCAGAAAATAACGTCCAGGATTCCATCCTGGGATTCCTAAGGCTTCAGCTCCTGTCCCAGCTCTTCTGTGGACTAGCTGTGTGGTTTTCAAAAGAGGAGAGAGGGACAGAGGTAGGGACAGACAGACCCAGGGAGGGTACAATGGAGGGAGGGAGGGAATCCCAGAACCAGGTGGCTATGGCCCCAGTTAAGCATAGCCCATGCTCTTCCCTACCTGCTTTGCTCAAACATAAGCATCTCTAGCCCCAGAGCCCTTCTCTACCCAGAGTCAGAGTAAATAATGCCAGGGCTTCTGTTCATGACCTGGACAGGGACTTGAGTCCCCTGCCCAGTGCTCTTCTCCATTTCTGTGCCTGGAAGAATCACAATAGGCCTGAAGTGGGTGGTGAGGAATCGCTGCAGAGAGCTCACCTGAGCTGAGCCCAGCATCGCCTCCTTCACCTCAGTTCCCTCAAATGCCATAAAGCGGCAAGGAGATTTCTCCTACTTATTTCACAGAAACATTAGAAAAATAGATATTAAAAATTATAGTTAGACGAACACATTTTCTTAAAGATTCACGCAAACACACACACACACACACACACACACACACACACACTGGGAACTGAACTACAGTCCTCCACAGAAGCCGCAGTACCCAAACCCTCTGAGCCATCTCCCCAGCCCCTGGATACCTTTTTAAATCAAGCACAGCAGAGTCCATAAGGATCATTCTTGATATGTCATACACTTGCCCCAATGAAGATAATGCCCTTGAAAACATAATAATGTTTCTTTGGGAAATCCCCTAGGTATACTTAAAATATACCCAATAATTTCATCTTATTATTTTTAATCATATGTTTTCCCTAATATGTTTTTATGTCTCATTTTATTCACCAATAATTTTGGCTCCTTTTCCAAGCCAAAGAAAAATTCAACTAAAAAAGAGTGTTCCACCATGCATTATAAAATAGTGTGCCAGGGCTGGAGAGGGGCTCAGTGGTTAGAGCACTTGCAGAGGACCCGGGTTCAGTTCCCAGCACTGCCAGGAGGTTTACAACACTTCAAGTTCCAGGGGGGCAGAAACCCTCTTCTGACCTCCCTGGGTATCAGGCATACATACACATGGTGCACATACACACATGCACACAAGCACTCATACACATCAAACTAGTAATAATAATAATGTGCTATGGTTGTGAAATTAATCCTCAGAGCCATTCATGTGGGAAGCAATGGCAATGCTATGAACTAGACACGTAGTTTCGCAAGAAACACGCATCACTAAATGAGACCACAGTGTGTCGGAACTGTTGCGAATACAGAGAAAGGGTAACATTGTTACCATGACTACCGGCCAAGAGGCTTTGCAGAGTGAGAAGTGCTGTGGACAGGCATTAGTCCTGCCCTTACCTGAACCCTTAGTGCACAGAGCACGTGATCACAAGAGAATTCCTTTCTGCGAGAACACTCATGCTCAGAGGCATTTGGGACAGAAGTGATGTAGCCCCTGGTGAGGCTCCACTCGACCCTGAGGTACCCTCTGAGCACTCAGCAGCAGGGGATGGACCTTAGCTGTCAGAGGCTCTGAGATTCACATCCTGAGTTCAACTTGTTCCTTTGTGTAATTCCCTCCAAGGTACATGGCTCCCGCATCTGGCTCAGCCCTGGAGCAAGTGTTATCTTTGCAGTACAGTGTGGTGACCCCGCTGCTAAACCCCATCATCTACAGCCTGAAAAACAAGGATGTAAAGGCAGCTCTGAGGAGGATGCTGACCAGGAAGTCCAGGCTGCCCTTGTAGCAGACTCTCGGCTCCATCGGGTGGGTGGGGTGGATGCTAGAAGACATCTTACCACTCAGCCATCTCTGTGTAACCACAACAGAGGAATAATTTCTCTTCCTCCACTGCCCTGCCCATAGCTGAGGGATATTAGGAAACCTTCAGAAAGAAAGAAAAAATGAAAGAAGGAAAGCAAGAATGCAAGCTTGAACACCTGACCGATCAGAGATACTTAGTACATTAGAAAACCCTCAGGAATTCACTAGCCAGTTCCATGTCTATTGGTTTTTTTTAAACTATTCCCTCCCCTGGTCTTTTTTTTTGCCTGAGCACAAAGTACAAATCAACCTGTGAGACCCCCAGTGCGGTCACGCCACCTCCAGGGAAAGCAACATCTCAGCAGAGGGAGACACAACTCTCCAGTTGTCTCCATCCCAAAGGATCCCTTGTGAGATCTAAATAAATCCCCATGGTAACTGAAAAAGAAACAAATAAAGTGTGTCTCTGGAGTCCTGCCTTCATTCATAACCGTAGAGCCCACCAGCTGGCCAGTGGTGGCACACGCCTTTAATCCCAGCTTTAGGGAAGCAGAGGCAGAGGGATGTCTCTGAGTTCAAGGCCACCGGCATCCACAGAGTGAGTTCCAGGACAGCCAGGGCTACACAGAAAGACCCTGTCTCAAAAACCAAAAAATAATAAGAATAATAATTTAAAAAGCAGGGTCTCAAAATCGACAGTAGCTACTTGTGGGCGACTTAAGGGGTGAGTGAAGAAGCTGCGACTCCATCTGAAGATGTCCGTCTCTGCATGCTCTGAGGACGTTGGGAGGGAGACCATCACCACCTGTGTCCCCACAGTCCAGCACATCCTGTTACTTCACAGTTACATTAGGTAAATGAGAGAACTTAGTGAATGATGGCAGAAGGGAAGAGAGAGAGCGTGAAAAGGAACATCGTCTGCACAAGAAATGAGTCAGAGAAAAGTGTCCCAGAGGACAAATGGGAAGAGGAGAGAAGGAGACCCCATATTGTTGAGCACTACCCTGAGTCCTTCTGTGAGCTCCGTGAATCCTGTAAGGCAGTCCCCCTCCAAGCCTTCCCTCCTCCCGCCCAAAGGGGAACCGCTTCAGGGTCAGATCCTTGTTCCAGACCCAGAGGAAAGAGGAGCTGGAGAAAGCAGAAGAAAGTTCGCTCCAGGCCGGCCTCCCGGTCTGTGCTCACAAGAACCCGTCCCAGACACAGCCATGGTTTCTTATCTTGCTTTTTCCCAGAAGCCAAGAGGTCTGCATTTATCAAGAAACTTCCATCAGAAGACAAAATGTAGCTCAGAAGGAGAACACAGGTATAGGAAAACAACCCAGCACCCTTCTCACTCCAACACCATGCGAGATGACAGCGTAGAGATGAACTGTGGCGGTCATCTCACGGTATATGCACAGACCAAGGCTCGTCTTTTTTTTTCATATATATATATATATATATATATATATATATATATATATATATATATTTGGTTCGTTGTTTTTTGAGACAGCGTTTCTCTGTTGTAACTCTGGCTGTCCTGGAACTCACTCTGTAGACCAGGCTGGCCTTGAACTCAGAGATCCCCCTGCCTCTGCCTCCTGAGTGCTGAGATTACAGGTGTGCACCACCACCACCTGGCTCAAATATAGTTATAATTAGAATTTTTCTTCTCTCATATATTGTATCCCAACACCCTTCCTCCCCTCCCATCACTCCTCCCAGCTCCCCATATCCTCTCTGCCCCAGACCTACCTCCCAATCTCCCACTCCCACCCAAACCTCTCCCCAAGAATAGCAGTCTTCCCAGGATTACTACTCAAACATGGCACAACAAGAAGGAACAGGTCAGGTACAATTTCCTACTTCAATGTTGGACTAGACAACCCAGTGTGTGGGGGGAGGAAGATACTGAAGGATGTGCAAGAGGTTCAGGGATACACACCCCTATTCCACTCTGTATGAGTTCCTCAAGAGCACCAGGCCAGGCAAACTCAAGTCATATTTGGGGGACCCAGCAGGTTCCATGTCTGCTGCTCCAGACACTGTGAGCCCCTAAGAGTGCTGGTCAGTTGACTCCACAGGGTTTGTTCTCCTGGTGTTCTCAGCAATCCCCCCTCCACTTCTTCTGTGGAGTTCCTGAGCTCTGCATTTTGTTTGGTCCTGGGCCTCTGCATCTGCTCCCTCCAACTGCCATGGGATCCTCTCTGTTTAGGATTGGGCTAGGCACAAATCTATGAGGAGAGCAGGATAACATTAGGAGTCCTCTCCTGATGGTCCAGACTCCAGTTCCTGCCCTACCCTGGTGGATTGGGCATGGGTCCCTCCTTTACCATGGGGTTCTGCCCTTCCATAGTCCCAATGCTTCCTGCAGGGTGGATAGGGAACAGAGTGACATCTCTGTGGCTGGGATGAGATCCCAGTCCCACCACTGGCAGCCTTGCCTCAGCACAGGAGACGGCCTGTTTAGACTCCCTGATGCCTGTCCCCCACCCCTGCCAGAGGTCTGCACTAGGGTCTTCTCGTGGATTCCAGGGAGTTTCTACTGCCTTATGTCTCCAGCTTCCCCCTTAAATGTCCTCCAGGTCCAGTCATCTCTCCATATATTCTTTCTCCTTCCCTCTCTGCCTTTCTGGCCCCTTCTCTTCCCATTCCCATCATTCCCTGCATCTCTTGCATCTTCTGTTCTATTTCCCTTTTAAACAAGAAGATCCCTGTGACCCTACTGGACCCTCCTTGCTGCACAGTCTCTCTGAGTTTGTGGACTACAGCACCTCTGTTTTCTTCTATGATTTCTTCTGTAAACTTCTTATAAAGTTCTACTATAATTCTTTAACGGTCATGATATCATATCACAGAAATAGGAAAATAAATAAGCTATCCCCCCCAATGCTCCATTTATAAAAGCTTACCTCCCCCTACCCAGAGAGTAGTATTGGAAGGTACTTTGAATACGTGAGGCTTACAGAAAGTTCCCATCACCGAATGGAAAGAGCACACAGTCCCAGATGTGACCAAGAAGCTCTTTGCAATTAGAAAGCACTGTCAGGTTCATAGCCTACTTCATTCGTACCCCAAACACACACAGAATGTGGAAAGTGGATGTGGGACTTCCTGGGGTCACTGTGGGCATTTCTGTGGCCAACGTAGCCATCAAACACAGCCCAGGAGGAGCCCATGTTATGGCGGCTCACAGCATACGGCCTCAGAAAAGGGATGGAGCCCGGGGACGAGAGCATTAGAATCTGATGCAACCTGGACCCTGAGAATCCTCTGGAGGACAATATCTAGCTCTCCTGTGACTCACTCTCAGGATCCCCACCCAACCACAGCAGCCATAAGCAAACACTGCTGCACAGAGGTTAAGACAGTATGTCAGTCCACGGCTAATTTCATAATAAAATAATTCTTGGGAACATAGCCCCAGCGTTGGACACAGACAATTAGGAAGATGGTGGTCCCAGTCACAGACGTCTCTGAAACAGTTCTCTGGGTCAGCAATGACGTCATCTCCCCTGAGCAGGTGAGGCTCAGGTGCCAGTTTTGAGTAATTCCTGTAACTTGCTGGCATGGACTACGCCAGTCTGTGTGATGGTGATCCTCCCTCCTCCTGGCCAGTCCATCTTTATCCCAGTAATACGTACCATTTCCTACATTTCCCATGGTATCCATCCTAACCAAGCCACCCCAGACCTAAAAACTGAAAGTTAGGGGCAGGAGAGCACTGGCTGTTCTTCCAGAGAACCTGGGTTCAATTCCCAGCACCAACATGGCATCTCACAACTGTCTGTAGCTCCAGTTCAAGGGTATCTGACCTTCACATACACATGGAGCCCACACACCAGGGCATGTAAAATGTAAAATACGTGATTTTTTTAATTTTTAAAAATTTGCAGGATGTATTTCTAGCCTCTGGTCATTCTGGTGACACCATCCCTTGATTCAAAATGATTTCTATTCTCTCCCCTACTAGTCTCCACAGGATGAACCCCCTTAACAAGTTTGGATCCCCAGAAGTTCCTCAAACACACGAGATGATCAATAAATTGAAACAGAAAAGGCACACACCCATGGAGAACACTGCTCAGGCATCCAGGGCACTGCTACAGGGAACAAGGCACAGAACAGACCATCCTCATGGTGATCAAGAGATCCACGCTGACTTAGCCTTAGGTAAGAGGCTTCCAGAGCTCTTCCGGAGCGGAGGCGAGGACCTCAGGGCTCAAGGCTGATCTCAGCGCCACTGTTCCAGATTATCCGAGCAGAGCAACTTATGGGACTTCCTGACCATGGGAAACACACAGAATGAGTAGGCTGGGTGCACTATCTCCTTTACTTACTACCAGAAAATGGGTTCCATTGAGACATTTTCATACATGCATATCATTGTACAGTGCTCAGTTACAACTTTCATTCTCTCTCTCTCTCTCTTTCTCTCTCTCTCTCTCTCTTTCTGTCACACACAGGTACACACACACACACACACACACACACACATTCAGGCTCCTCTCTCCCCTATGCTGGTGGTTGCCAGTGTCTCAACAAAAAGCTCCATTTGGCTTCATCCTCAGGGAGAGGTCAGAGTGAAGATGAGAAATACAGACATTCTGAGACAGGTGGCAAGGACTTCTAAATGGGATAGAGTTCACTAAATAATAAATAAATAAATAAATAGATAGATAGATAGATAGATAGATAGATAGATAGATAGATAACCAGAAAATGCAGGTCTATAAAGATGTGTGCAGATAGCAAGGTCTTTCTTTCAGGCTAAGAACTGACCAGGTAAAGTAAAACCTGAACATCAACCTTCCATCAGGGAACCTCCCACCTGAAGAACTGTCACACAAGAATGTCCCCAAAGAGCAATTTAAGAATGGACCTTTGGATGAGTTTTGTTTTAGAGACTCTATCCAAGATTAGCGGTCAGATACAAGGAAAGACAAGTGCTAATGGTGTCGGGAGGAGATGACAAGAGGAGTCCAACCTCATAATCCCAGGGCCGGGAAGGCAACAACTAGTGGGTCCCTGGGGCTCCCTGCACAAGCAGCCTGACTTCATTAGCAAGCCCCAAGTCCTAGTGAGAAAGCCTCTTTCACAACACCAAGGTGAACGCAGCCTGGGAATCACATTTATGATTCTCTGGTGAGTAATGTGCACACTCACGCTCACACACACACACACACACACACACACACACACAAACACGAGATCTGAAACATAAAGAGAAAATATACTTCCAAATATAAGCACAGACTTTCTGAAAAGGACTCCCGTCACTCAGGAAATAAGGCAACAACTGACTTGTAGACCTCAGAACACTGAAAGGTTTGCTGTGCAGAAGGGAAACCGCCAACTTGAATAAAGAGCCTGCAGATGGGGAAAATCCTTGATAGCTATTCATTTGACATACGATTAATATCTACAATACACAAAGAACTCAAGAAAGCTACACAAGACATCAAACCACCCAACCAATAATAGGCTGATAAAATGAACAGTTCCAAAAGCTGAAATGGAAAGAGACAATAAACATGAAAAACCCTAACCCTCGCTAGCCATCAGCAAAATCAAACCAACGCTATGTGGAGACCCCATCTTACTCCAGTCAGGGTGTCAGTTGTTAAGGAAAAACATAGCAGTTGCTTGTGGTGGCACACATCTTTAGCCCAAGAGACAGAAATAGGCAGATCTCTGTGAGTTCAGGCCAGCCTGGTCTGCAGGGTGAGTATCAGGGCAGCCAGGGCTACATAGTGAGAATTTGTCTCAAAAAAAGAAAGAAAGGAAGGAACAGAGAGAGAGATAGAGTAGGAAGGAGGGAGGGAGAGTGGCAGGGGGGAAGGAAGGAAAGAAGGAAGGAAGGTAGGAAGAAAGGAAGGGAATTAAGAAGACAAGGAGGAAGAAAACAAATAACACACACTGACCCGGTTGTGGGAAAAAAAGCTGGTAGAATGTGAACTAATCCGGACACTATGGAACTCAGTTGGAAGCTTTTCTGCCATACTACATACAACAATTAAATAAATGATTCTAACCGACCAAGAGGGAGTGAAGGGACTTGGTACCAGAGTGCACCGGCGCAGGCACATCTCTATTTCAGAGTGCTTTGTGCTCAGTTTAAAAAATGGGCTTTGGCAAATATACACAGACAAAAGTAAATCCTGAAGAATCTTCTTTCCCATTCTAAGACCTACATTTGTGCTTTCCAGGGAACTGTAGTCATGAAGAAAAATGGTATCCCCTCTCTCGGAGCTTCTGGATGCTGGAGGATCCTGACTTCAGGAAGATCATCACTCCAAGTTGCAAATAACAGAGGTTTAGTTTTTCCTTTCGGCACAGACAGTTAACAAACACTGCCACCCAGTGGAGTGACCCAGGGAATAATAAGGGATGTTGCCAAATTCTCTTACTTAAGAACCACTTACTGTTTATCACAAATACATACATAAAATGAGTCCAAACTGCTAAGCTAATGTGGGATCTTGGACAGGCTGAAAGCACCAGCAGGAGTTTCGTCCTATTATGTGGGCCTGAAAACGGATCAGAAAGAGGCTAGCTCCCTCCACAACACCCATGCGCTGTTGCACCTATGGGCATATCTTTCCATGCATGTGTCATGAGAGTTTGCAGGATCCACACGTCAGCCTTCTACTCCACAGCACAGAGCTGCTAGAGCCTCACAAGTTTCCTGACAGGAGCATCTGTCATTGCTCACTGCCAATCCCCCGTGTGCTCTACAATGTAGTCTAGAGCCCTGAAGCACCTTCAGGATGAGAACCAGTCATCAGAAAGACCCAATGAGTGATGAGAGGGCGGGTCTGAAGGTGAGACCTCACAAACTCTTGAGTATCGGTTGCCTATCATAATTCAATGGGAAAACCATATTGCTGAAGACAGCACAGGCTTTAGACTCAGGACTCAGAGAATCAAGCAGGTGCACTGACCTGGGAGCTTCCTCCCTAGAAGCCAGCATTGGTTAGCATCAGAAGAAGCTACACAAGATGCTGGGGATAGGAGACATCAGCACCCTCACCCAGCTGTGCATCCTGCAAACTCTATTTCCCTGTGGCATGAGAAGATATGCACACAGATGCAGTGGTTGTACAGATGTTGTGGAGGTGGCTAGCCACTTCCTGATTGGTTCTAAGACCCACACACAGGAGGAAACTCATGCCTGGTACTTTAAATCTAGCCAAGAACACATCTCTGGGGAGTCCCTAGGTCCTAGATGTGAACCTATTACTATTGTTTTGCAAGTTGGACAGAATGTCATACTGTCTTTTAAAGACACATCTCTATAGCTGCAGAGGAAGCAGTTCTAGTCCTCAGTGGAGAAGCACCCCTGTAGTTGTTAACACAAAACTTCACTGGTCAACATGGAGAAAATAAGAGAGCGTGGGGTTCTCAGCCACCAAGGGGACATCTGCATCAGACCCTCCTTCACAGACCCAGAGAACACCTATGCAGAAGAGGAGACTGGAAGAGCCAGCAGTGTGTGAGGACCCGTGCAGAACAGCCTCAGACATGGCAGGACTGCTATTTCCTGCAGGCACAGCAGCTGTGGTAGGCTACAGAAGACCTGCAGGAGGTCAACCCAGTCAGCATTCCAGCTGGGAGAGAGGCACATGAGCCCCCCCACCCCGCACCCTCCCCCTGCTCAGCAGCCTGACAGTTGATGACTCCTGGGGAGAGAGAGTCAGTTCTCATCAGGAGTGTGGTAGGTCGGTCATGCTCCCTGGGATAACCGCACACCCATGAACATGTGGGCAGCACTGATTGGATTTTAAAAACAGGACATGAAGTGGGGAGAGAGACTTGGAGGAGGGAATCCAGGGGTAGTAAGGAGCTGGGAGAGGATAAATGTGATCTAAATGCATTGTATGCACGTATAAAGTTCTCAAAAAATAAATTAAAATATATGTTCGTTTAAAAAGAAAAAAAAAGACTCTTGAACTTCAGGCTTGGTGAACACAATGAGGTGCAGGGCAGGACACTCACACAGAGGACCATGGAAGCCCTGTGCACACCCCACACACTGCTCCCTGTGTGGAGAACTTGACTGTTCCTGTGTTGAATCTTTTCCCATACACTAGCGACCATCTCCCTGAGACCACTGGGACTATGGTGAACTTCCCCTATTCCTGGTTTGATTCTTTTTTTCTTTCAATGATTTTTTTTCATTCTTCTCTCATATAATACATCCCTGAGAGCAATTTTCCCTCCCTCCGATCCTCCCTGTCACCCATCCCCAACCTCCCCTGTCCCCACATCCAATCCTCCTCCGTTTCCCTTCAGAAGAGAGCAGGCCTCCCAGGAGTATCAGCCAAACACGGCAAAACAAGATGCAACGAGACTAGACACAAACATGTCAAGGCTAGATGAGCATCCAGTAGGAGGAAGAGGGTCCCAAGAGAAGTCACAGGGTCAGACACATCCCCTCTCCCACTCTTAGGAGTCTCACAGAAACACAGAGCTAACAACTGGCTGTCCTGGAACTCCCTCTGTAGACCAGGCTGGCCTCCGACTCACAGAGATCCCCCTGCCTCTGCCTCCCCAGTGCAAGATTAAAGGCATGCACCACCCGGCCCCCTATTGGTTCTGCGGCCAAGCACCCCAGTCATGAGGCCCATTCACTGAGTAACTGATTCTCTGCTTTTCTCATTTGTAAGTGGCCACCCTGGTGTCTGTGGCAGAACTGCTCATCTGGAGCTGGTGAGCAATTGGAAATGATGCTCTCACAGCTGGAATTGCACCTCTTGGAGCTGCTTCTCTTTCCTAATTGCTCCCCGTGCACACACACCTTGTGTCTCAGTCCTTTTAGTTTGTCTAGAATACTCTGAGTCCAGAGTGACATCTTATGGCCCTTGGTAAAAGCACAATACTTACAGTTTGGATTTCTATACTTCTCAGACTAGTCAGCATTATCCATGACTACTTATTATTTTTATTATTTTATTTTTTGTTATGTAGTTTTTATTATTTATTATTATTCTTCATTATTTATTACTACTCATTACTTGAAGGTGGGTTTAAAATTTGCTCCCAGAAAAAAGTCCTTCTGTTTCCCTCAGAAATATTCGAAGTCGAGACCCATGACAGGAATGTCAGGACTCAGGACGCATGGCTGTCTCACTGAGCCACGAGGAACATACTCCATGCCTGGCTTGGAAAGGACATTCTAGCTCATCAGTCAGGAAGTGGTCAGTCAGCTCAGCGTCTAGGACATAACGCTTTTGAAGGGTTTGTATGGCTGGTGACCGTTTGCCTGCACGGGGATTTCACATCCATTAGTGGGAGTTCTCCTGTTTCTCACTGTGTTCACCAACCTGGAAGCTCTCTGAATAACATAAAATAAAATAAAAGTACCAAACAATTACTGAAAGAAAGTAAGAAGATATGGTTGTATTTGGTCGTGAAATGCCATGTGCCTGTGCGTGACAGTCTTCAGTGTGTGCTACAGAAGAGCTTTAAGGATTCTAAAGGAGCCTGGCGGTGGTGGCGCATGCCTTTAATCCCAGAACTTAGAAGGTAGAGGCAGGGGGATCTCCTTGAGTTTGAGACCAGCCTGGTCTACAGAGTGAGTTCCAGGACAGACAAGGTTACAACAGAGAAACCCTCTCTCACAAAACAAAAACAGAAAAGACTTTAAAGGAAACTTGAGCAACTCAGCAGCCTTAACCCACCCAACTAGAATTTGGCTTCCTGTGCATCTGGGTACGTGTGTGATGGCCCCACTTCGGGTTTCTTACCCATCAACATGGAGGTCAACCCACCACACCCTTAAGGAGAACTGACTCTCTTCCCCAGGAGTCATCAATTGTCATGCTGCTCAGCTAGGGGTGGGGGCTCATGTAACCTCACCCCATCAACATGGGAATGCTGACTATGAGGCTAGCCACCTCCACAACACCTGTGTGCATATCTTCTCATGCCAGGTGGTAATTGAGTTTGCAGGATGCACAGCTGGGTGCCGGTGCTAATATCTCCTATCCCCAGCATCTTGTATAGCTTCTTCTGGTGCTAACCAATGCTAGCTTCTAGGAGGAATCTCCCAGTCAGTGCACCTGCTTGATTTTCTGAGTCCTGAGACCAAAGCTTGTGCTGTCTTCAGCAATATGGTTTACCCATTGAATCTGGTAGGCCACCGATACTCAAGAGTTTGTGAGGCCTCATCTTCAGACCCGCCCTCTCATCACGCATTGGGTCTCTCTGATGACAGGTTCTCATCCTGAAGCTGCTTAGGGCCTCCAGACTACATTGTAGAGCACACGGGGGATTGGCGGTGAACAATGACAGATGCTCCTGTCTCGAAACATGTGAGGCTCTAGCAGCTCTGTGCTGTGGAGTAGAAGGCTGACGTGTGGATCCTGCAAACTCTCATGACACATGCATGGAAAGATATGCCCACAGGTGCAACAGCGCATGGGTGTTGTGGAGGGAGCTAGCTACTTTCTGATTGGGTTTCAGGCCCACATAATAGGACAAAACTCACGCCTGGTGCTTTCAGCCTGGCCAAGAACCCACATTAGCCAAGCAGTTAGGACTCATTCTATGTATGTATTCGTGATAAACAGTAAGTGGTTCTTAAGGAAGAGAATTTGGCAACATCCCTTATGATTCCCTGGGTCACTCCACTGGGTGGCAGTGTTTGTCAACTGGCCTTGCCCAAAGGAAAAACCAAACCTCTTCTTTTTGCAACTTGGAGTGATGATCTTCCTGAAGTCAGGATCCTCCAGCATCCAGAAGCTAGGAGAGAGGGGATACCATTTTTCTTCACGGCTTCATGTCCCTGGGAAGCACAAATGTAGGTCTTAGAATGAGCAAGAAGATTCTTCAGGTTTTACTTTTGTCTGTGTATATTTGCCACAGCCCATTTTTTAAACTGAGCACAAAGCACTCATAAATAGAGATGTGCCTGCGCCGGTGCACTCTGGTACCAAGTCCCCTCACCCCCTCTCGGTCAGTTAGAATCATTTATTTATCTAAGTGTTGTATGTAGTATGGCAGAAAAGCTTCCATACTGGCTTCCATAGTGTCCGGATTCGTTCACATTCTACCAGCTTCTTTTCCCACAACCGGGTCAGTGTGTGTTATTTGTTTTCTTCTTCCTCCTCCTTGTCTTCTTAATTCCCTTCCTTCCTTCCTCCCTCCATGCCCCTCTCTCTCTCTCTCTCTCTCTCTCTCTCTCACTCTCTCTCTCTGTTCCTTCCTTTTTTCCTTCCTTTCTTTCTTTTTTTGAGACAAGGTCTCACTATGTAGCCCTGGCTGCCCTGACACTCACCCTGCAGACCAGGCTGGCCTTGAACTCACAGAGATCTGCCTGCCTCTGTCTCCCTAGTGCTGGGCTATAGATGTGTGTTACCACCCACAACTGCTATGTGTTTTCTTAAGGACTGATACCCTGACTGGAGTAAGATGGGGTCTCCTCACAGCCTTGGTTTGATTCATCTGGTGGTTAGCGAGGGTGAGCGTTTTTCATGTTTATTGTCTCTTTGCATTTCGTCTTTTGGAACTGTTATTTTATCAGCCTATTTATTGGTTGGGTAGTTTGATGACTTGTTTAGCTTTTTTGAGTTCTTTGTGCACTGTAGATATTAATCATACATCAGTTGAAGAGCTATCAAGGATTTTCCCCATCTGCAGGCTCTTTATTCAAGTTGGCGGTTTCCCTTCTGCACAGCAAACCTTTCAGTGTTCTGAGGTCTACAAGTCAGTTGTTGCCTTATTTCCTGAGTGACGGGAGTCCTTTTCAGAAAGTCTGTGCTTATATTTGGAAGTATATTTTCTCTTTACGTTTCAGATCTCGTGTGTGTGTGTGTGTGTGTGTGTGTGTGTGAGCGTGAGTGTGCACATTACTCACCAGACAATCTTAAAGGTCATTCCCAGGCTGCATTCACCTTGGTGTTGTGAAAGAGGCTTTCTCACTAGGACTTGGGGCTTGCTAATGAAGTCAGGCTGCTTGTGCAGGGAGCCCCAGGGACCCACTGGTTGTTGCCTTCCAGGCTCTGGGATTACAAGAATGGATTATCACACTAGGCCTTTTCTGTGGGTGCTGGGGAGTCAACTCATGTCTTCATGCTTTACCAAGCAAACTATCTCCCAGTCCTGTCTCAGGAATTGCACGAGTTCTTTGTCCATTTGGAGTTTATGCTTGTGGAGGGTGAGATATGTAAATCTAGGTTCATTCTTCTGCATAGGGATACCTGATTCCCTCAGCATCATTCGTCTGAGATGCTGTCTTCTATCCAATATGTATTTCTGGCATCTTTGTAAAAAAATAGGTGGCTGCACCTGTATGAGGTTATGCTTGGGTCTTTTTTCTATTTCACTGATCTTTTTCTCTGCCAGTTTCATACAGTGTTCATCACTATGACTCTGTAGTATAGGCTGAAATCAGGAATGGTGATACCCCCAGCCTTTTCCCTTCAGGATTTCTTCAAATACCCAGCGATTTTGTGTTTTCATATTAGTATTAAAGGAGTTTTAAGGGAGGGTTAGTATAGAGGTAGAACAAAGAAGATGAAATAAATTATACTGAGTTTGTTTCAGAAACCCATAGGGAAACACTATTTCATAAGCTTATTTTAAATACATATGTAACTTGTGTGTGTGTGTGTGTGTGTGTGTGTGTGTGTGTGTTAGTGTGTGTGTGTACATACAAACATTTGTAAACACAGTTTAAATGGAATTATGCCACATGGGTGATAATGTTTTTTGAGAGAACTATAGATTGTCTGACAAAACCCCCAGTGGCTGACATGGGAAACCCCCCTTCCAGTTGTTAGGTAGGGAGTTCCAAGAGATCTCTCAAACAATAGGCTATTGCTATTGATCATGTTTGCCTCTCAGAGCTTGAAGGTAAGACCTTATTGTTCAAGACATCACACACTTTGGACAGAGGACTCGGAGGAGTTGATCTGAAACTGTGTGTGTATGTGCTACCATGGTCGGATAAATCACGGCCCCCAGGGGAGAAACTCCTCCTGCCATTTTTCTAGGCCAATAGAATTTCTAAATATTTATCATTATACCAAGACACATGGAACTCTCATCCCTCATCAAAGAAATGTCTTTTTTCAGGAGATGGAGTCAATTACAGAAATTCACTATGAGGAGCAGGTGAAGGGGTCATGGACATGTTAGGACCCCGGCGTCTCAGACCCATGAAAATGGCACAGTCTTCCCCAGCTGAGGGTCAGAGAAAGGGCAAAGCCTCCCTCTGGCCCAAGTATGGATGCTATGACGCATTGCCCTTTAGCTAAAACTAGTGTATAAAGAAACCATCAACCATAGTTTCTTCCTTCTGTTTACAGCCTGAGACTGCTCCCTATAGAGAGCTCCTATGGAGGTTAACTCAGCCTGCCTCCTTGTTCAGCTGTATACAATAAGCTGGCTTCTTGATTCAGCTGTATAAAATAAAGTCATTAAGTTTCCAGGCTGCTGCCGCTGCTGCTAGATCCCCATCAAAATTGCCACCTGATCCCAGTCACCTGCATGTGTGTATTCTACTTAGGGTTACTATTACTGGGATAAAACATCATGGCCGAAGAAACTCTGGGAGAAAGGGTTTATTTCAGCTTATACTTCCAATAACAGCCCTTCACTGAGGGATGTCAGGACAGGAACTCAAACAGGGCAGGAACCTGGAGGCAGGAGCTGATGCAGAGGTCATGGAGGGGTGCTGCTTACTGGCCTGCTCAGCCTGCTTTCTTAGAGAACCCAGGGCCACCAGACCCACAATGGGCTGGGCCCAACCTCATCAATCAGTAATTAAGAAAATGCCCTACAGCTGGATCTAATGGGCGCATTGTCTCAATGAATGTTTCCCCCTTTTAGAAAACTCCAGCTTGTGTCAAGTTGACACGAAGTAGCCAGCACACTTGAGTCTTTGTCAGCCTGACACACAAACACATCATTGTTAAGCTGCAACTTTTTCTTTCTTCTTCTTTCCCAAGATCACATATTAACATCAACGTCACTATATAAACATTCCAAATTTTAACAGTCTCACAGTCTTTAAAAATTTAAACAATAAAAAATCCAAGACTTTAAAATCCAAAGTCTTTTAAAATCCAAAGTTTCTCAACTGTGGGCTCTTGTAAAATTAAAAAAAAAATACTTTTTTGCTTCAAGAGGGAAGAACCAGGCTATAGGCACTGTCCGAACAGAGCAAATCCAAACTCCAAAGGTGTACGTAATTCAATGTTCAGTTGACTGGAATTCATCCACAATCCTTTTTGGCTCTTCCAAGGGGTTAGGATCACTTCTCTGGCTCCTCCCTCTGCAGCACACACAGCTTGTCCTCCAGGCTCTGGCTGGCTCCACTCCACTGCTGCTGCTGTTCTTGGTGGTCGTCCCATGGTACTGGCATTTCCAAAACACTGGGATCTCCTGCTAGAGCTGGGCTGCACTTTCACCGATAGCCTCTCCTGGCTTTTTTCATGGTGCCAAGCCTCAGGTTATCCCCATAACCCCTTCAATCTGGGCCTTCAATTGCCACCGAGGCTGCACCTTCACCAATGGCCTATCCTGGTCTCTCACAGTGTCAAGCCTCAGCTGTTCTCCATGGCTCCTTCATGCCTTCAAAACCAGGACTTCCTGGGTGATGCTTGTAGTACAAATTTGGCTGACAGCATGAAGTATAACCTTGGCAGCTCCTGGAACACAGCCTCTGTGTGCTGACTCTCAGGAAACACTTCCAGAAGATTTCACCTCAATGATGCTGGTCACTTCTTAACCAGAGCCGATTCTTCAGCCCCAGCTGACCAGACACCACAGATTCACACGAATGGCCCGGTAGAATCTTTGCTCCCCTCTGAAACCTCACGGGTAGCCCAACGTCCTCCGCACTGCTGTCAGCATTATCTGCAAGCTCCTGCAGAACCGCTCACCGAGCTCTCGACACTCACTGGCTTTGCTAGCCCAAAGTTCCAAAAAGTCCTACCACAACTTTCTCCAGAACAACGCGGTCAGATATTTCGCAGCAATACCCCCTACACTCTGCCAAATTCTGTCTCTGTTACAATCACTGTTGCTGGGATGAAGCACCATGACCAAACAAGTTTTGGGATGAAAGGGTTTGTTTTCAGCTTATATTTCCAGGTAACAGTCCCTCACTGAGGGAAGTCAGGCCAGGAACTCCACGAGGGTAGGAACCTGGAGGCAGGAGCTGATGCAAAGGCCCTGGAGGAGTGCTATTTACTGGCTTGCTCCCCAAGGCTTGCTCAGCCTGCTTTCTTATAGAACCCAGGACCACCAGCTCAGGGATGGCCCCATCCACAATGGGCTGGGCCCTCCCCATCAATCATTAATTTAGAAAATGCCTTACTCCTAACAGAGTCATCTCAATTGGGGTTCCTTACTTCAGATAGTTTGTGTCAAGTCGACATAGACTAGCCAGCACAATGTATCTTGGGTTTGTGGTTCCTACATTCCCTCACCACCCCAATTTCAATCCCTAAGCCATGCAGGCTGTAGTAATCCAAACTCAGAAAGCAGAGAATACTGGACAGACCCCAAACAATTACGTCCACAGTGCGACCCCTACACCCAAGGTTCAGGGAATATCATGGCAGAGGGAGAGAAAAACTTGCAAGAGCCAGATGCCTCATGTGAAATAGGGTCTTCCAGACAGGACAGGGTTGCTGCACTCGTGAGATCAACAATAGGGTCGCTTAAACAAGACCGAGTAATGACAGCACCAATTAATGTGCTAACACGTACGGGGCACATTTCACAAGGCTCGATCCTTAGATGAAGAGCTATAGGCAATCAATGGCTGCTGAGAATCAGGTTTTTTCCAGGGATGAGCCCCCTGATAAGGGGTTAGCCCTAAACGCATGCACACATGAGTAACACTAAATAGACTTTAGAAGGCTTTATAATGTATAACAAGTCCCCCCTACCCCCACGACACACACACACAGGCAACAAAAGTAACCAACCATAGGAGACAAGGTCATGAACTTTAGATGCGTTTAGATGTGGGCATGGGAGGAGTTGAAGGGAGAGAGGATGGATGGAAATGATAAAGGTTCAGCGTGAAAAAAAATTTTTTTCAGGTCAGGGTTTCTCTGTTGTTGCCCTGGCTGTCCTGGAACTCACTCTGTAGACCAGGCTGGCCTGAACTCACAGAGATCCGCCTGCCTCTGCCTCCTGAGGGCTGGCCAGTATGAAGTTCTTTAAATTAAAATAAAAAAACAGAGGACATGAAGTTGGGGACGAGATGGGGAAGGTAGGGATGGGTGTTGAAGAAGCTAAGGGATAAATGTGATCAGAAAACATTGTACGAACTTCTCAGAGGGAGTAGAAATATTATAAAAATAAGATATCGGTTCAGGGGTTGTGATGCTTAACTGTGTAACCTAGGAAGAAAGTTATGGCAGACACGTTAGGGATCCTGCACAAAGACAAGACAGGTCCTATGGCCTAGATATAAACATTATCTAAACAGCTTTATATACTTTCATTGTTAGCATAGCCAGAGAGCCCCCCCTGCTTTAAGTCAGTGGTCCACAGGCTACCTTAAGTTCACGTTCTTGACAACACGGTTCCTGTGGTCACTCCAGGTAACGCAGGCATTTCTCTACCGTCCTCTTCACAGCCGCCTTCACCTCCTGGTTCTTCAGGCTGTAGATGAGGGGGTTCAGCATGGGCGTGACCGCGCTGTACTGCAAGGAGGATAGCAAACCCAGGGAAGAACCAGACGTGGGCATGAGATAGCGAACCAAACCGGACCCAAAGAACAGGACCACAGCTATGAGGTGCGAAGAGCAAGTATTAAACGCCTTGCTCCGCCCCGAGGTGGATCTCATGCTCAGGACGGTGGAGACGATGCGGGCGTAAGAGAAGAAGATGGGGAGGAAGGTCCCCAGCCCGTGTAGCAAGGTGGAGCAGATCAAGATGTCAACATGGACGGAGATATCAGAGCAAGAGAGAGGGAAGAGAGAGGGCAGCTCACACGTGTAGTGATGGATGGTGTAGGCCTCACAGAAGTCCAGGTTCACAGCCAAGAGCACAATGACTACGGAACTGAGAGAGGCCAGGCCCCACGAGAGCAGAACCAGCTTCAGGCAGAGTTCGTTGCTCATTATCTGGCCGTAGAGCAGCGGGTGGCACACGGCGGCATAGCGGTCGTAGGCCATCATGGAAAGAAGAAAGGCTTCGGTCCCCGCGGTGATGAACACGAAGAAGACCTGGGCCAGGCAGCCCTCCACGGAGATGCTCTTCTGCGCAGACAGGAGGTCGCTCAGCAGCTTCGGGACCGTGACGGACGAGAAGCAGAGGTCCAGGAAGGACAGGTTGCTTAAGAAGAAGTACATGGGGGTGTGGAGGTGGGAGTCGGCCCCGATCACCAGCAGCATCGTCAGGTTCCCTGTCATGGTGAGGAGGTAGATCCCCAGGAACAGCACGAACAGCAGAGCCTCGATCTGGGGGTCGTCGGAGAGCCCGGTGAGGAGGAACTCGGTGATGGCGCTGTGGTTCCTCCAGGCCATCTCTGATGGCTCTCCCTTGGAGGGAAGGAAGAGGCGAGCTTTCCAGGCACGGTGAGTATGACCTCGGGGTGTCGCCCCATCCAGTTAGCCTTCCTCTTCAGCTTGGACTCTGTCAGGTATCCCAGAGCTGCCCTCAGTTGTAGCGCAGTGAGTTTCCAATCCTGTCTCGTCCTCCATTTCAGGCTACGGCGCGCACGTGCTTCAAGAGGGTTCTGCGGCTCCCTCACTGGCGTTTACTGGAAATTGAGTGTCTCTGGGTCATGGACTTAGACTTACTCTCATACTCTTAGTTTCTACTGCACGTTTCCTACACTTCAGAAATTTAAAAATGTATAGCACACATTTGCAGAGTTTAATTTCTCTCTTTCCCTTCCCCCTCCCCTCCCCTTCTCTCTCTCTCTCTCTCTTCCCTCTCTCCTTTCTCTCTCTCTTGTTGAAAGTTATTCAATGTCTCCTTCCTAGGCCCAACTCCATTAGGTAGAGTGGACACAGTGCCTGGGGTCATGACCTTTGGGTGGCAGGTGAAAACGTATTTCTATAAGATTATAAGAAGCTGGGTTTGGTGATGAAGACTTATGATCTCAGCACTTGAGAAGCTAAGGCGGGCGGATTGCTGTGAGGTCCAGACCACCTGGGGCTACATATGCATTAATGAGGTTAGTCTCAGCTACAAAATGAAATGTTACCTCAAAAAGAAAATTAGAAGGAAATAATGGGGGTAACCAGACTAATATTAGTTATGGCAATATAATCATAAAATATAAATTATTTTTATGGAATATAAATATATTTATATATATAAATAAATTTAATTTGATGTAAATATATGGAATATAAACATATATTTATATATTTAAATATATATGGAATATAAATATATATGTATAATTTAAATATATATATGGAATATAAATATATTTATATGGAATATAATTTAATCCTTCAGCCATTTTACTTACTTTGGATATAAAATAGATTTGCTTCTTTCTGTGTCGTCGTCTGTATTTTCCTCCACTTTAACTGTATCTTCCTTTTAATTTTACAAATCTGACTTCCACGGGCCTTCCAATGTCAGCTGAAAGACTACTTTAACAGTAGCCGATCTCTGCAAATTCCTTCTTGAACCCACAATTTCCCTCGCTTTAGTCGTGGTCTGAGCCGTGTTTTGCCCCTCGTGTTAACAAGTGCTTCAGTTTCCTTTCCAGACCGCGACGCAGACCATGCTGGGACACGGCCTTAAAATGCCATTTCTCTTTTGGCAGCACTACTCATTCGGTGCCGGTTCCAGACCATACCTCTGGACTGTCCCGGGAGCCCCCACCCTATGGCGTGGTTCGGACCGGAGCCTTTGGCTACCGTAAGTGTGATCTCATCCTTTAGTCCCTCCGCAGCAGCAGCGCCCAGCAGAAGTATTGCTGATCTTAGCAAAGGCGACTGCTGCTGAATTCCAAGCACGCGCTCATCAACAGAGTGCTCCTTCACACCATGACGGCGCCCACCCCGGACGCCCTCAGCGTCGGAGCGTCCGCAGACAGAACTGCATCAGTTCAGAATACTGTTTGCATTCTTCTATCACCCCTCTGTCATCGTAACACTCTTCTTATTTTCTTTAAGCATTTTCTTGCATCTATTATTCTAGGTATAATAAATTCTGTGTCTAACAGGGCCAGGAATACACTGCTCGTGACAACAGTGGCACCAAAAATAATTTAAATCCAAATATAGGGCTGTGTAAGTAAGCCATCATCCTGGGTAAAGATTCTGTTCACTTGCCCCTTGTGATCTAATTTAATAGTCTCCATTTCTGTTTGTTTTCTTTAATCAGCTTCTATGGCACGCATCTCTCTCTCTCTCTCTCTCTCTCTATATATATATATATATATATATATATATATGTATCTATATCTTTATCTCTCTATATTTATATATATATCTATATCTATGTATCTATATCTATGTATCTATATCTATGTATCTATATCTATATATCTATATATCTATATATCTATATATCTATATATATATATATATATATATATATATATATATATATATATTTCGTCTTGCTTACTCAGGCAGCTGGGACTTCAACCCTTCTATCCCTGCCAGTAATCTCTAAACAGGTGATAACTTACTAAGAGAAACCTAGATTCTGATATATTAACAATTCTACCAACCCAGGATCCAGCCCGTCTCAGATCCGAGTCTAGGTTACCTGTGTGCCTTTCTGTGCTTGCCGGCTGACAGCTTAGAGCCAAGGATGAGGAAACACAGGCAGCTGGAGAAGTTCCTTTTGAGGATTCTGCAGAGATGAAATAGTAGACACTGTTGAAAGCAAATACTTTGAAATCTATGCAAGCAGGCCAAGTGGGAGACATTGTCTGCAAAGACTTGGGTATTTCAAGGTGTCTGTACATAAAGCTATCCTGAGAATCCCTTCCATTCTGCTTTCTTTTTAAAAGGGGCCTCAGTGTAGGCTCTCGTGCTAAGAGCACCGGGGCATCTCTGGACGGCCTTTCCTGCCCATCTCTGTGCCACCGTTTGTATGAGCAGGTGGAAACTCCTTCTTGCCCTTGATTTTCAACAAGGATGTGAGACAAGAGTGGCTTTCTCACACTAGTTGCTTGAAGACTTTATTGGAATAAAGAATTGAGTGAGGGCTAGGTGTGGAAGCTGAGCCACAAAACGGTGATTGGGGGTGTGTGTGTCCTGAGGGCTGAGGACTAACTGTCAGATCGAGGGGACCCAGGGAATCAGCATGGGGCGGGCAGCAGGTCTGGCAGCGGGAAGGGTTGTTTCCTGAGCTGTCCTCTTCAGGACACACGCTGCTGGCAGTGCACTGTGGTGAGCAGATCTGAGGACAGTTTCAATACCTGCAAAGCTTTAGTGCGGTTCCCCTGGATGGAGTTCCAGACCAGCTGTGAAATAAGTACCTCCAACCGCCCAACAATCCTCTCTGTACAGCCACAGCGTTCTAAATGTCTGCTTTCCTTGGTCTTTTCCCTCCGTTGGAGTGAAAGGATTTATGCTCAGTCTCTAAGGTGTAACTGTCGTCCATGGTGAGCAGAGAGTGAACAAAGACCCCTCTGATAAGGTGTCTACATGGACCTTCTGGAAACACGGACACTGGGGGCCCAGGGAGAGGCGATGGTCTCCCAGGAGTTGGGAAGTGCCCGTCTCTAGCTTAGGGATGAGGGAAGACCAAGATGAACAGAATGAATCATAAAGTCGTGAGAGACAGACACGCAGAAAAGGGAGGGGTCAGTGACAGTCAAGCACACAGGCAAAGCGGGACACGGGAAGAGCAGTGGTCGTCACCTTACGGTTCCCTGGCTTTCCTCGGAGGAAGGAGCCGTACGTGTCCCGTCCTGTCATGATGGACACTGCTCAGAGGAAAAAAAGTCTTCACAAGAAGTAATCCTAACCATGGGAGTCGGATTCTTCACAAGACAGGCTTTCTCTTTGATCTCAACAAGCACAAGGCTCTAGTATAAACTCTGGAACTGTTGTCTGTCTCACAGAAACACAGTTATTCTGAGTGTCTCAACCTAGAGAGCCATTCTGCAAGGCAGGGCCCTGGAGGGAAAGACAGGGGCGTTTTCTGCAGAGCTGCTGTATTTGGAATAACAGGCACGCACCGCTTTCAAATCTTCTCCGTGATTGCAGGCACATCTCTGTGGCTTCATTTATTTCTTCTGTGACTTTGAATATTCTTGGAGAAAGTAGTATTTAAGGGAAAAAGAAATCCCTTAACAGAACCAATGAGAACCTCCCTGTGCTTAGGCAGGTACCCAAGGGGAACCTGGCCAATGCCGGTTCCCTGAAGTCTCAGCCCGAAGCAGAGGTCTGGATTCACCACCGCAGCTTCCAGTTTGCAGAGAAGTTCAGAGGCACAGGGGAGTATCTGCAGGGCAGCAGTTGAGCCTCTGATCTGAGGCAATTATTTAAAGTCTGGAAGTCAAGTCTTGTTAGACTGGGGCTGGTGGAGAAAGGGAGAGAAGAAAGGACTTAAAAATTAAGTCTTATCTGGCAAACAGGCATGTGTTTCATGGCGGGGCGACTGGGTGCCCGCTGGTAGTTGTGAAGGGAGACATTACAGACCCCATGTAATTTTCTACTACAGATTGTGGTTTCATTATTTACTTGTTTATTTTTGAGTTGGAGTCTCAAGTATTCCAGGATGGTCTTAAACTCACCATGTAGCTGACGATGACCTTGAACCTCTGGTCCTATTGCCCCAACCTCTTGAGCCCTGGGATTATAGGCATGTGGCCCCATGCCTGATTTTATGTGGTGCAGGGCAGTAGTGCCCAGGGCTCAGCACTGTACCATCTGAACCTTGGCCCCAAGTTTTCTTGATTTTTTTTTCTGCCCTGAAAAAAATTATTGAGCCTTGAATTTCATTTCAAGTATATAAATCACAGGATTTATATTTTTGAAATTTAGATTTCTTTTTAATTTTTTCTTTATGAGTGCTTTGCCTGCCTGCGTGTCTGTGCACCACTTCCATGCTTGGCGCCCACGGAGGCCAGAGGAGGGTGCTGGGCCCGGGGCTACAGATGGTTTTAGTTGTCGTGTGGGTGCTGAGAATTGAACCCAGGATCCAGGGGAGAACGGTCAGCACTCTTAACCACCGAGCCATCTCTCCAGCCCCACATATAATGTTCTTTTAATAGTTTGTCGAAACAGAAATAATTTTGGCATAAAAGCATACTGGGCTTAAACGATACCAAAAATAAAGTTTTAATTATTTTATCAGGAAGACTCAGCGCCATTTCAGTGAGTCAATATATAAATAACACACACAGAGACCGCACGATTCCCAGCTGAACTCAAGTGACCAGAACTCAGCCAATCAGACGTTCACTTACCATTTCTTCAGTAAGTGGTGAGAAGAACCAGGCACGGTGAGAGACAGAGGATTCCAGGGTGAGCAAGTCACGGTCTAAAAGAACAACTTAAGCTTTCTCATGTGGAAACAGGCCTTTTTTTTTTTTTTAATTTACAGACTCACACATGTCAGGCAAACGCGTTACCAGTGAACTACGACCCTGGCCCAGCTTTATCTTCAAATGTCATCCTTTGAGAGAAGGTCGGTCCAGACTTGACTGACTCCTGAGTGGCTGTTGGCTTGCTAGGAAAGAAATACCTTAGTTTGAGGAAGCGGGCCTGTAATAAAGACTCCTGGGGTATGAGCAGCGTTTGGCACGCAGACCCAGAGCACGAGGGTAAACAGAGTCAGAGCCTTTGGGGCTTCTGCCAGGCTAGGAACTGATGTCTCTCTGTGAGGATCAGGGCCGTCCTGTGGACTCGGTGGACTCAGCCAGGAAAGGTGTGTAGGCGGAGGCCCTCGCTCCTCAAAGCAGCCAGTTAATCCAGAGCTGTTCCATGTCAGCCTTTCTGTCCTTCGTGTTCTTATGGAAGATTTAAAAATGTAATCAGGGCTAAAATTCACTTGAAAACATTTGATCTCGTTTGACTCTGCGTTGACTCTAAGTTAGGGAATGGAAGTGATTTAAGGGGAGACGGTGGTGACAACATGATTTCCACACAGCGGGTTTCTTGTTTTGGGTGCAGCAAGCGTGAAGACTGTGTGAGTTTAATTTGTTAATGGGAGACGTACACGGACGACATACTGGATGCGCGTGCTTTCAGTGTTATTTGGTTGTTCTATTTCAGTGCGTATTTGATTGTTAATTTAACCAATATTTGTTTTGTGAATGTGTGAAAAATATGCTCAATTTTGTATAGGTTTCTATTGAGTACACCTAGTTTATAGGTTGTAACTCCCTACCAAGTGGATGAACCTTGATTCCATGGAGGTAAACAGGCTATCTCCAGGGAAACATGTATGTGGAAAGCAATACTGGACCACTCTTAAGGCCGCGTGCCCACACACAACAAACTCGATGATATTTTTGGAGGTTTCTTTTGTCTCATAATGCTTTGTCTGGGGATCCCCCCCTTTTTTATTCTTGCCCTGCTAGTCTTTTGTTTATATATTGTGGTTTCTAATTTTGTGTTTTTGATAGAATTTCTGTGTTGCCCATGTGTGTCTCTGTGTGTATATGTGTTTCTTGTGCCGTATTCCTTTGGCTCTTTATTTTTCTGTTTGTTTGTTTACTTTGTGCTATTCAAGTTTGTTTTTAATTTATCTTTTTTATTTATTTTTCTTTTTTCTTTAGTGCCTGTTTGTTTTCTGGTGAGAGAGAGCAAGAAAAGGTGTGGATTTGGGTGGGTGGGGAGGTGGGGAGGATTTGGGAGGAATCGGGGGAAGGCAGAACCATAATCAGAATGCATCACAAGAATAAAACGTTTTTCAGTGAAAAAAAAATCTGGAAACAAAGCAAAACAAAAACTAAACTAAACTAAAAGCACTTGGTTTGTTTAGAAGGATGTCACTGAAGTAGTGATTCTTGGATTTTTCTCTCTTTTGTTTTTATCCTTACTCCGAATGATGGATTTTCCAAAAGAAGACCTGACTTTTCGTCAGGCTCCTCCTGTGGGTCTTTGGTCATGTATGGTATACACATGTATTTGCCACATCAAGGGCAGGCTTCAGACCTCCTGCCTCTTCAGCACTTCACTTTGATCAGCTCCCTGACCCCCAGTCTGTCATGAGCTCCCCAAATGTTTGGTGATCTTGCCTTCTCAGTCTCATTTTATACAGAGGTTTTTGATTCTGTGCTTCATTCAACACTTTTGGGGAGGGTTGGAGAGATGGTTCGGTGGTTAAGAGCACACACTGCTATTGTAGAGAACCTGAGTTTGATTGTCGGCAACTGTATTAGGTGAATTACAGCAGCCTGTACATCTAGTGACAGGAAGATCTGGGGAAGTCCAGCTTCAGCTAGAGGTCAGGGATCCCAGGAGAGGTGTGGAGTCAGAAGACTAATCCCAGGAGATCCCAGGAGAGAGAGGTCTTATGTATCAACAGAGTCCAGCAGGTCAGGGTTCCAAAGAGGAGGTGTGGAGTCAGCCAGGGGAAAATCACACAGATGTCTCATGATGGGTCACCCACTTCATCATTTAGGCTTCTCTGTTCCATCAAGCTTCTGTCTCCATTCCAGCTTTCCCCTTCTCTCCAGAAGATCACACATATACAGACACACATCTTGTGGAAGAAGCAGAGCTTCAGCCACACATCTCTCTCTCACACATGTTTTGTACACTTTAACACACACACACCTTACCCATTCTTTGTGGATAAAGCAAAGCTCCAACACACGTAGGTCTTACCCACACATCTTGCAAGCTCCTTTCCTACTTTCCCATACACCTATATACCTTTTACACAATACCCTCTGTGCAAGGAGAAATCACATCAGAATCACGAGTCCTATTTTTCCCAGTGAATGATTGCAAGTTACATATTTAAAAAACAGGTTGTTTTCTATACACACACATGATTATACCCGAGCACCCAGTTTCCATCTTTATCCCAGTAATACGCACCATTTCCTACATTTCCCATGGTATCCATCCTAACCAAGCCACCCCAGACCTAAAAACTGAAAGTTAGGGGCAGGAGAGCACTGGCTGTTCTTCCAGAGAACCTGGGTTCAATTCCCAGCACCTGCATGGCATCTCAAAACTGTCTGTAGCTCCAGTTCAAGGGTATCTGACCTTCACATACACATGGAGCCCACACACCAGGGCATGTAAATTGTAAAATACGTGATTTTTTTAATTTTTAAAAATTTGCAGGATGTATTTCTAGCCTCTGGTCATTCTGGTGACACCATCCCTTGTTTCAAAACGATTTCTATTCTCTCCCCTACTAGTCTCCACAGGATGAACCCCCTTAACAAGTTTGGATCCCCAGAAGTTCCTCAAACACACGAGATGATCAATAAATTGAAACAGAAAAGGCACAGACCCATGGAGAACACTGCTCAGGCGTCCAGGGCACTGCTACAGGGAACAAGGCACAGAACAGACCATCCTCATGGTGATCAAGAGATCCACGCTGACTTAGCCTTAGGTAAGAGGCTTCCAGAGCTCCAGGAGCGGAGGCGAGGACCTCAGGGCTCAAGGCTGATCTCAGCGCCACTGTTCCAGATTATCAGAGCAGAGCAACTTATGGGACTTCCTGACCATGGGAAACACACAGAATGAGTACGCTGGGTGCACTATCTCCTTTACTTACTACCAGAAAATGGGTTCCATTGAGACATTTTCATACATGTATATCATTGTAAAGTGCTCAGTTACAACTTTCATTCCTCTCTCTCTCTCTCTCTCTCTCTCTCTCTCTCTCTCTCTCTCTTTCTGTCACACACAGGTACACACACACACACACATTCAGGCTCCTCTCTCCCCTATGCTGGTGGTTGCCAGTGTCTCAACAAAAAGCTCCATTTGGCTTCATCCTCAGGGAGAGGTCAGAGTGAAGATGAGAAATACAGACATTCTGAGACAGGTGGCAAGGACTTCTAAATGGGATAGAGTTCACTAAATAATAAATAAATAAATAGATAGATAGATAGATAGATAGATAGATAGATAGATAGATAGATAGATAACCAGAAAATGCAAGTCTATAAAGATGTGTGCAGATAGCAAGGTCTTTCTTTCAGGCTAAGAACTGACCAGGTAAAGTAAAACCTGAACATCAACCTTCCATCAGGGAACATCCCACCTGAAGAACTGTCACACAAGAATGTCCCCAAAGAGCAATTTAAGAATGGACCTTTGGATGAGTTTTGTTTTAGAGACTCTATCCAAGATTAGTGGTCAGATACAAGGAAAGACAAGTGCTAATGGTGTCGGGAGGAGATGACAAGAGGAGTCCAACCTCATAATCCCAGGGCCGGGAAGGCAACAACTAGTGGGTCCCTGGGGCTCCCTGCACAACCAGTCTGACTTCATTAGCAAGCCCCAAGTCCTAGTGAGAAAGCCTCTTTCACAACACCAAGGTGAATGCAGCCTGGGAATGACCTTTAAGATTGTCTGGTGAGTAATGTGCACACTCACGCTCACACACACACACACACACACACACACAAGATCTGAAACATAAAGAGAAAATATACTTCAAAATATAAGCACAGACTTTCTGAAAAGGACTCCCGTCACTCAGGAAATAAGGCAACAACTGACTTGTAGACCTCAGAACACTGAAAGGTTTGCTGTGCAGAAGGGAAACCGCCAACTTGAATAAAGAGCCTGCAGATGGGGAAAATCCTTGATAGCTATTCATTTGACATACGATTAATATCTACAATACACAAAGAACTCAAGAAAGCTACACAAGACATCAAACCACCCAACCAATAATAGGCTGATAAAATGAACAGTTCCAAAAGCAGAAATGGAAAGAGACAATAAACATGAAAAACCCTAACCCTCGCTAGCCATCAGCAAAATCAAACCAACGCTATGTGGAGACCCCATCTTACTCCAGTCAGGGTGTCAGTTGTTAAGGAAAAAACATAGCAGTTGCTTGTGGTGGCACACGTCTTTAGCCCAAGAGACAGAAATAGGCAGATCTCTGTGAGTTCAGGCCAGCCTGGTCTGCAGGGTGAGTGTCAGGGCAGCCAGGGCTACATAGTGAGAATTTGTCTCAAAAAAAGAAAGAAAGGAAGGAAGAAAGGAAGGAACAGAGAGAGAGATAGAGTAGGAAGGAGGGAGGGAGAGTGGCAGGGGGGAAGGAAGGAAAGAAGGAAGGAAGGTAGGAAGAAAGGAAGGGAATTAAGAAGACAAGGAGGAAGAAAACAAATAACACACACTGACCCGGTTGTGGGAAAAGAAGCTGGTAGAATGTGAACTAATCCGGACACTATGGAACTCAGTTGGAAGCTTTTCTGCCATACTACATACAACACTTAGATAAATAAATGATTCTAACTGACCGAGAGGGGGTGAGGGGACTTGGTACCAGAGTGCACCTGCGCAGGCACTTTTCTATTTATGAGTGCTTTGTGCTCAGTTTAAAAAATGGGCTTTGGCAAATATACACAGACAAAAGTAAATCCTGAAGAATCTTCTTGCCCATTCTAAGACCTACATTTGTGCTTTCCAGGGACCTGAAGTCATGAAGAAAAATGGTATCCCCTCTCTCGGAGCTTCTGGATGCTGGAGGATCCTGACTTCAGGAAGATCATCACTCCAAGTTGCAAATAACAGATGTTTGGTTTTTCCTTTCGGCACAGACAGTTAACAAACACTGCCACCCAGTGGAGTGACCCAGGGAATATTAAGGGATGTTGCCAAATTCTCTTCCTTAAGAACCACTTACTGTTTATCACAAATACATACATAGAATGAGTCCTAACTGCTTGGCTAATGTGGGTTCTTGGCCAGGCTGAAAGCACCAGGCGTGAGTTTTGTCCTATTATGTGGGCCTGAAACCCAATCAGAAAGTGGCTAGCTCCCTCCACAACACCCATGTGCTGTTGCACCTGAGGCCCATGCATGTGTCATGAGAGTTTGCAGGATCTACACGTCAGCGTTCTACTCCACAGCACAGAGCTGCTAGAGCCTCACATGTTTCCTGACAGGAGCGTCTGTCATTGCTCACTGCCAATCCCCCGTGTGCTCTACAATGTAGTCTAGAGCCCTGAAGCACCTTCAGGATGAGAACCAGTCATCAGAGAGACCCAATGAGTGATGAGAGGGCGGGTCTGAAGGTGAGACCTCACAAACTCTTGAGCATTGGTTGCCTATCATAATTCAATGGGAAAACCTTATTGCTGAAGACAGCACAGGCTTTAGACTCAGGACTCAGAGAATCAAGCAGGTGCACTGACCTGGGAGCTTCCTCCCTAGAAGCCAGCATTGGTTAGCATCAGAAGAAGCTACACAAGATGCTGGGGATAGGAGACATCAGCACCCTCACCCAGCTGTGCATCCTGCAAACTCTATTTCCCTGTGGCATGAGAAGATATGCGCACGGGTGCAGTGGTGGTACAGATGTTGTGGAGGTGGCTAGCCACTTCCTGATTGGTTCTAAGACCCACATCACAGGAGGAAACTCATGCATGATGTTTTAAATCTAGCCAAGAACACATCTCTGGGGAGTCCCTAGGTCCTAGAGGTGAACCTATTACTATTGTTTTGCAAGTTGGACAGAATGTCATACTGTCTTTTAAAGACACATCTCTATAGCTGCAGAGGAAGCAGTTCTAGTCCTCAGGGGGGAGAAGCACCCCTGTAGTTGTTAACACAAAACTTCACTGGGCAACATGGAGAAAATAAGAGAGCGTGGGGTTCTCAACCGCCAAGGGAACATCTGCATCAGACTCTCCTTCACAGACCCAGAGAACACCTATGCAGAGGAGGAGACTGGAAGAGCCAGCAGTGTGTGAGGACCCGTGCAGAACAGCCTCAGACATGGCAGGACTGCTGCTTTCCTGCAGGCACAGCGGCTGTGGTAGGCTGCAGAAGACCTGCAGGAGGTCAAGCCAGTCAGCATTCCAGCTGGGAGGGAGGCACATGAGCCCCCCCTTGCACCCTCCCCCTGCTCAGCAGCCTGACAGTTGATGACTCCTGGGGAGAGAGAGTCAGTTCTCATCAGGAGTGTGGTAGGTCGGTCATGCTCCCTGGGATAATTGCACACCCATGAACATGTGGGCAGTACTGATTGGATTTTAAAAACAGGACATGAAGAGGGGAGAGAGACTTGGAGGAGGGAATCCAGGGGTAGTAAGGAGCGGGGAGAGGATAAATGTGATCTAAATGCATTGTATGCACGTATAAAGTTCTCAAAAAATAAATTAAAATATATGTTCGTTTAAAAAGAAAAAAAAGACTCTTGAACTTCAGGCTTGGTGAACACAATGAGGTGCAGGGCAGGACACTCACACAGAGGACCATGGAAGCCCTGTGCACACCCCACACACTGCTCCCTGTGTGGAGAACTTGACTGTTCCTGTGTTGAATCTTTTCCCATGCACTAGCGACCATCTCCTGAGACCACTGGGACTATGGTGAACTTCCCCTATTCCTGGTTTGATTCTTTTTTTCTTTCAATGATTTTTTTTCATTCTTCTCTCATATAATACATCCCTGAGAGCAATTTTCCCTCCCTCCGATCCTCCCTGTCACCCATCCCCAACCTCCCCTGTCCCCACATCCAATCCTCCTCCGTTTCCCTTCAGAAGAGAGCAGGCCTCCCAGGGATATCAGCCAAACACAGCAAAACAAGATGCAATGAGACTAGACACAAACATGTCAAGGCTGGATGAGCATCCAGTAGGAGGAAGAGGGTCCCAAGAGCAGTCACAGGGTCAGACACACCCCCTCTCCCACTCTTAGGAGTCCCCACAGAAACACAGAGCTAACAACTGGCTGTCCTGGAACTCCCTCTGTAGACCAGGCTGGCCTCCAACTCACAGAGATCCCCCTGCCTCTGCCTCCCCAGTGCCAAGATTAAAGGCGTGCACCACCCGGCCCCCTATTGGTTCTGCTCAAAGCACCCCAGTCATGAGGCCCATTCACTGAGTAACTGATTCTCTGCTTTTCTCATTTATAAGTGGCCACCCTGGGGTCTGTGGCAGAACTGCTCATCTGGAGCTGGTGAGCAATTGGAAATGATGCTCTCACAGCTGGAATTGCACCTCTTGGAGCTGCTTCTCTCTCCTAATTGCTCCCCGTGCACGCACACCTTGTATCTCTCTCCTTTTAGTTTGTCTAGAATACTCTGAGTCCAGAGTGACATCTTATGGCCCTTGGTAAAAGCACAATACTTACAGTTTGGATTTCTATACTTCTCAGACTAGTCAGCATTATCCATGACTACTTATTATTTTTATTATTTTATTTTTTGTTATGTAGTTTTTATTATTTATTATTATTCTTCATTATTTATTACTACTCATTACTTGAAGGTGGGTTTAAAATTTGCTCCCAGAAAAAGTCCTTCTGTTTCCCTCAGAAATATTCGAAGTCGAGGACCCATGACAGGAATGTCAGGACTCAGGACGCATGGCTGTCTCACTGAGCCACGAGGAGCATACTCCATGCCTGGCTTGGAAAGGACATTCTAGCTCATCAGTCAGGGAGTGGTCAGTCAGCTCAGCGTCTAGGACATAACGCTTTTGAAGGGTTTGTATGGCTGGTGACCGTTGGCCTGCACGGGGATTTCAGATCCATTAGCCTGAGTTCTCCTGTTTCTCACTGTGTTTACCAACCTGGAAGCTCTCTGAATAACATAAAATAAAATAAAAGTACCAAACAATTACTGAAAGAAAGTAAGAAGATATGGTCGTATTTGGTCCTGAAATGTCATGTGCCTGTGCGTGACAGTCTTCAGTGTGTGCTACAGAACAGCTTTTAAGATTCTAAAGGAGCCTGGCGGTGGGTGGCGCATGCCTTTAATCCCAGAACTTAGGAGGTAGAGGCAGGGGGATCTCCTTGAGTTTGAGACCAGCCTGGTCTACAGAGTGAGTTCCAGGACAGACAAGGTTACAACCCTCTCTCACAAAACAAAAACAGAAAGACTTTAAAGGAAACTTGAGCAACTGAGCAGCCTTAACCCACCCAACTAGAATTTGGCCTCCTGTAAATCTGGGTATGTGTGTAATGGCCCCACTTTGGGGTTCTTACCCATCAACATGGAGGTCAACTCACCATACCCTTAAGGAGAACTGACTCTCTTCCCCAGGAGTCATCAATTGTCATGCTGCTCAGGTAGGGGCGGGGGCTCATGTAACCTCAGCCCATCAACATGGGAATGCTGACTAGGTGGCTAGCCACCGCCACAACATCCGTGCCACCACTGCACCTGTGCGCACATCTTCTCATGCCACGTGGCAATAGAGTTTGCATGATGCACAGCTGGGTGAGGGTGCATGTCTCCTATCCCCAGCATCTTGTACAGCTTCTTCTGGTGCTAACCAATGCTAGCTTCTAGGAGGAAGCTCCCAGGTCAGTGCATCTGCTTGATTTTCTGGTCCTGAGACTAAAGCGTGTGCTGTCTTCAGCAATATGGTTTTCCCATTGAATATGGTAGGCAACCGATACTCAAGAGTTTGCGAAGTCTCACCTTCAGACCCGCCCTCTCATCACTCATTGGGTCTCTCTGATGACTGGTTCTCATCCTGAAGGTGCTTCAGGGCTCTAGACTACATTGTAGAGCACACGGGGGATTGGCAGTGAGCAATGACAGACGCTCCTGTCAGGAAACATGTGAGGCTCTAGCAGCTCTGTGCTGTGGAGTAGAACGCTGACGTGTAGATCCTGCAAACTCTCATGACACATGCATGGGCCTCAGGTGCAACAGCACATGGGTGTTGTGGAGGGAGCTAGCCACTTTCTGATTGGGTTTCAGGCCCACATAATAGGACAAAACTCACGCCTGGTGCTTTCAGCCTGGCCAAGAACCCACATTAGCCAAGCAGTTAGGACTCATTCTATATATGTATTCGTGATAAACAGTAAGTGGTTCTTAAGTAAGAGAATTTGGCAACATCCCTTATGATTCCCTGGGTCACTCCACTGGGTGGCAGTGTTTGTTAACTGTCTGTGCCGAAAGGAAAAACCAAACATCTGTTATTTGCAACTTGGAGTGATGATCTTCCTGAAGTCAGGATCCTCCAGCATCCAGAAGCTAGGAGAGAGGGGATACCATTTTTCTTCACGACTTCAGGTCCCTGGAAAGCATAAATGTAGGTCTTAGAATGGGAAAGAAGATTCTTCAGGATTTACTTTTTTCTGTGTATATTTGCCAAAGCCCATTTTTTAAACTGAGCACAAAGCACTCTGAAATAGAGACATGCCTGTGCTGGTGCACTCTGGTACCAAGTCCCTTCACCCCCTCTCGGTCGGTTAGAATCATTTATTCATCTAAGTGTTGTATGTAGTATGGCAGAAAAGCTTCCAACTGACTTCCATAGTGTCCGGATTAGTTCACATTCTACCAGCTTCTTTTCCCACAACCGGGTCAGTGTGTGTTATTTGTTTTCTTCTTCCTCCTCCTTCTCTTCTTAATTCCCTTCCTTCCTTCCTCCCTCCATGCCCCTCTCTCTCTCTCTCTCTCTCTCTCTCTCTCTCTCTGTTCCTTCCTTTTTTCCTTCCTTTCTTTCTTTTTTTGAGACAAATTCTCACTATGTAGCCCTGGCTGCCCTGATACACACCCTGCAGACCAGGCTGGCCTGAACTCACAGAGATCTGCCTATTTCTGTCTCTTGGGCTAAAGACGTGTGCCACCACAAGCAACTGCTATGTTTTTCCTTAACAACTGACACTCTGACTGGAGTAAGATGGGGTCTCCACATAGCGTTGGTTTGATTTTGCTGATGGCTAGCGAGGGTTAGGGTTTTTCATGTTTATTGTCTCTTTCCATTTCAGCTTTTGGAACTGTTCATTTTATCAGCCTATTATTGGTTGGGTGGTTTGATGTCTTGTGTAGCTTTTTTGAGTTCTTTGTGCACTGTAGATATTAATCATACATCAATTGAAGAGCTATCAAGGATTTTCCCCATCTGCAGGCTCTTTATTCAAGTTGGCGGTTTCCCTTCTGCACAGCAAACCTTTCAGTGTTCTGAGGTCTACAAGTCAGTTGTTGCCTTATTTCCTGAGTGACGGGAGTCCTTTTCAGAAAGTCTGTGCTTATATTTGGAAGAATATTTTCTCTTTATGTTTCAGATCTCGTGTGTGTGTGTGTGTGTGTGTGTGTGTGTGTGAGCGTGAGTGTGCACATTACTCACCAGACAATCTTAAAGGTCATTCCCAGGCTGTATTCACCTTGGTGTTGTGAAAGAGGCTTTCTCACTAGGACTTGGGGCTTGCTAATGAAGTCAGGCTGGTTGTGCAGGGAGCCCCAGGGACCCACTGGTTGTTGCCTTCCAGGCTCTGGGATTACAAGAATGGATTATCACACTAGGCCTTTTCTGTGGGTGCTGGGGAGTCAACTCATGTCTTCACGCTTTACCAAGCAAACTATCTCCCAGTCCTGTCTCAGCAATTGCACGAGTTCTTTGTCCATTTGGAGTTTATGCTTGTGGAGGGTGAGATATGTAAATCTAGGTTCATTCTTCTGCATAGGGATACCTGATTCCTTCAGTATCATTGGTCTGAGATGCTGTCTTCTATCCAATATGTATTTCTGGCATCTTTGTAAAAAAATAGGTGGCTGCACCTGTATGAGGTTATGCTTGGGTCTTTTTTCTATTTCACTGATCTTTTTCTGTGCCAGTTTCATACAGTGTTCATCACTATGACTCTGTAGTATAGGCTGAAATCAGGAATGGTGATACCCCCAGCCTTTTCCCTTCAGGATTTCTTCAAATACCCAGAGATTTTGTGTTTTCATACTAATATTAAAGGAGTTTTAAGGGAGGGTTAGTACAGAGGTAGAGCAAAGAAGGTGAAATAAATAATACTGAGGTTATTTGAGAAACCCATAGGGAAACACTATTTCGTAAGCTTTTTTTAAATACATATGTAACGTGTGTGTGTGTGTGTGTGTGTGTGTGTGTGTGTGTACATACAAACATTTGTAAACACAGTTTAAATGGAATTATGCCACATGGGTGATAATGTTTTTTGAGAGAACTATAGATTGTCTGACAAAACCCCCAGTGGCTGACATGGGAAACCCCCCTTCCAGTTGTTAGGTAGGGAGTTTCCAAGAGATCTCTCAAACAATAGGCTATTGCTATTGACCATGTCTGCCTCTCAGAACTTGAAGGTAAGACCTTATTGTTCAAGACATCACACACTTTGGACAGAGGACTTGGAGGAGTTGATCTGAAACTGTGTGTGTATGTGCTACCATGGTCGGATAAATCACGGCCCCCAGGGAGAAACTCCTCCTGCCATTTTTCTAGGCCAATAGAATTTCTAAATATTTATCATTATACCAAGACACATGGAATCTCGTCCCTCATCAAAGAAATGTCTTTTTCAGGAGATGGAGTCAATTACAGAAACTCACTATGAGGAGCAGGAGAAGGGGTCATGGGCATGTTAGGACCCCGGCGTCTCAGACCCATGAAAATGGCACAGTCTTCCCCAGCTGAGGGTCAGAGAAAGGGCAAAGCCTCCCTCTGGCCCAAGTATGGATGCTATGACTGATTGCCCTTTAGCTAAAACTAGTGTATAAAGAAACCATCAACCATAGTTTCTTCCTTCTGTTTACAGCCTGAGACTGCTCCCTATAGAGAGCTCCTATGGAGGTTAACTCAGCCTGCCTCCTTGTTCAGCTGTATACAATAAGCTGGCTTCTTGATTCAGCTGTATAAAATAAACTCATTAAGTTTCCAGGCTGCTGCCGCTGCTGCTAGATCTCCATCAAAATTGCCACCTGATCCCAGGCCACCTGCATGTGTGTATCCTACTTAGGGTTACTATTACTGGGATAAAACATCATGGCCGAAGAAACTCTGGGAGAAAGGGTTTATTTCAGCTTATACTTCCAATAACAGCCCTTCACTGAGGGATGTCAGGACAGGAACTCAAACAGGGCAGGAACCTGGAGGCAGGAGCTGATGCAGAGGTCATGGAGGGGTGCTGCTTACTGGCCTGCTCAGCCTGCTTTCTTAGAGAACCCAGGGCCACCAGACCCACAATGGGCTGGGCCCTCCCTCATCAAGCAGTAATTAAGAAAATGCCCTACAGCTGGATCTAATGGGCGCATTGTCTCAATGAAGGTTTCCCCCTTTTAGATAACTCCAGCTTGTGTCAAGTTGACAGGAAGTAGCCAGCACACTTGAGTCTTTGTCAGCCTGACACACAAACACATCATTGTTAAGCTGCAACTTTTTCTTTCTTGTTCTTTCCCAAGATCACATCTTAACATCAACATCACTATATAAACATTCCAAATTTTAACAGTCTCACAGTCTTTAAAAATTTAAGCAATGAAAAATCCAAGACTTTAAAATCCAAAGTCTTTTAAAATCCAAAGTTTCTCAACTGTGGGCTCTTGTAAAATTAAAAAAAAAAAATACTTTTTTGCTTCAAGAGGGAAGAACCAGGCTATAGGCACTGTCCGAACAGAGCAAATCCAAACTCCAAAGGTGTACGTAACTCAATGTTCAGTTGACTGGAATTCATCCACAATCCTTTTTGGCTCTTCCAAGGGGTTAGGATCACTTCTCTGGCTCCGCCCTCTGCAGCACACACAGCTTGTCCTCCAGGCTCTGGCTGGCTCCACTCCACTGCTGCTGCTGTTCTTGGTGGTCGTCCCATGGTACTGGCATTTCCAAAACACTGGGATCTCCTGCTACAGCTGGGCTGCACTTTCACCAATAGCCTCTCCTGGCTTTTTTCATGGTGCCAAGCCTCAGGTTATCCCCATAACCCCTTCAATCTGGGCCTTCAATTGCCACCGAGGCTGCACCTTCACCAATGGCCTATCCTGGTCTCTCACAGTGTCAAGCCTCAGCTGTTCTCCATGGCTCCTTCATGCCTTCAAAACCAGGACTTCCTGGGTGAAGCTTATAGTACAAATTTGGCTGACAGCATGAAGTATAACCTTGGCAGCTCCTGGAACACAGCCTCTGTGTGCTGACTCTCAGGAAACACTTCCAGAAGATTTCACCTCAATGATGCTGGTCACTTCTTAACCAGAGCCGATTCTTCAGCCCCAGCTGACCAGACACCACAGATTCACACGAATGGCCCAGTAGAATCTTTGCTCCCCTCTGAAACCTCACGGGCAGCCCAACGTCCTCCGCACTGCTGTCAGCATTATCTGCAAGCTCCTGCAGAACCGCTCACCGAGCTCTCGACACTCACTGGCTTTGCTAGCCCAAAGTTCCAAAAAGTCCTACCACAACTTTCTCCAGAACAACGCGGTCAGATATTTCGCAGCAATACCCCCTACACTCTGCCAAATTCTGTCTCTGTTACAATCACTGTTGCTGGGATGAAGCACCATGACCAAACAAGTTTTTGGGATGAAAGGGTTTATTTTCAGCTTATATTTCCAGGTAACAGTCCCTCACTGAGGGAAGTCAGGCCAGGAACTCCACCAGGGTAGGAACCTGGAGGCAGGAGCTGATGCAAAGGCCCTGGAGGAGTGCTATTTACTGGCTTGCTCCCCAAGGCTTGCTCAGCCTGCTTTCTTATAGAACCCAGGACCACCAGCTCAGGGATGGCCCCATCCACAATGGGCTGGGCCCTCCCCATCAATCATTAATTTAGAAAATGCCTTACTCCTAACGGAGTCATCTCAATTGGGGTTCCTTACTTCAGATAGTTTGTGTCAAGTCGACATAGACTAGCCAGCACAATGTATCTTGGGTTTGTGGTTCCTACATTCCCTCACCACCCCAATTTCAATCCCTAAGCCATGCAGGCTGTAGTAATCCAAACTCAGAAAGCAGAGAATACTGGACAGACCCCAAACAATTACGTCCACAGTGCGACCCCTACACCCAAGGTTCAGGGAATATCATGGCAGAGGGAGAGAAAAAATTGCAAGAGCCAGATGCCTCATGTGAAATAGGGTCTTCCAGACAGGACAGGGTTGCTGCACTCGTGAGATCAACAATAGGGTCGCTTAAACAAGACCGAGTAATGACAGCACCAATTAATGTGCTAACACGTACGGGGCACATTTCACAAGGCTCGATCCTTAGATGAAGAGCTATAGGCAATCAATGGCTGCTGAGAATCAGGTTTTTTCCAGGGATGAGCCCCCTGATAAGGGGTTAGCCCTAAACACATGCACACATGAGTAACACTAAATAGACTTTAGAAGGCTTTATAATGTATAACAAGTCCCCCCTACCCCCATGACACACACACACAGGCAACAAAAGTAACCAACCATAGGAGACAAGGTCATGAACTTTAGATGCGTTTAGATGTGGGCATGGGAGGAGTTGAAGGGAGAGAGGACGGATGGAAATGATAAAGGTTCAGCGTGAAAAAAAATTTTTTTTGGGTCAGGGTTTCTCTGTTGTTGCCCTGGCTGTCCTGGAACTCACTCTGTAGACCAGGCTGGCCTGAACTCACAGAGATCCACCTGCCTCTGCCTCCTGAGGGCTGGCCAGTATGAAGTTCTTTAAATTAAAATAAAAAAACAGAGGACATGAAGTTGGGGACGAGATGGGGAAGGTAGGGATGGGTGTTGAAGAAGCTAAGGGATAAATGTGATCAGAAAACATTGTACGAACTTCTCAGAGGGAGTAGAAATATTATAAAAATAAGATATCGGTTCAGGGGTTGTGATGCTTAACTGTGTAACCTAGGAAGAAAGTTATGGCAGACATGTTAGGGATCCTGCACAAAGACAAGACAGGTCCTATGGCCTAGATATAAACATTATCTAAACAGCTTTATATACTTTCATTGTTAGCATAGCCAGAGAGCCCCCCTGCTTTAAGTCAGTGGTCCACAGGCTACCTTAAGTTCAAGTTCTTGACAACACGGTTCCTGTGGTCACTCCAGGTAACGCAGGCATTTCTCTACCGTCCTCTTCACAGCCGCCTTCACCTCCTGGTTCTTCAGGCTGTAGATGAGGGGGTTCAGCATGGGCGTGACCGCGCAGTACTGCAAGGAGGATAGCAAATCCAGGGAAGAACCAGACGTGGGCATGAGATAGCGAACCAAACCGGACCCAAAGAACAGGACCACAGCTATGAGGTGCGAAGAGCAAGTATTAAACGCCTTGCTCCGCCCCGAGGTGGATCTCATGCTCAGGACGGTGGAGACGATGCGGGCGTAAGACAAGAAGATGGGGAGGAAGGTCCCCAGCCCGTGTAGCAAGGTGGAGCAGATCAAGATGTCAACATGGACGGAGATATCAGAGCAAGAGAGAGGGAAGAGAGAGGGCAGCTCACACGTGTAGTGATGGATGGTGTAGGCCTCACAGAAGTCCAGGTTCACAGCCAAGAGCACAATGACTACGGAACTGAGAGAGGCCAGGCCCCACGAGAGCAGAACCAGCTTCAGGCAGAGTTCGTTGCTCATTATCTGGCCGTAGAGCAGCGGGTGGCACACGGCGGCATAGCGGTCGTAGGCCATCATGGAAAGAAGAAAGGCTTCGGTCCCCGCGGTGATGAACACGAAGAAGACCTGGGCCAGGCAGCCCTCCACGGAGATGCTCTTCTGCGCAGACAGGAGGTCGCTCAGCAGCTTCGGGACCGTGACGGACGAGAAGCAGAGGTCCAGGAAGGACAGGTTGCTTAAGAAGAAGTACATGGGGGTGTGGAGGTGGGAGTCGGCCCCGATCACCAGCAGCATCGTCAGGTTCCCTGTCATGGTGAGGAGGTAGATCCCCAGGAACAGCACGAACAGCAGAGCCTCGATCTGGGGGTCGTCGGAGAGCCCGGTGAGGAGGAACTCGGTGATGGCGCTGTGGTTCCTCCAGGCCATCTCTGATGGCTCTCCCTTGGAGGGAAGGAAGAGGCGAGCTTTCCAGGCACGGTGAGTATGACCTCGGGTGTCGCCCCATCCAGTTAGCCTTCCTCTTCAGCTTGGACTCTGTCAGGTATCCCAGAGCTGCCCTCAGTTGTAGCGCAGTGAGTTTCCAATCCTGTCTCGTCCTCCATTTCAGGCTACGGCGCGCACGTGCTTCAAGAGGGTTCTGCGGCTCCCTCACTGGCGTTTACTGGAAATTGAGTGTCTCTGGGTCATGGACTTAGACTTACTCTCATACTCTTAGTTTCTACTGCACGTTTCCTACACTTCAGAAATTTAAAAATGTATAGCACACATTTGCAGAGTTTAATTTCTCTCTTTCCCTTCCCCCTCCCCTCCCCTTCTCTCTCTCTCTGTCTCTCCCTCTCTCTCTCTCTCTTCCCTCTCTCCTTTCTCTCTCTCTCGTTGAAAGTTATTCAATGTCTCCTTCCTAGGCCCAACTCCATTAGGTAGAGTGGACACAGTGCCTGGGGTCATGACCTTTGGCTGGCAGGTGAAAACGTATTTCTATAAGATTATAAGAAGCTGGGTTTGGTGATGAAGACTTATGATCTCAGCACTTGAGAAGCTAAGGCGGGCGGATTGCTGTGGGGTCCAGGCCACCTGGGGCTACATATGCGTTTATGAGGTTAGTCTCAGCTACAAAATGAAATGTTACCTCAAAAGAAAAATTAGAAGGAAATAATGGGGGTAACCAGACTAATATTAGTTATGGCAGTATAATCATAAAATATAAATTATTTTTATGGAATATAAATATATTTATATATATAAATATAAATTTAATTTGATGTAAATATATGGAATATAAACATATATTTATATATTTAAATATATATGGAATATAAATATATATGTATAATTTAAATATATATATGGAATATAAATATATTTATATGGAATATAATTTAATCCTTCAGCCATTTTACTTACTTTTGATATAAAATAGATTTGCTTCTTTCTGTGTCGTCGTCTGTATTTTCCTCCACTTTAACTGTATCTTCCTTTTAATTTTACAAATCTGACTTCCACGGGCCTTCCAATGTCAGCTGAAAGACTACTTTAAACAGTAGCCGATCTCTGCAAATTCCTTCTTGAACCCACAATTTCCCTCGCTTTAGTCGTGGTCTGAGCCGTGTTTTGCCCCTCGTGTTAACAAGTGCTTCAGTTTCCTTTCCAGACCGCGACGCAGACCATGCTGGGACACGGCCTTAAAATGCCATTTCTCTTTTGGCAGCACTACTCATTCGGTGCCGGTTCCAGACCATACCTCTGGACTGTCCCGGGAGCCCCCACCCTATGGCGTGGTTCGGACCAGACCCTTTGGCTACCGTAAGTGTGATCTCATCCTTTAGTCCCTCCGCAGCAGCAGCGCCCAGCAGAAGTATTGCTGATCTTAGCAAAGGCGACTGCTGCTGAATTCCAAGCACGCGCTCATCAACAGAGTGCTCCTTCACACCATGACGGCGCCCACCCCGGACGCCCTCAGCGTCGGAGCGTCCGCAGACAGAACTGCGTCAGTTCAGAATACTGTCTGCATTCTTCTATCACCCCTCTGTCATCGTAACACTCTTCTTATTTTCTTTAAGCATTTTCTTGCATCTATTATTCTAGGTATAATAAATTCTGTGTCTAACAGGGCCAGGAATACACTGCTCGTGACAACAGTGGCACCAAAAATAATTTAAATCCAAATATAGGGCTGTGTAAGTAAGCCATCATCCTGGGTAAAGATTCTGTTCACTTGCCCCTTGTGATCTAATTTAATAGTCTCCATTTCTGTTTGTTTTCTTTAATCAGCTTCTATGGCACGCATCTCTCTCTCTCTCTCTCTCTCTCTCTCTATATATATATATATATATATATATATATGTATCTATATCTATATTTATCTCTCTATATTTATATATATATCTATATCTATGTATCTATATCTATATATCTATATATCTATATCTATATATATATATATATATATATATATATATATATATATATATATTTCGTCTTGCTTACTCAGGCAGCTGGGACTTCAACCCTTCTATCCCTGCCAGTAATCTCTAAACAGGTGATAACTTACTAAGAGAAACCTAGATTCTGATATATTAACAATTCTACCAACCCAGGATCCAGCCCGTCTCAGATCCGAGTCTAGGTTACCTGTGTGCCTTTCTGTGCTTGCCGGCTGACAGCTTAGAGCCAAGGATGAGGAAACACAGGCAGCTGGAGAAGTTCCTTTTGAGGATTCTGCAGAGATGAAATAGTAGACACTGTTGAAAGCAAATACTTTGAAATCTATGCAAGCAGGCCAAGTGGGAGACATTGTCTGCAAAGACTTGGGTATTTCAAGGTGTCTGTACATAAAGCTATCCTGAGAATCCCTTCCATTCTGCTTTCTTTTTAAAAGGGGCCTCAGTGTAGGCTCTCGTGCTAAGAGCACCGGGGCATCTCTGGACGGCCTTTCCTGTCCATCTCTGTGCCACCGTTTGTATGAGCAGGTGGAAACTCCTTCTTGCCCTTGATTTTCAACAAGGATGTGAGACAAGAGTGGCTTTCTCACACTAGTTGCTTGAAGACTTTATTGGAATAAAGAATTGAGTGAGGGCTAGGTGTGGAAGCTGAGCCACAAAACGGTGATTGGGGGTGTGTGTGTCCTGAGGGCTGACGACTAACTGTCAGATCGAGGGGACCCAGGGAATCAGCATGGGGCGGGCAGCAGGTCTGGCAGCGGGAAGGGTTGTTTCCTGAGCTGTCCTCTTCAGGACACACGCTGCTGGCAGTGCACTGTGGTGAGCAGATCTGAGGACAGTTTCAATACCTGCAAAGCTTTAGTGCGGTTCCCCTGGATGGAGTTCCAGACCAGCTGTGAAATAAGTACCTCCAACCGCCCAACAACCCTCTCTGTACAGCCACAGCGTTCTAAATGTCTGCTTTCCTTGGTCTTTTCCCTCCGTTGGAGTGAAAGGATTTATGCTCAGTCTCTAAGGTGTAACTGTCGTCCATGGTGAGCAGAGAGTGAACAAAGACCCCTCTGATAAGGTGTCTACATGGACCTTCTGGAAACACGGACACTGGGGGCCCAGGGAGAGGCGATGGTCTCCCAGGAGTTGGGAAGTGCCCGTCTCTAGCTTAGGGATGAGGGAGGATCAAGATGAACAGAATGAATCATAAAGTCGTGAGAGACAGACACGCAGAAAAGGGAGGGGTCAGTGACAGTCAAGCACACAGGCAAAGCGGGGCACGGGAAGAGCAGTGGTCGTCACCTTACGGTTCCCTGGCTTTCCTCGGAGGAAGGAGCCGTACGTGTCCCGTCCTGTCATGATGGACACTGCTCAGAGGAAAAAAAGTCTTCACAAGAAGTAATCCTAACCATGGGAGTCGGATTCTTCACAAGACAGGCTTTCTCTTTGATCTCAACAAGCACAAGGCTCTAGCATAAACTCTGGAACTGTTGTCTGTCTCACAGAAACACAGTTATTCTGAGTGTCTCAACCTAGAGAGCCATTCTGCAAGGCAGGGCCCTGGAGGGAAAGACAGGGGCGTTTTCTGCAGAGCTGCTGTATTTGGAATAGCAGGCAGGCACTGCTTTCAAATCTTCTCCGTGATTGCAGGCACATCTCTGTGGCTTCATTTATTTCTTCTGTGACTTTGAATATTCTTGGAGAAAGTAGTATTTAAGGGAAAAAGAAATCCCTTAACAGAACCAATGAGAACCTCCCTGTGCTTAGGCAGGTACCCAAGGGGAACCTGGCCAATGCCGGTTCCCTGAAGTCTCAGCCCGAAGCAGAGGTCTGGATTCACCACCGCAGCTTCCAGTTTGCAGAGAAGTTCAGAGGCACAGGGGAGTATCTGCAGGGCAGCAGTTGAGCCTCTGATCTGAGGCAATTATTTAAAGTCTGGAAGTCAAGTCTTGTTAGACTGGGGCTGGTGGAGAAAGGGAGAGAAGAAAGGACTTAAAAATTAAGTCTTATCTGGCAAACAGGCATGTGTTTCATGGCGGGGCGATGGGGGTGCCCGCTGGTAGTTGTGAAGGGAGACATTACAGACCCCATGTCATTTTCTACTACAGATTGTGGTTTCATTATTTACTTGTTTATTTTTGAGTTGGAGTCTCAAGTATTCCAGGATGGTCTTAAACTCACCATGTAGCTGACGATGACCTTGAACCTCTGGTCCTATTGCCCCAACCTCTTGAGCCTGGGATTATAGGCATGTGGCCCCATGCCTGATTTTATGTGGTGCAGGGCAGTAGTGCCCAGGGCTCAGCACTGTACCATCTGAACCTTAGCCCCAAGTTTTCTTGATTTTTTTTTCTGCCCGAAAAAAATTATTGAGCCTTGAATTTCATTTCAAGTATATAAATCACAGGATTTATATTTTTGAAATTTAGATTTCTTTTTAATTTTTTCTTTATGGGTGCTTTGCCTGCCTGCGTGTCTGTGCACCACTTCCATGCTTGGCGCCCACGGAGGCCAGAGGAGGGTGCTGGGCCCGGGGCTACAGATGGTTTTAGTTGTCGTGTGGGTGCTGAGAATTGAACCCAGGATCCAGGGGAGAACGGTCAGCACTCTTAACCACCGAGCCATCTCTCCAGCCCCACATATAATGTTCTTTTAATAGTTTGTCGAAACAGAAATAATTTTGGCATAAAAGCATACTGGGCTTAAACGATACCAAAAATAAAGTTTTAATTATTTTATCAGGAAGACTCAGCGCCATTTCAGTGAGTCAATATATAAATAACACACACAGAGACCGCACGATTCCCAGCTGAACTCAAGTGACCAGAACTCAGCCAATCAGACGTTCACTTACCATTTCTTCAGTAAGTGGTGAGAAGAACCAGGCACGGTGAGAGACAGAGGATTCCAGGGTGAACAAGTCATGGTCTAAAAGAACAACTTAAGCTTTCTCATGTGGAAACAGGCCTTTTTTTTTTTTTAATTTACAGACTCACACATGTCAGGCAAACGCGTTACCAGTGAACTACGACCCTGGCCCAGCTTTATCTTCAAATGTCATCCTTTGAGAGAAGGTCGGTCCAGACTTGACTGACTCCTGAGTGGCTGTTGGCTTGCTAGGAAAGAAATACCTTAGTTTGAGGAAGCGGGCCTGTAATAAAGACTCCTGGGGTATGAGCAGCGTTTGGCACGCAGACCCAGAGCACGAGGGTAAACAGAGTCAGAGCCTTTGGGGCTTCTGCCAGGCTAGGAACTGATGTCTCTCTGTGAGGATCAGGGCCGTCCTGTGGACTCGGTGGACTCAGCCAGGAAAGGTGTGTAGGCGGAGGCCCTCGCTCCTCAAAGCAGCCAGTTAATCCAGAGCTGTTCCATGTCAGCCTTTCTGTCCTTCGTGTTCTTATGGAAGATTTAAAAATGTAATCAGGGCTAAAATTCACTTGAAAACATTTGATCTCGTTTGACTCTGCGTTGACTCTAAGTTAGGGAATGGAAGTGATTTAAGGGGAGACGGTGGTGACAACATGATTTCCACACAGCGGGTTTCTTGTTTTGGGTGCAGCAAGCGTGAAGACTGTGTGAGTTTAATTTGTTAATGGGAGACGTACACGGACGACATACTGGATGCGCGTACTTTCAGTGTTATTTGGTTGTTCTATTTCAGTGCGTATTTGATTGTTAATTTAACCAATATTTGTTTTGTGAATGTGTGAAAAATATGTTCAATTTTGTATATGTTTCTATTGAGTACACCTAGTTTATAGGTTGTAACTCCCTACCAAGTGGATGAACCTTGATTCCATGGAGGTAAACAGGCTATCTCCAGGGAAACATGTATGTGGAAAGCGACACTGGACCACTCTTAAGGCCGCGTGCCCACACACAACAAACTCAATGGTATTTTTGGAGGTTTCTTTTGTCTCATAATGCTTTGTCTGGGGATCCCCCCCCTTTTTTATTCTTGCCCTGCTAGTCTTTTGTTTATATATTATGGTTTCTAATTTTGTGTTTGTGATAGAATTTCTGTGTTGCCAATGTGTGTCTCTGTGTGTATATGTGTTTCTTGTGCTGTTTTCCTTTGGCTCTTTATTTTTCTGTTTGTTTGTTTACTTTGTGCTATTCAAGTTTGTTTTTTTTACTTTATCTTTTTTATTTATTTTTCTTTTTTCTTTAGTGCCTGTTTGTTTTCTGGTGAGAGAGAGCAAGAAAAGGTGTGGATTTGGGTGGGTGGGGAGGTGGGGAGGATTTGGGAGGAATCGGGGGAAGGCAGAACCATAATCAGAATGCATCACAAGAATAAAACGTTTTTCAGTGAAAAAAAAAAATCTGGAAACAAAGCAAAACAAAAACTAAACTAAACTAAAAGCACTTGGTTTGTTTAGAAGGATGTCACTGAAGTAGTGATTCTTGGCTTTTTCTCTCTTTTGTTTTTATCCTTACTCCGAATGATGGATTTTCCAAAAGAAGACCTGACTTTTCGTCAGGCTCCTCCTGTGGGTCTTTGGTCATGTATGGTATACACGTGTATTTGCCACATCAAGGGCAGGCTTCAGACCTCCTGCCTCTTCAGCACTTCACTTTGATCAGCTCCCTGACCCCCAGTCTGTCATGAGCTCCCCAAATGTTTGGTGATCTTGCCTTCTCAGTCTCGTTTTATACAGAGGTTTTTGATTCTGTGCTTCATTCAACACTTTGGGGGAGGGTTGGAGAGATGGTTCGGTGGTTAAGAGCACACACTGCTATTGTAGAGAACCTGAGTTTGATTGTCGGCAATTGTATTAGGTGAATTACAGCAGCCTGTACATCTAGTGACAGGAAGATCTGGGGAAGTCCAGCTTCAGCTAGAGGTCAGGGATCCCAGGAGAGGTGTGGAGTCAGAAGACTAATCCCAGGAGATCCCAGGAGAGAGAGGTCTTATGTATCAACAGAGTCCAGCAGGTCAGGGTTCCAAAGAGGAGGTGTGGAGTCAGCCAGGGGAACAATCACACAGATGTCTCATGATGGGTCACCCACTTCATCATTTAGGCTTCTCTGTTCCATCAAGCTTCTGTCTCCATTCCAGCTTTCCCCTTCTCTCCAGAAGATCACACATATACAGACACACATCTTGTGGAAGAAGCAGAGCTTCAGCCACACATCTCTCTCTCACACATGTTTTGTACACTTTAACACACACACACCTTACCCATTCTTTGTGGATAAAGCAAAGCTCCAACACACGTAGGTCTTACCCACACATCTTGCAAGCTCCTTTCCTACTTTCCCATACACCTATATACCTTTTACACAATACCCTCTGTGCAAGGAGAAATCACATCAGAATCACGAGTCCTATTTTTCCCAGTGAATGATTGCAAGTTACATATTTAAAAAACAGGTTGTTTTCTATACACACACATGATTATACCCGAGCACCCAGTTTCCATGTATCTTCCTCCACAATACATCTATACCCCCAAAGCAATAATTTTGTTAGTATAGATTAACAGAGTTTAAGCAAGCAAGTATTCTCACAGCCAGATTCTAGTGTAGCTGGCAGGTAGCAGTCTTGCAGTTACTAGGAAACAAGTACACGTCATAGTATGCTAACTTAACACAATTCTTATTTAGTTAATACACGGAATAAGTTTGCTATTAACTAGAAAACGTTAGGTCAGGGGTCTTTTTGTTTTTCTTAGGTAAGGGAGATCTATCCAATCTACATGCCACATAGCCCTGTGTCCCCAAGGCACACACAAAAACTCATCGGTAATTTTATAATTGTAAAATCTAGGAAAATACCTAATTCATTGTGGTCAAGGGAGTTCAAACTTAGCAGTGGACACTGAAACTCATTTGCTGTCCTTAGGCCTGTCTCTCATAGATGAAACTTGTGGCCTAGAAACCAGACTTTCTTTGTTTTGTTCTTAACCCTGACTTGTTTAGTCTTTAACTACTAAGAATGTGTTTTCTTACGTAGTTCCCTCGGTACTAGTTCCAAAGCAGCTTGGCGAAACACTCTAATCTCATGTTACAGATTAGTTATTCTTTCTGGAGTTTCAATAGAGTTACCAATTCGACTGAGGGGCACTGCCTTTTAGAAAACCACCAGTGTTGTTATGTGTGCCAGTGACACTGCCCAGTGAGGGGTTAGAGACCCCCATAGAACTTCATACCAAAAATAGACCAGGAGAACACGACAGAGGCACTGTCAGACTCCACAGTAGCAAGGGGTACTTGGGCGACAAATCTCTCCCGGCATTGCCTTTCCAAGATGAGTTCACCGGAGCTGTGCAGCGTCATTAACTCCATGGCAGACTGGGAGTCTTCAGTGGTGGCTCTTGGCAGAGATCCAATACCTGTGAGCTCCACAGGTCAGGACTCATGCGCACATACCTGCGCAAACACACGGAATTAAAAATAATAAAACAATTATTAAAACAAAGGGTTTGGGGGAAGTGGTAGGGGGCTGTGCTAACAGACAGAGATCTCATCTGGGCTTCGACTTTTGGATGAGTTCACCAGGGAAGACAGTTATAAATGTCTTTCGGTATATAATGTAAAGGGTAGCTGGAAGTTATTTTTGATGGAACTATTCTCTGTGTCCAAAATTTAAGATTTTTTTCATGTTAGCGAAAGAGTTGTGAACAGTATTATGAGCCTAATAGTTTCCTAGCACCCGATCTAGTTTCTGAGAAAAAGAGTATGTTTTTATTGACCCCATATTTACGAAATCACTTCATTTACATATTCAGTTCCGGGCTCCTCTTAGATTTCAGGGAGGAAGAGGGATTAAGGTTTACTATCCTGTAAAACACTTTTTGTAAGATGCTTCCCCTGGGTCTCCTCCAAGACAGGGCTGAGGCACCCACAGAGAGAGCACGAACACAGTCCTGTCCTCCACGCGGTGTGAAGGGGGCTCATATCCTATCTGGCGTGGTTTTCTGTTGTGACAAACTCCATCAACTCGGGGAGGAGAGGGTGTATTTTAACTTCGAGGCTGAGGTCCATCATCAAAGGGAGCCAAGGCAGGAACTCAGGGAAGACAGTAGACCCCGGAGCCGGGAACTGAAGCAGAGACCATGGAGGCATGCTGCTTCCTGGTTTGCTCAGTTACCTTTCTTACACAGCCCGGCCCCACCCCTCCAGGGGCAGCACCACCCACAAGCGGGGCTGGTACATCCATCAGCAATGTGGAAAATGCCCTACAGACACGCTCACAGGCCACTCTGATGGAAGCGATTTCTCAGTTACGATTCCCCCTTCCCAGGGGTGTCAAGCTGACAACTAGGGCTGACTGTGGCATTTCACAAACGGACATGCGCAGCCAGAAGACAGGGGTCACTGCGCAGGGCGTGGCCCGAGAAGAAACGGTGCAGGCAGAAGTCCGTTAGGATCTGCCAGGCCAAATTAGTCCCTCCCTTAATTTTGCTCCCAGGCTATCAGATTACCATTTGCAGTTTTGGAAAATGGAAACATACTCCTGTCAGTGTCTTAGAGAGGACGATAGCTTCCACTTCCGTTTTGCCTCACGTGAGCGCTTCTGGTTGGAGACTCTGAACTGAAATACAGTTGTCAAGGCAACCTGGGAACTGACATTCCCAAGCTTCCTTCTCTGGCATCTGAGGGAGCTCTGCATCCTGCGGGGCACAGTTTCCTCACTTTAGCCGGGGTACCTTTCCCGACTATGAGATATAGACTATTTCGTGTATTCTCTTCTCTCTTCTCTTCCACACAGCATCTTTTTCTTTTTCTTCTTTTTTAAACACCCTTTCATTATTTTACATTGTTGGGACCTTAATGTTTATCCCCAGTTTTATACTCGTGTTTATGAATCGATTTGAAAATTGAAAACCAAAGCCAGTGGACTAACGGGTGCACTATTAATCACTGAAGATTGGTAGTATTATTTGATCCATTAATAACAGTACGTCTGTACTGTTCATGTGCTACAATACCTTAAATTTTAAGTTAAACTCATATTTTCTTCAGATACCACAGCTTCTCATAATTACGCTGCATTTAACACGCTTCATTCACACTGGCCGTTGCTTTTTACTATAGACTTAGCTATTTCTGCATACTTTTGAGTTCTCTCTATTTTTATTGTCAATAGAGGAAACTTAAATCTTCTTTAACACAACAGCATCCTTACCGACTTTCTTAATCGTGTAATCTATGAAACCATAATGTTGAAGTGAGTCGTTTCTGTAAGTCTCGTAAGAACTGTGCTCGCGTTACTATTTTAGTATAGCAAGCACTTTCCAGACGAGGCAATCTTTGAGTCCTCCCTGGTTTCTGAAATAGAGTTTCAAGCAGATCAGAATGGCCTTGAACTCACTTCCCAGGCCAGGCTGACACCGAGCTTCTAATACTTCTGTGCTCTCGCGTGTTGGGTGAGTGCCACCGTGACCAAGCTGTGAGACGCTGGGGACCAAACCCAAGGCTTCGTGGAGGCTAGCCAACTCTCTACCAAGCGAGCTGCAACCTGGGCTCAAGTTTTGCTATCTTTCCAAAGTTTGGATTTGAACATGCAGACGTTCGCATTTTGTTTACTGACAGTCATGTCATAACAGGTTTTGTCTTTCCTGAAGACTTCACTGCAGTGCTCCGTAGACTTACATGCAGTGCTCTGACGTCCACAGCAGTCCAATACAGTTGTGAGTTCTTGTTGACCGAGGATTTTCTTTCTTTTTAGTAAAGTTGTCACTAGAACATTCAGAAAGAGACTTCTCTAAAGTATTGTGGTCACCAACCCGACAGGATCTGGGAAACAGGAGGTCGCGTGTGGCGGCCTTTAGACTGGAGCTGAGGTGAGAAGATCCACCCTCAATACCGTGGATACAATCCTCTGGCTGGAGTCCTGGACGGACTGAAAAGGAGAAACAGCTGGGCGGTGGTGGAGCTCGCCTTTAATCCCAGCACTCGGGAGGCAGAGGCAGGTGGATCTCTGTGAGTTCCAGGCCAGCCTGGTCTACAGAGTGAGTTCCAGGACAGCCAGGGTTACAACAGAGAAACCCTGCCAAAAAAAGAAGAAGAAGGAGGAGAGGAGGAGGAGGAGGAGGAGGAGGAGGAGGAGGAGGAGGAGGAGGAGGAGGAGAAGAAGAAGAAGAAGAAGAAGAAGAAGAAGAAGGAAATTCACTATCTCTTTCTTCATGGTTAGATTACGAATTTCCTTTTTTCTTGTTGTTTTTTTTTTTTTTTGGGTGGAAGCAAGAGAACTCTGAACCTAGAGCACTTACTAGTCAAACATTCTACCACTGAGCTGTGTTCCCAACGTGTATCTGCTCACCTTGGGTATTTTCTTGTCCTGTATTCTACTCAGTGGAATATCATCTTCATATTCTTCTCCAACCATCAGAGTACAGACTTTGCAAATAAAAGCCCAAAACCAAGAGCTCACACCTTGGAGCAATGCGATCAGATGTTCAGGCCAGCCGCAGAAGAAGCCCCCACCGCCACCATCCCCCAAGAGCTTCCGGCACTGTGTGAAGGACGTGGGATAAAGGAACACAACGATGAGATTTTCCGTAGCTCGTCACCTAAAGCAGGTATTTTCTCAGGGTCCTCTTCACAGCCGCCTTCACCTCCTGGTTCTTCAGGCTGTAGATGAGAGGGTTCAGCATGGGTGTGACCGCGCTGTACTGCAAGGACAAGAGCAAATCCAGGGAAGAACCTGAAGGGGGCATGAGATAGCAGAGGAAACCGGAGCCGAAGAACAAGGTCACAGCGGCCAGGTGGGAGGAGCAGGTGGAGAAGGCTTTGCTTCTCCCGGTGGTGGAGCTGATGCCCAGGATGGTGGAGACGATGCGCGCATAGGAGAAGAAGATGGGGAGGAAGGTCCCCAGCCCGTGCAGTAAGCTGGAGCAGAGCAGCACGTCGACAGAGATGGAGATATCAGAGCAGGACAGGGGGAAAAGGGCGGGCAGCTCACACGTGTAGTGGTGGATGGTTCGAGCCTCACAGAAGTCCAGGTTCACAGCCAGGAGCACAATGATGGTTGCATTGAGAGAGGCCAGGCCCCAGGAGAGCAGCACCAGCCGCACACACAGCTCATTTCTCATCACCTGGCTGTAGCGCAGCGGGTGGCAGATGGCGGCATAGCGGTCATAAGCCATGACTGAGAGCAGACAGGCTTCGGTCCCAGAAGAAAAAAATACGAAGAAGACCTGGGCCAGGCAGCCCTCCACGGAGATGCTCTTCTGCGCAGACAGGAGGTCGCTCAGCAGCTTCGGGACCGTGACACAAGAGAAGCAGAGGTCTATAAATGACAGGTTGCTTAAGAAGAAGTACATGGGGGTGTGGAGGTGGGAGTCGGCCCCGATCACCAGCAGCATCGTCAGGTTCCCTGTCATGGTGAGGAGGTAGATCCCCAGGAACAGCACGAACAGCAGAGCCTCGATCTGGGGGTCGTCGGAGAGCCCGGTGAGGAGGAACTCGGTGATGGCGCTGTGGTTCCTCCAGGCCATCTCTGATGGCTCTCCCTTGGAATAAAGGGGAAAGAGGGATGAGGCGACCTGTGATTTTCCTTGTCCTCTGGGGCATCATCTTGCCTTCTCCTACATCTCCCTGCTCTGTTTGAGCTTGAGGCTTCTCTGTGCCTGCCTTGCAGGAGTTCTGTCCTTCCCGCTGCTCTGAGGCTTTCCTGGCAGTCTTACATAGTGCGCAGAACCCATACCTGCTCCTGGGCTTAGTATTGCCGGGCTACTCATGCTTTGTGGTTTTCACTCCATGTTCTAGAGTAGCTCAGAAATTCTTATTTCCACTGTGTCTGAAGAACATCGTGCCAAGTATAACAACGGTTCCAAACTTCCCCCTCTCCCGATTCTTCCATTCGGGATAAGCCAAAGATTCTTACTTACCAGTATATGAGATTCTAGTAACATTTAAAAAAATGTGTTCTGAGGACTTTCTTATTCTTTTTTCTTTTCTTTTTCATTAAAAACAATTCTGGAAATTATTCCAGACCTGGAGAGTTACGGTCTCTCTACCCTGTGAAACACCACAGTGAATGGCGTTGATATCAGGGAGAGGGTCCAGGAAAAATTCCACAGTTCTCCTAAGTCTTAGGCGAGTATCTTAGGTGTGTTCCACATGAATAAAGACCAGTTTTCCTACCACAATATTCAGGGATTTTTCCTTGCTTACTCTTAACTTAAAATGATTTTCCTTTTTTTTGTTTAATATTTAGGAAAAGTTTATTATAATTTAGAAGAAAAACCCTAAGACAGCAAGTGGTAATTCCCTGCAGCTCCCTGGGGAGATGGAGACAGATGGAGACAGAGGAAGACAGCCATGTTGTTTGAATTAGGCGTGGAGGTCAGTTACCTGATGGACAGGCAGCCACACTGTCAGGGAGGGGAATTTAAGAGGAAGAGTGAAAAGCCCAAATACTAGAGAAAGCTCACTTAGTCCCTGGCTGATGTCAGAAAGAGAAAGAAGAAAGAGGAACGGACACACTTTTCTGATTCAGGACTTAGAATGGCAGGTGGACCAGACAGACATTGGAGGTGGCTCTGGAGTTACTGCACAGAGGGCAGGATTTTTCTTTTTTGTTTCTGTTTTGATACAAGGTCATATAAACTCCAGGCAGGCTTTGAACTCATTATTTAGCTGAGGGTGACCTTCACCCCTGATTCTCCTGCCCTGAGTGGTGGAATTACAGGAATGGTACCAGTGCCTGGGCTGCCCCCCTTTAATAACAGAAAGCTTTGCTTGTTTCTTGTGGCTTTGCTCACAGAATCCTCCACGTCCATGTCCTCTTTTATTCTAGGGATGCAAACTCATGTTCACCTTTCAGCTTCAACACGTATCTAATTACGTCTTCCTCAAATACGGCTTCAATTCTGCTCCTGAGAGCATTCCCATCAGCGAAAGCTAAGGAGCCTCTTAGACCCCAGTCGAGGTTCCCTCTTAGTGTGTGTGATTTCAGCAGGATCCAGGGATGAAGAAGCATGGATGTTTGCAGTCACAACCGTCGATGACCCTGCATGAATAAGTCCATAAACACTGTTGAGAGCAATGGGTCTGTACTTAGGGTCTGCATGAGCAATGGGAGACAATAAACTTCTTCTACTGTTTTCAAGGATTTGAATATTTTAAAATTATTTGCGAGTCAAGCATTCCTGACGGTTAGCTCTATTTTCTTTTTTTTGCCACTTTCAGTCACAATTTGAAACCGACACAGTGTCTTCCGGGAGCATGAAGTCTCACCCAAGAATAATGTAGCATTTCTGAGAAATACTTTTCCTTATAACATTCGTGTTTTGTATGGATGAAAGAATACGTCTTTTTACGTCATATGATTTTAGAAGCATCACAAAGAAAGGATCCAACCCTCCTCCTCATCTTAAAGGGCCTCTCAAACTGATTCCAGAGTTACTTTATTTTATTGTATATATGTCTGTGTGCATGCATGAGTGTATGTGTGTGCGTGTGTACATACATATGTGTACATGCATACATATGTGAGCTTGCATGTGAAGGGCAAAGGTAAATGTGGGGTGCCTTCCTCAATTGCACTCTATTTTCTGAGACAGGGTCTCCCACTGAACCCTGAACTCTGACTCAGCTGGAGTGGCTGGCGCCTAAGGCAGGCATCCTCCCATCTCCATCTCCACCATAATGCTGGCAGCTAGCATTATGGGCAAGCACCACTGGCCTGGGCTTTCTCTAAGCGTGCTTGGGGTCAAACATGGATCTTCATGCTCGCACAGCAGCAGAGCTGCTTCCCCAGCACCTGATTCGAGGGGCTTTAGATTTTAAAATAATTTTTCCATGCAATATACTCTGATTTTGGTTTTCCCTTCCTCATCCCCTCCCAGACCCTCCTTGCCTCCCCACACATCTAACTCCATGCCTTCTCTGTCTCTCCCTGTCTCTCTCTCTCTGTCTCTCTCTCTGTCTCTGTCTCTCTCTCTGTCTCTGTCTCTCTCTCTAACAAGCAGGTAAATAAAAAACCAAACCAGTATAAAACAAAGCAAATAGAGGGGGAAAAAAGAAAAAGCACAAGAAACACATACATAAGCAGAAACACACACACACACACACACACACACACACACTCACATTAAACCCACAGAAACATATAATTGGAAACCATAATGTATATGCAAAAGACCAGTAAGCTAAAAAAAGAGAAATACAGTCCAAAGATTATGAGTCAAAACATTTCCTAAAGTTCCACTGAGTTCACTTTCTGTTGGCTGTTGGGGGTCGGCCAGGTTCCTAAGGAGGGATGAACCAGCCCAGGTCAGATCCTAGAGATTCGTAAAGGAGAAAGCACACACTCTTCTCAGTTCTAGACAATAAAGTCTAAGCAGGCTGAATAACTCAGCGCTCACTCACTATTCTGAGTGAAAGACTTTGACTTAATTTTATACTGACACTTAGACTCATGCTGGATTTACGTGTCCATGGGTGAGAACAAGAGACTGGCGTTCAAGAGTGAAAACTAGGAAAAGAGCATTTTGGAAGGGTCCCGATAGTCTCCCGCCCACTGGTTGTTTGGAAATGAGGAAGCAGGGGAGGGGGAGCTGTACCTTTGGAAGATCTGCCTAAGATGCTAAGGGCATCTGTGGAGCGGGGGCCGAGTGCAGGACTTATTTACGGTGGACACCTCCAGCGGTCTCCTGTGCTCATCTGTTCTGTTCACACTGTCCAGGGGCTACTCAACCACGGTGATATTCATCGTGGCTTACCAACAGGGTTCCCTGCGAGCAGGTGGGGAAGTAGCGCCACTGGTCTCTGATATTCTTGTTGTCCAGCAGGAGGTTTTCTGAACCTTTTGGAGTCCTAAAGCGTGAAGAGATTTGTGCACAGGCTTTTCGATGTCCCTTCCCCACAGCAGGCAGTGAGGGTAGAGAGGTCTTTCTGAGAAGCTGTCCAAAGCAGTTGGAACACATGTTTAGAAACAGACAATCGGGGCTAACTCAGGGAAGGGGAGGGTCACCAAGGACTGGGATGTGTGCTTCTCTAGCTGAGGTGTGGCAAGGACAGAGCAGGAGATTCAGCATCCAGCACTGTTGGGATGAATCAGGGATGGAGGACAGGATGGTCAGCAAAATTCAAATGCAATTATTATCTTAAAGAGAAATTAGGAGGAGCATCGGCTACTCTGGCATACATTACCATGATTCTGGCGTAGGCAGCTTCTTCACATTCTGGCTTTCTTATGAAAATTGATGTATTACGTCGAGAGTGACAGAGAGAGAGAGAGAGAGAGAGAGAGAGAGAGAGAGGGAGAGAGAGAGCCCTGTTACAATTGCTCTGGATGAAGAAGACAGTTTTTTTTCCTCCTGTCAACAAATGTTGGTTTAGTGTGACTCTAGAAACACTTGAATTGCTACAACATCAAGACTATTCTGTGGCACATAATCCTGGATGAATCCCTGACCGGTGTCATTCTGCAGTGTAAAACACAAAGGAAAACCATGAATATTTCCTCTAAAGAAACTCATATTTCACATGGGCATTCCTTTCACTGACACTTCCTCCCATGACCTCAGATCAAGTGAGCCGCCAACTGTCTGATGCTATTCTGCATATTTACTTCTTTTGTGATATTCTGAATGCTATTATTTTATCAGCGTTAGTTAAGGAACTCTCTAGCAGAATCTATCAGAAGGCTACCTGTGCTTACGTATCAGTAGGCTGTGTTCGGCACCCAGGGGGATGCTGGGCCTTATCCCCTGAAGTCCCAGACTGAAGCCAATCTCTGGACTCATTAATTACACAGTTCCTCATTAACCGGAAGGGAAAACAACTGGAAGAATAGAAGCTCTTGAACTTTCTGAATTAAGACAGCCATTTAAAGCCCAGAAGAGAACTTTCATTAGGCTGATGGAGGTTAGGGGAGAAATGAGAAAGTATCTTGTAAGGACAATTTTTTCTCCATCAGGTTTATTTTCTTCATGACCACATGGAGGCTGAAATGCTCTTTAGGGGTCCAAAGTGAGCTGAGCTGCGACTTACTGCTGAGCTCTAAGCCATTTTCTTATGCAATAACCACTGTATAGACTTTTCTTATTTATTTGGTTATTATTCTCCAATTCCTCTTATTAACTGAAAGTATGTTAAGCTCCATGAAAGTAAAACTTCCCTTGTTTCATTTTAATATATCTATAACATAGTTCATATAAAGAAACACAGTTATGGTTATTGAAAAAAAAAGAATGAATTCAAATAATACTCAAGTACTTACTTGTTCAAATAACTTCTCTTTAACATGCGGCATCATTTTATCCCACCTGTTTTAACAGCCATGTTATTGTATCTTACTATGTGGTAGGTAAACAGTGGGTTCCAAAAGATACACCCAGGTTCTGGTCCCCAGAATTTGTACATATTATTTTATTAGGAAAAGTCATGGAAATTTTTCTGAGGTTAAACTAAAGATGTTGTGATGAGATGATCTTGGTTTGCCCTGGAAGCCCTAAATATGTCAAGTGTCCTTGCAAAGGAAGGGCAGAGGGACAGTTGGAAGAGACAGAAGAGAGAAGATATGAGGAAGAGGAGAAGGCAATGTGACTGTGGAGGTAGAGAGTAGAAGGCTGTAGCTAGTTGTAGAATGTTGACAGTTACCAGAAACTGGAAGAGGCACAGAGCAGATAGCACCGCAGAATCTCAGTGGGAGTGAAAAGCTGCTGAAACTTTGCTTTTGGACTCCGGAACCACAAGAGAATACCTTCTCACTGTTTTATGATACTAAGATTTTGTTAGTTTGATACAGTAGCTACAGAAACTAATATAGAAGATTTTGGTATCAGAAGTGGGGTGCTGATGTCAACTGTATTGGTGGCATTAGAACTGAGTAATGGCTAAATATGAGAAGAATTGTAAAGTACAAGAAAGAAAAGACCCAAATTTTCTTAAAGAATCTGAAATATGAGGTTGTTCAGAGCAATTCTAATGAGGGTCATTTTGAAATGAGGGGCTGGGTAGAAACAGTTTCTATTCTAAAAAGACATACTTTTTCCCTGTAGGACATTGGGGGGGTGGGAAGAAAATCTTTATATACAGTCTCATAAAGTTTAGATGAATTATGTTCTATAGATGGCAGAAAACCATGACTTATAAGTAATAAATTTGTATACTTAACCAAGGAGATTCTAAGAAAGATGTTGAAGGTAGGTCCTGGCCCTTGTCACTCATTGTTGTGGCTTAACTATTTGTGTTTCCTCCACAATTTGTATTGGCATTCCACTGGTGAAAACTGATTTTTGCTCTCAGAGCAGGTATAAATAACAGTTCTGTTACTAACCTTTATCCTAGTGGCTAAGTTTACATTCATTCATTCATTCATTCCATTTAAAAAGTATAACAAAATAAAAATAATAAGATAAATTAAAAGCTATCACATCGAAGTCAGACAAGACAGACCAACAGAAGGAGGAAAGCCCAAGAGAAGGCACAAGAATCAGAGACCCGTTTGTTCACATGCTCAGGAGTCCCATAAAAACACTAAACAGGAAGCTGTAGCATAAGCACAGAGGACCTGGTGTATACTTGTGCAGACCCTATGCATGCTGCTTCAATCTCTGTGAGTTCATATGAGCTTTGTTCATGTTGATTTGGAGGGCCCAGTTTTCTTGGTGTCCTCCATCCCCTCCGGCTCTTACATTCTTTCTGCCTCCTCTTCTGCAGGATTCCCTAAGCTCAGATGTAAGGGATTTGATGGAGATATCCCATTTAGAGCCACGTGTCCCAAGGTCTCTCACTCTGTGTGTATTTGTCTGACTGTGGATCCCTCTATTTGGTCCCATCTGCTGAGGGGAAAGCTTCTCTGACGATAAGGCACTGATCTGGTCTCAGGTTTCTCGGTCACCCAAGCAGTGCTGGGTATGGGTTCCATCTCATGGAGTGTGTTCTAAGTCAGATTAATTAATGGTTGGTTACTCCTACAGGATTTGTGCCAGTGTTTGAATTAGCATATCTTACACGTAGTATACCACTGTAGATAAACATTTTGTGGCTGGCTTGGAGCTTCTGTTTCTCTTTTGATAGCATGCAGAGTATCTTCCTGTACTAATTTTTTCCTTATTTTCTTCTTGACCCATTTTTCATTCAATAGAGAGTTCAACTTTCATGAGTTTGTAAGCTTTCTGTTGTTGATATACAGCTTTAATATGTTGTGGTCAGAAAAGGATGCAGGGTGTTATTTTGATTTCCTTGTGTTTGTTGAGACTTGCTTTGTGTCTGGGTATGTGGTCCACATACCCAGAGAAAGTTCCACAAGGCCTGAGAAGAAAGTATATTCTTTTGTGTTTGGGTGGACTCTTCTGTAAATACCTGCTAGGTCCATTTGGCTTATAACTTCGGCTAGCTCCAGCATTTCTCTGTTTAATTGTTGCCTGGGTGACCTGTGTATTGATAAGGGTATGGTATTAAAGTTGCCCAATATCAGTGTTTGAGGATTATTGTGTGATTTAAGCTTTAGTAGTGTTTCTTTTATAAACTTGGTTGCCCTTGTGTTTGGGGCAAGAACATTAAGAAGTGCAATGTTCTCTTGGTGGATTTTTCCTTTGGCGACTATGTAGTGTTTTTGTAAGAGTTTATTTTTGGTTAATAAATTTAATAAAATAATTGTTTTGTGCACTGTTGGGTGAAGGGCTACCTAGGCCTTGGTGTTTTGTATTGTTTACAGGTGTTGGATTTATATTGGGGGTGTTTGATTGCCAATGATCTTCATGTGTTATCAGTCGAACACCTGAAGAGTTCTGGATCAATGAAAACATCAGCGCTCAGATGCTCAGAGTTCCACTGTCCAGTATGACGCTGGCCATGATGGTGGTTTGCTCTGCTGAAGTCTGGCAGAGCTTGCATGTATTACTATGCCTCTGTGTCTTCTTTGGTATAACAGCTACAGGTGGTACCCAATGTGGTAGGCAGAAAGTAAAGAAGGGCATGACATCACACCAGCAGTTAACATCCAATGTAGAGACAAAGAAGAAGAGAAAGAAACTCCAGACCTCACCGAGTAAGTGGTGGTGAAAATAACATCAAAACACCAATACATTTCAGCCAGAGATTCTTCTCACTGGCCCAGGAACCCCTGCTGTTGTGGAAGCCTCAGCTTAGAGCCAAAAAGCTACTTAGTTAAACTGAACAGCGTTTTAAAATTTTTCTGCAAACCTGTCTACAAGTGGTTCAGAAACTGGTGAGGCAGTCCTGACAAGACACATGTGCTATGAGGATGCCATCCCATGAGGGAACCCTTCCTGCAGACAAGGTTACCTGTTGTCTTTCCTGCAAACCAGACTATCTTAAAATCTGGCAAGTGTTTCGTCAGGGTCAGCACACAGAAACTGTCTTCCAGAACTGGTGGAGGATGTATCTCATGCTGGTAGCTGAACTTGGTACTGTAAGAGTCACCCAGGTAGTACTGGTTTTAAAGGCACAAAGGGGTTATGGAGTGCAACTGAAACTTGGCACTATGAGAGGTCAGGAGAGGCCATTGGTAAAGGTGCAACCCCAGTAGCAGTTGAAGGCCCAGATTGAAAGGGTTATGCAGAGAAGTTGAGGCTTGGCACTAGGAAGAGATCCCAGGAGAGGTCATTGGTGAAAGTGCAGCCTAGTTGCAGCAGAAGACTCCAGTGTTCTAAAGATGCCAGTACCATGGGATGACCACCAAGAACAGCAGTAGCAGTGGAGTGGAGCCAGCTGGATCCTGGAGGACAAGCTGTGCATGCTGCAGAGGGCAGAGCCATAGAACTGACCCAAACCCTTTGGAAGAACCCAGAAGATTGTGAATGAATTCCAGATAATTGGACATTGACAATGTTTTTCTGTTGTTCAAAGACATCGTGAAAAGTTTGATAGGTGTTTGGTTTCATTTGATCCTGAGCACTAACAACTCTCTTGATTGTTCCTCTTGTAAATATGTTAATGGTGTTGTGTTAAATTGTGTTGTAGAGATAAAGCATTTTTTGGATTGGCTTAAACAGAAAAGGGGAGTTGTTGCAGAAGTTTCTTTTTAGTTATGCAAAGAATAACTGTTTTGTGCACTGTGGGAAAAGGGCTATGCTTTGACTTGGCATTTTGTATTGTCTGCAGGTGTTGGGTTTCTGTGGGGATGTTTGATTGCTTATGATCTGCTCCTGAGATTTACTCTGAATGACTAAAAGCACCTGAGCTCAGATGCTCAGGGTTCCACTGTGAGTCTGGCACTGATCAGGATGGTGGTTCCCTTTGCTGAGGTCTGGCTGAGTGTGGACTTAGGAATAGACCTCTGTGTCTTCCTTGCTGAGCGCACACAGGTACTACCACATTAGAGATTGGATCTAGGTTCTCACGAGCTGGTCAGCTGCATCCTCGCCCCAGAAATACATTT